>OX243819.1:34444089-34669089 GCA_945859605.1 Lumbricus rubellus
ACGCACATGCACGCGCGCACACACACATTATATGAACATATCAGACTGAAGTGATATTGAATTCTGGAGCAATGACATGCCATCAGTCTTCTGAAGGTTGGCATATTTGTTTTTCTGTCTGTGTGTCTGTCCGTGTGTCTGTCTGCGTGTCTGTCTGTGTGTCTGTGTGTCTGTCTGTCTGTCTGTGTGTTTGTCTCCCGGTTAGATCCGTATGTCTGAGTGTCTGTCTGTTAATTAGTTTACCCAGCAATTATTGCATAGAATGTGGGGAGGGGCAGTGAGAGACAACACAGCCGGGTTCAAGGTTTAGGCCTCCGCGGTATATTACTGCTACATAAATGACTTCTCTCTAGCAATTATTATTGTAGCTGGATGTAATATTACGCTATAGGATGTAACGGACTTTTTTAGCGCTTTTTACGCCTTTAATCTACAATAGAGACAATCTATGCTATATACAATGTATATATATATATACACACAAATATACATATATACATATATATATATATAGGTATATATAATATACATGCATTGACTCCGCTTCTCTGCTTGAAATCTACTATATATAGTGCATCATTCCTAAGCCTGGATAAAGAAGGAGGGCGTCGCTTTGGAGCGCCTCTGAGTACTTTTTTACTTGAAGGAGCGCTATATAAATGTCCGAATGAATAGTAAATTAAGAAATGGTCACAGAGACACATGCAGACGGAGGAATAGAGGCCAAAATAGAAACACAGACAAGGGTAGAAAAGCGGAGACGGACGAACAAACAGGTAGACAGAGAGAAAGAAAGAGACAGACAGATAGACAGACAGACAGAACAAGACAGACAGACAGTCAGAAAGACATACCAAAACAGACAGAGCAAGACAGACAGAGGCAGAGAGACAGATACAGAGACAGACAGAGCAAGACAGACAGACAGACAGACAGAGGCAGACAGACTTAGTGCTGGTTAGTTCGCCAGTGAAGAGAAAAGATGGAAAAGCGATCGGTCACCAAAAGCGACTTAGACTCTGATTATAGGATTACACGCAGACTATAGTATAGGCCATTGCTGCTGCTGCTACTGGTTGATTCTGTAAGAGCGTCATATGCATAATGTAAGATCGTACAGTATGTGTTTGTTGTATATATAAAAATTACTCACTCAGTATATTATGTCCAAAGACCCCACTAAAATAGAGACGTGTCTGCTAATACTGTTGCGGCAGTGTTGCCATGGACGTAGAAAGGCATGCTGCATGTATGGCTGTATGCATGCTAGTATACATTGTAGCATACATGACGTTGCATTCATAAAGCATACTAACAAACCACGCCATTGCATTCATTACAGAAGACTCATGCTGAGTCAAGCATGAAAGCTTATAAATGCGTGTACAATTTAAAAAGCAGTCAAAATTATAATTATTTTCTGTCGAACTATGCTTGACGCAATGACGCTATAGCTAAGTATTCTGACTGTTGACAGTGTGGCAAAGAATCCTACAGAAGCAATTGCTATCGACGATGATGTAGATTGTAGAAATTGTCGCAAATACAACACAAGTATATACAATACAACACACACTTCTCCTCTTTAGTGCATGGGGTGCTCGACCTATTATACGGATGGAGTCTGTATAAGAGCATAGCCTACATGTATACGCCCTTCTTGCAACCACGAGTAACAGACACTTCTCCGCCTGTATACAGTATATATATATACATACATATATATATACACCATAATATATATATATATATTTGGGGGGGGGTAGAACTCACTGATGTAGTATACATATATGTATATATATGTATATATACATATATATCCCTGTGTGCATCCCAAACGTACTATACACATTTCTCTCTCTCTAATAGTGATGGATTGTCTGACTTGTAGGCTACTGATGAAGTCTGTAAGAACGTATACCTCACTATATATATATACTACCGTGTATATATAATATATAATATATATATATATTATATACGTATATTCTCTGCCGATATACTTGTGCTCTGGCGCTGCCAGTCCCAAGCATGGAGAAAGAAGGAGGGCAACGCTAATCATCTTTGTTGTTATGACACAGTGTTGTTAAAAATTAAAAAGCTACCATCACCGGTACAATGGTACATGCATGGTGTTGAACCTATGGCTGCAGTGTGCATGGCAAACATATAGCACCCGGCAGTGCATATATATATATATATATGTATATATATTTATATATATATACTATCTCCCGCATGGCACTGGTCTGTGTTCACATATACATATATACATATACATATACATGATATACATATACATGTTTGTATGAATAGAATAGCGAGGGTTGAAAATCGAGGGATTTTCAAAGGATCATGCATCAGCTTACATGTGCTTATATCTATAGGATGCAATGCAGTTCAAATACCTAAATTAGACTCCAATGCTCAAGTGCACCATCATATACATGTATATATCCGTATACATACATGTAATTATATACTTATGCACACACACACACACACACACACATACACACACACACATATATATATAATTATTTATGAATAGTTGAGTACGTTGTATATACCGTCACGATTTACGTATGATGTTCATGTATATATATATATATATATATATATATATATATATATATATATATATAATATATGCAGTATAGTTGGCGGTGATCACATGATATAATTATACAGGACTTACATAGACTGTTCTATTATAGGCTATAGCCTGTAGATGAACACTTAAACAGAGCAATACACACACACACACACACACACACACACACACACACACACACACACACACACACACACACACACGCACACGCACACGCACACACATATATATCCTCAGAATGTAGAGTTGCGTCGTTAGAAGTGGAAGCCAGTGCAGGTTGCTGGTCGACTGTCATTGTACGAAGCTTGTAATTATATCATACAAGTTTGGTTCCACAAAGATCCATATTCCTTTTCCCGCCTTTTGAAGATTGTATAATTTGTTTGGCGCTATACATAGCAAGGTGCGAGATTTTTCCGGCGGACATTTTGTGGGGATATAATTATGTCTCAGTGGACATTTTTGCTGTAGCCCAAGAGGGGTAATTGTCCGGGGGTAATTGGCACGGGGTAATTGTTCGGGGGGTAATTGGCCCGGGGGTAATTGTCCGGGGGATAATTGGCACGGGGGGTAGTTGTCCGGGGGCTAAATGTCCGGTGGGGATAATTGTCCCCGGGGGTAATTGTCCGGGGGTAATTGTCCGGGGGTTAATTGTCCTGTCACCACAGCAACTATGCAGTTGCGGCCACATTATTTTTGTGGCTGAATGCAGCAAACGGTTCGATCACCAGACACACATACATGTAGACTCATGGGCGTCCACAGCGGGGCGCAAGGGGGCGCAAGTGCGCCCCTCTGGATTTTTCGCATAGTTTGCACATAAATTTAGATTATTTTGTTGTTTTTGTTACAACGCGATTTTCAATGTGATTATCGATTCCTTTTACAAGTTGAACCTATTTATCTTTCTTTGGGCGCATAACGTATAGGTAGGCTATAGTATTCTCTCGTGGTAATATGGAAATTCAAACTGGTGATATGGAAATTCAAACTGGTAATATGGACATTCAAACTGGTAATATGGAAATTCAAACTGGTAATATGGAAATTCAAACTGTCACCCATTAAATTTAGACCATGTGACAATTATTTAGAAGTTTGCGCCCCCTAGAAAAATTCCTGCGGACGCCCATGTGTAGACTATGTCTTCTTGTGCCAAGTAAATGCAGCTATGACAATTCAATATGGTCTCAATAATTGGATCTCTTCTTCTCCGTCGTTTCAACACTTCGCTCATCGACTTGTCAACGAAGCTCGCATCTTTGTAACCTTTTGTTGCTACACGAATAATTTCTTTAACAATAATAGACACAAAACATATCAGAGATCTGAGAGATATCAATAGGAGAGGTGTTAAAATGCAGAAACAGCCTGAGCATTTCTGGCGCAGCGACGATGGCTTTCTGACCCATGCACGGAAAAACACTATAATATATATACTTTGATCGTATAGTGTTCATAGATTTAAATAGCGCCCCTCGCTTGACGAGGAGAATGAGTGGGGTTAAAAAATCGTTGAAAATTGCATGACGTCATTTATGGACGGCCCCTGTGTATTTCTAATTTTCTATTACTATGTCTGTATAACAGTGTAGGCCACTAGGCCTATATAATTATAGGCCTATAGACTATCTAATAGTTGAACTTGAATGGTTTGCCTAAAAAAAGCAAGTCTATCATTATGCGGTTAGGCCTTACAGTATACACATTATTTATAATTTTATTATATGCATTTATTATCGCATAATTATAGCCTACATGTGATTCTTCTATGCATTTATAGGACCGCTATTTATACGACGCTAAGGAATTTTCCAACAACCATCTGCAGTTCATTGCAATTATTTTATGAACCGTTCGAAATAATTAGCCGCAGGCCCGCAGCCGCCTCCGTATATCCTATAGCTTGACACGTTATTTTTATGACGACCTCGATCATGATGATTGAGCACATGGTGGTGACTAAGCATATGATGGCAAAGGTGATTATGATGCTGAATGCTGCTGCTGCTGCTGCTGCTGCTGATGATGCTGTTACTGACGCTGATGCTGCTGCTGCTGATGATGATGAGCTTTATAGTTTGAATGAAGAGAGCGGGCTCTGGCGAAATGACCAAAATGAAATTACACTTCTCTTTGCGGGGGAATTCTGGAACCTTTTATCAACAGTTGATTTGCCTATAAGTCTTATAAGACTATAGGATACTATCATTGTCCTATATCATTAATGAGCCGACTAGAATATAATTATTGCACTAATTACTCTTATCTCACTTGTTTCGTCAGCATGCAATTACGAAAATAGGAGTCGTGACTCGTGAGATGATCTTAACAGTTGTCACAGTATAGCTGTAGCCTAAGTAGAAATTTATGCAGCCTCAAATTTAGAAGAAAAAGTAACGAGAAACGTTCTTAACAATAATTGTTGCTACATGCCATTGAAAATAGGCCTAGACACTGCATTATTATAATTATGCTTACGACAGTTTGAAAAAAGTGTACGTGCAGTATGACAGAATATTAGAGAGGCACCATCATCAATAACTGCAGAGTGTGATAATTATTATTTTCTTCGTGCGCACGAATCCGTAAGTAAAAGAACAATTAAAATGGAAAATTGTGAAATTGAAGACACGAACTCCTCGTGACTTTAGGTCTATTTATTTTATGCGAAAGTTTCGCTACGAAAATGATACAAATATTAATCGTGACATTCTTGCGCGAAACATAATAATTTTAAAGAGAAAGAGTACTAAATTATAATTTTTTATTACTCTTTTATCTGAATGTTGTGTCGTCTTTTTCAGAGCAAGGATTTCTGACGCATACACGGTAACCTTGACAGCTAAGTGGTTACATCGTTCCAATCTTTGTCCAGAGCGTTCGCAGTTCAAGTCCATCCATCATCGTGGCTTTCTGCAGTCCCATTCAAGATCATTCTATATATTATGTGTCGAACAACAGCCGTCCTCAATTCAGTCACTGTATATAGCCTATCTCACGGATGGTGTCGGTGTCAACTGAATCCACTTCCGAACCATGCAGTGTTGCCGGCGGGGATTATTTATACGAAACACTTCTTGTTTTTCTGCAACCTCCTCCTCCTCTTCATCCTCCTCTTTCTCTCTCAGATATGTTTGTTATATTGATGGTTACTGATGCAGACGCTATCAAATATCAAACATATCCGGTAGTGGATGAGACGATACTACTAATACGGGTCTCGCGGACCTATAGACACATTCCCCCATGGCCCCATGGCAGAAGGACGAGGGAGTCACTTGATCCGATTCATCTTTTGAAAGACAAAGACCTGTTTTGTTCTGCGTTTTACTCCTCAGCCTGAACACATAAATAATTATAAGCTTACGATTGCACGAATGAGCCACGGGTGTACTGCATGTGTAGGTCTACTGCGTCTTTCTTTCATATAGCCTATGGCGCTTTGGAAATGTGAAGTTTACGAAATACGATTGTAACAAGAAGCAGTTATAGTAGGCCTATATTAACAGCCCTGGAGCTAGGCTACTGCTACTTCTAATACTACTATAGTATACTGCTACTGCGACTACTAATAGGCCTACTTCTGCCACAACTGCTGCTATTGCTACTGCTGCAACAACAACCACCACTGCTGCTGCTGCTGCTGCTGCTGCTGCTGCTGCTGCTGCTGCTGCTGCTGTTACTACTACCACTATTTTCACTACTGCCACCACTGCTAATATATGCTGTCACTGCTGCTACTACAAATAATAATTGTAGTAGTAGTGGTAGTGGTGGTGGTGTTGGTGGTGGTAGTGGTAGTGGTAGTGGTAGTAACAATCAACACTAAATAAATGTTCTACCTTTAACGTGTTGTTTGAGTCTTGGATGAGGATTTCCTCCTCGTGTTAAAAACGAAGACGTCGGGCATAAAGGCAAGAACGATGATGATAATGATAATGATAATGATGATGATGATGATGATGATGATGATGATGATGATGATGATGATGATGATGATGATGATGATGATGATGATGATGATGATGATGATGATGATGATGATGATGATGATGATGATGATGATGATGATGATGATGATGATGATGATGATGATGATGATGATGATGATGATGATGATGATGATGATGATGATGATGATGATGATGATGATGATGACGACGACGACGACGATGATGATGATGATAACATGCACCACAATCAATTAGTCTCTCTGCATGGTTGCATACTCAGCTGAGCGTGTCATTGTTTCCATACTTGTAAGAGTTTCGTTTGTGAAAGTAGCCTGAGCCGATCATTGGATGCAAGGATGACCAATAATTATAATTATTATTATTACAGTTGTTTACAACGATGATATTCTTTGTGAACATGTAACGTAATGTAACATAACATAACATAGTGTAACGTAATGTAACGTAATGTAACGTAATGTAACGTAATGTAACGTAATGTAACGTAATGTAACGTAATGCAATGTAATGTAAACCTTCTAAATCTTTAACCTCTACGCCGGATCTACGTCATTGACACCAGACTGAGTATTTATCCATTGCCGTCTATATAGCTAGATGGCAATTATTTATCCGTTGCCATATAAAATGAAGGCCAGGCCCGCTTGGTTTAATAGTGCCAGTGCCAAGTCAGAATTAATTCCTGGGAGGTTTACTCGGGGAGACAGCCAACATAGTCTACGGTGGCAACCGAACGTTGACGATGTTGCCGTGTGTTGACTGTTGGCCCAGGATATATGAGGACAACTGGAAGAGTGCTTAAGTCAACAAAAATCATAGCACCACTAGCGGTGAACAAACTGAACATATAGTTAAATCGTAAACAACAAACTTGCACGTGAACCTTAACCCCACTCGCACACTCTCTAGTTCTCCAACCTTCGCCTCCTCTGCTTCTCTGCTTCTTTGCTTCTCTGCTTCTCTGCTTCTCTGCTTCTTTGCTTCTCTGCTTCTCTGCTTCTCTGCTTCTCTGCTTCTTTGCTTCTCTGCTTCTTTGCTTCTCAGCGCTACCAGCAGCTGCTCCCATATTTCACTCCTCGTAGCAACCGTCAGTTGCGTCGTTACATCGCCGAACAGCTCATTCCGATTAAAGCCCAATTACAACCAAGCAAACCGTCGATCCACCTTCTTCGCGGTATAGCACTCACTTCAGCTAATAAAAACCACACACGTTTAAACATAACATAACATAACATAACATGGGTTTTAAGTGGTTCAGAAGACACTAGGCCTGTGTTAGAACCACTGCAAAATTGACCTGGAACTTTTAATACCCCAATTTTCCTAGGTTCCTTTTAAATGCTGTGACCGTGTCCACCGACACAGTGCTGTCCCCCAATCCGTTCCACATGTCCACAACTCTAGCACTGAAAAATTTCTGCCCTAATGATCCTTTCGGCTTCTTAAATAATTTGTACCTATGACCCCTAGTTGCTTTGTTTGGTGCTAATACAAAGAACTTCTCCCAACATAGTGCTTCCTTTCCAGTAATGATCTTGTATGCTTCAATTAGGTCTCCTCTGCTCCTCCGTCTCTCCAGTGTTGTTAGCCCACACCTTTCCAACCTCTCCTCATAGCTCATATCTTTGTAACCCCAAATCATCTTCGTAGCTCTTCTCTGCACTTTCTCCAGTTTTTCAATATCCTGCTTTAAGTATGGATTCCATGCCTGAATGCAGTATTCCAGCTGTGGCCTAACCAGTGATTTATATAGCCTCAGTATTGTATCCTTATCTCTAGTAACTATTGTCCTTTTTATCATGCCTAATGTTGAATTTGCCTTTTTTGATGCTTCAGCACATTGCCTTGAAGGCTTTGCACTCTTGTGCATGATCACTCCCAAGTCCCTTTCTTCATCACTCACCCTCAGTGCCTTACCCCCCATTTCATATGCAAACTCCTGGTTCCTCTTTCCCATATGCATCACTGAGCACTTTTCCAAATTAAAAAGCATTTGCCAGTCCTGTGACCATCTAAACATTTTTCCTAGATCTTCCTGTAGTATATCTGCTTCTTCTTTATTACCCACTGCTCTACATAATTTTGTGTCATCCGCAAACTTAGAAATCTTTGATAGAATCCCATCATCTATATCATTAATAAAAAGTACAAACAACAGTGGCCCCAACACTGATCCTTGTGGCACTCCGCTTAGCACTGCTGTCCACCTAGAGTGTTTATCTCCTATTCCCACTTTTTGTCTTCTATCTTAGAGAGAGCATGTGCAGAACAAATCTTTGTGCACCAGTGGCCGCGCCGTATATCCTACCATCTGTCTTCCACAGGCTCTTAGCCTCTCGCAGACAGCGCATCATACGGCTCGCCTGACAACAGGCTTTACCGCGATTCGAACGGAGCCCGAGCCACGGAGCACGTGCAGGAATAGCGAACGGCCGACACCTGTGGGCTCTGACGGACGGACGTACTCCGAGAGATATTATGTTCTATGAAGCGCCAACAGAAGATGGGCGAGAGGAGAGATAGGCCTAACAACGAACGAGTTTAATGCATAGGCTACATGTAATACCGTAATACGATATATTATTATTATAAGCACCCACTAACGCACACCACCCCCCTCCTCACACACACACACACACGCCGCCATACTCACCTTTTTTGCTCGTATCAATAAATACAACCGTATGCGCTCTTTCTTTGTTTATTTGTTGCTTAGGAATGTATTCAAACAAAAGTGGGTTTAATATAAATACACAATGTTTTTTATACATGGTTCAAGATCTGTTAACACGTATGAACAACAAACGTATAATTACATGTAGGCTATGTGTACATACGTAGGCCTATTAAGCATGCATAAAAATATACATCGCCTGTATGCATACGTATACATAAGAATACCTAAGTACATCCTTGCAACATTATATACATGCATGCATATATACTGCTTGCGTATACAGGTGGGACGCTTTGGTGTATTGGGTATGTTCGCTGCCTTAGGGTCGGAAGTTTTCAGGCTCGAATCCACATCAAGCCGCCGCATAGGTACAGTACCAGCGCAGTGACAGGGCTCTTACTCCGACTGTGATCCTGGGCCGATCCATGGCCGACTAGGAGCCGATCAAGCGCTAAAGGCACGGTGTTCGCGCCTAGACGGCTCTCGTCTCAGGCGGGTCAGGAAGACCCGTGAAATCATTAGTGAAAAACAGATGGTGGCATGACGCCTGTGATGTTGATAACGGTTTACTAATGTCGTGGGGATGGGCTTGGGTGCATACGAGGTGTGCACGGCGGGAGGGGAAATGGAGGTGGTGTAAGTAGGGTGAGGAGACCAAGATTGTTATTATTGATGTACATGTACATTGTACATGTACATGTACTTTACATTGTACATGTAGGCATCCACTGGTGGGAAGTTATTTTTAAGGATGGCTATGATTTAATGATTACAGAATAAAGGCCAGATCTGTCTCAGTTTATTTTATGAGTCCTGGCTTGTAGAACATGCAAATGATGATGAATTTCGCTCTCGCAGTAGGCCTACATGTATAGGCTAACCACTGTGTCTGCAGGCCTAATTGACAGACTGTTGTAGCGAATGTTGGTCAATCAGAACAGTGGCGGTTTTAGCCTTAAAATCTCAGGGAGAAAATTAACAAATTGACGAAGTGTGAAAAACATTGACTGACACGACATGGAATAAGAAGAGGGGTTCGAGGGAGGTGGCTACCCATCCAAGCTCAAAGTCGTCTTGAAATCTGAGTACAAAACTACATGTACTGTACATGTATGAGGCATTAACATACCCGGAAGAATATTATTACACTGTCCATTATAGCTTTTTACTACGAATATATACATAACTAGAGGTGGTGTAAGTAGGGTGAAGGGGACCAAGATTGTTATTATTGATGTACGTGTACATTGTACATGTACATATACTATACATGTAGGCATCCACTGGTGGGAAGCTACATGTAGTTTTAAGGATGGCTATGAATTAATGATTACAGAATAAAGGCCAGATCTGTCTCAGTTTATTTTATGAGTCCTGGCTTGTAGAACATGCAAATGATGATGGATTTCGCTCTCGCAGTAGGCCTGCATGTGTATAAGACATAAGACATACACTGTAAGACATAAAACATTTATTTTGAACCAAATCAACACATACATGTATGCTCTAATCGCACTCCAACTCATATCAGCAAGTGTAATAAGTACATTAAGAACATACCAAGACTTAAGTAATTACACAGAGCAAACCCGCAAAAATGTTATCAACAGATAGCATTTATGAATTATTAAGTTATTAACAGACGCCCTTGCAATGTGAAAAGAGTTTAACCCTCAAGGGTACCATGTAAGAAAGTTACGTTCCCGGTTTTTGGGGTGCAAACTGCACCCCCTACCCTGCCAGCATGCCCATACAGAGCCCATCTCAAAATTATGTGGGCTCGTGGGCATGGGCTAGCCCATATCCGCCCCAACTGGGCCGGACATGAGAAGCCCATTGTCCCAATAAAATTGTATTTGGGAAATAGATGGGCTGGTGGGCTTGGGCTGCCCACATCGAGCCCATTTGGGCCTGAAATCAAAAGCCCATTGAAAACAACTGTGACGTCAGATTTTTCAGTGGGCGACGAGTGGGCTGATGGGCACGAGCTGCCCACATGAAGCCCATGTAGAATTGAGGTGAGAAGCCCATTAACCAGCTAGTGTCATTTTAAACATTATAACACTCGAGTGCCCAAGGTATTTTTTGGTACACGAAGGCCCAAGGGGGGGAGGGAGTCCGCGCGGACCCCAGCGTTTTATGTTAATATCTTGGGAAGGGATTGGAATATCGTCACAGAATTTAGTTCTATGTGATCCCAAATGAATTTCCAATCGATTGGTGTATCTTATATGACAATAACACCACCTGGTGTTATATAATAGTGTAAAATCTCGTGATACACTTTTTAGGCTTGCTTGCGTTATTTACCGAAGGAAGCCTAGCGTTTTCATGCTAATATCTTGAGAAGGGATTGGAATATCGTTATAGAATTTAGTTCAGTGTAATGCCAAATGAATTTGCAGTCGATTGATGTATCCTATAGTACAATAACACCACCTGGTGTAAACTAATAGTGTAAAAATCTCGTAATACATATGTTATGCTTGCATGCTTGCGTTATTCATCGAAGGAAAGCCTATACGTCCGGCGCGGACCCCAGCGTGATCATGGTAATATCTTGAGAAGGGATTGGAATATCGTTATATAATTTAGTTGTAAGTAATCCCAACTAAATTTGCAATCGATTTATATATATTGTATCACAATAGCACCACCTGGTATAAAATAATAGTTATTGACCAGTAACCATGCGCTTGTATGAATATCAGCCGCATATCATGGGGTACTCTTAGTAAATGCTGTGGTTGTGGGGTGCAGGGTTGGACAATACTCACGCAAAAGATACCATTCTATGCCCAAATGGTTGCTCTAGGAATACCTAAAAGCATTTTTGCAGATCCCTAGCCTTTAAAAAGTTATCCGGGAAAAACAGGCCTGGGGTCCGGTCGGACCCCCCCCCCTTGGGCACTCGAGGGTTAAACTGACCTCTTTTGTTCTCAATATTTGAGTAGGCGAACGATGGGCTCATGGGCATGGGCTGCCTACATGAAGCCCGTTTAAGATTGACTTGAAATGCCCATGAACTGACCTCTTTTATTTTCAACATTTGAGTGTGCGAGCATTGGGCTCATGGGCATGGGCTGCCCACATGAAGCCTATCTAAGATTGACTTGAAATGCCGATGAACTGACCTCTTTTGTTCTCAATATTTGAGTGGGCGAACGATGGGCTCACGGGCATGGGCTGCCTACATGAAGCTCATCTAAGATTGACTTGAAATGCCGATGAACTGACCTCTTTTGTTCTCAATATTTGGGTGGGCGAACGATGGGCTCATGGGCATGGGCTGTCCAAATGAAGCCCATTTAGGATTGACTTGAAATGCCTATGAACTGACCTCTTTTGTTCTCAATATTTGGGTGGGCGAACGATGGGCTCATGTGAGAATGGGTCGCCCACATGAAGCCCATCTAAGCTTGACTTGAAATGCCCATGAACTGACCTCTTTTGTTCTCAATATTTGAGTGGGCGAACGATGGGCTCATGTGGGAATGGGTCGCCCACATGAAGCCCATCTAAGATTGACTTGAAATGCCCATTAACTGACCTCTTTTGTTCTCAATATTTGCGTGGGCGAGCATTGGGCTCATGGGCTCGGGCTGACCACATGAAGCCCACCTAACATTGACTTGACATGCCCATTAACTGACCTCTTTTATTCTCAACATTTGCGTGTGCAAACGATGGGTCCATGGGCTTGAACTGCCCGCATGAAGCCTATATAAGATTGACTTGAAAAGCCCATTAACTGATCTCTTTTATTCTCAACATATGGGAGAGCGAGCCATGGGCTCATGGGCATGGCCTGCCCACATGAGGACTTTGCTTCCTCCTGCCCTGCTGGACGCCGCTGCGTATGCATAGCTTCTTCTAACTCGTTCGCGGACCGTCGTTAGACAGCGCCCGGTGTAGGCTGTGGACTGCGGCTGCCAGACAAGTGGAATGGGTTCATTTGGGTTCTGTGACCAAGCTCCATTGGTCCTGTTCTCTGGTCCATAAACTTAATGAACCGTCTTTGTCTGCATTGCTCGACCGATGTCGAGCTATAAATCGTAATCGTAATCTTCAAATTTTTACAGCGCCACTCGAAAGCCATAGACAGAGACAAGGACAGGAACAGAGAGACGGAGAGGGACAAGGACAGCGACAGGAACAGACAGAGACACAGACAGACAGAGATAGAGATAGAGACAGAGAAAGGACATTAACAGGAACTGTGAAAGAAAAACGGAGAGGGACAGGGACACTGACAGAGACAGGGACAGGAACAAGAACAGGGACGGGGGCAGGACCATGGACATGGACAGGGACAGGCACATCTAGCGATGGCAAGGAGAGGGACAGGGACAAGAAGACGGATGTGGAGACGGAGAGATTAACTTGAATCTATGTGACATGGAAGAAACAAGCAGACAGACAAACAAGCAGACGCACATGAAGGAAGACAGAAAGACAAGCCGGTAAACAGACAGGCAAGCAGACAGACAGGCAAGCAGACAGACAGACAAACAGACAGACAGACAAACAGACGCAGAGGAAAGAAGACAGGCAGACAAGCAGGTAAACAGACAAGTAAGCAGACAGACAGACATACATAGAAACAGACTGTCTGTCTGACAGAAAGGAAGACAGGCACACACGAATGTACCTTGACAGACAGGCAAGCAGACAGACAGACAGGCAGACATACGGACAGACAAAAAGACAGACGATACAAAGACAGAAAAACAGATAAGCAGACAGACCTATTTGTCTGTCTATTTGTCTGTCTGTCTGTCTGTCTGTCTGTCTGTCTGCTTGCCTGTCTGTTTATTTGCCTATCTGTCTGTCTGCTTGTCTGGCAGACAAACAGGCAGATAGACCGACAGGAAGCAGGCACACAGATAAACAGGGATTTCACAGGCAGGCAAACAGACAAACCAGACAAATAGCCCGGTAGACTGACAGAACATAGACAGGCAGGCAAGATTACCTAGCAGACAGCCAGGCAAGCGGATAGGCAGGCATGCAAACAGTCAGACAAACATGCAGGTAGTTGTGCAGGCAGGAAGGCAAACAGACAGACGAAACTTTTCTGCAACAACGGTTTAACGCTAGGGCCGGGTAATGAAATTCCCGCGCAAAGTCCCGTGGCTTATACCGTAGTCTGCTCTCATTGGCTTTCGTACAGATCACCAGTGATGTCTGTTACCCTTCTCCGTCCTCCGCCGCAGCTGTACGTGCGCTTTGGCCATGTAGACTAGTATCAGTCAAAGGTCATCGTTATCTGAACCCCACTATGCTACACAGCTATTAGGCCGGTTAGGCTTTCGTTCATGCGAATGTATGCATGTATGTATGTATGTATGTATGTATGTATGTATGTATGTATGTATGTATGTATGTATGTATGTATGTATGTATGTATGTATGTATGTATGTATGTATGTATGTATGTATGTATGTATGTATGTATGTATGTATGTATGTATGTATGTATGTATGTATGTATGTATGTATGTATGTATGTATGTATGTATGTATGTATGTATGTATGTATGTATGTATGTATGTATGTATGTATGTATGTATGTATGTATGTATGTATGTATGTATGTATGTATGTATGTATGTATGTATGTATGTATGTATGTATGTATGTATGTATGTATGTATGTATGTATGTATATGTATAGAAAGGTTCTGCGAATTGGGCCAGCTCTGTCTGCCATAGTCACTTTTGCTGTTGGTATGTATGTACATGTATGTATGTACATGTATGCATGTATGTATGTAGGTATGTATGTAGGTAAGTATGTGTGTATGTATTATAAATATAATATAATATAATAATATAATATATAATATAATAATATATAATATAATTATAATTTAATCAATTTCTATAGCGCCTTTTCAAGTCACCTTCTACTCAGAAGCACTCCCAACATGTACATGTACATTGTAGGCCTACGTGCTTCAGCCGTAGTTGAACTGATCCAGACTGCACAGCGGTAACGTGGCTATTGACATGCATTCAAGCATACACATGTACATGTATAGAGCAGATGGCATTAATTAGTTTATCTTTGACACCCGGCTAATGTCTTCATAATTACGGTCTCCCGGGGAGTCAGAAGACTCACTCTGGTCGACCTCTGAGCTACTCGCTCGCGTTTAAGGTCCTAACCCGGCGTGAATAACGTACTTTCGGCAGCGGTTAGCTATTTGCTCGTGGCAACGTTCACGCCGCATAACGTTACACGAACGGCAGGGTTAGCTGGTCGTTAGGGCCGGAGGGGGTCCAGTAACGAAACTAGTACTGTATACTCTGAGCAAGACCTTCACTGGCAATTGCTTAATGCTTCGGCGTGAAACTCCGACTCAGTGTCTGCGGTGTTACAGTAGTCGGGAGTGCCTCTGAGTAGTAATCTTGAGGGGGCGCTATAAGCCTATAACAAATGTTCATACATATGTGTATGCATGTAGGCCTACGTGAGAAGGTTCATCATGGCGGTCGCTAAGGTTCCAAGAATCGACGGCACAAGGTGATCAAGGTGATGCATATAATTATGTAAATAGACTATGTTTATTCATTTCTTGCACAAAACAGGTTGCCAAACCGCAAACTGGTACTTGGAGACAGACAAAATAAACAATAACCTAAAAGAAAACAAGAGGGAGCGTATCAGTTTTGGGGATTGAATCGTCAGTTATGATGCTTTGGCGATGTGTTAGCAAATAATCTATGAGACGACCCCCTTCTGTTCAAAACATTCAAAGGTTTTATAGCATGCAGACGGCTAGGAAAGAGGGATAAGTTTACGATAATATAGCTGCCTCATGCAATAGAACAGGTGGGCTTTTACAGTAAGACAGGTAGGTGGGTTATACTCTGCTGTGCGTGCTAAGGAGGCACCTGGCATCACGTGGTGCCAGATGTCTTGTGTGTGTAGGTGCGGGAAGATCAACAGATGCCAGCAGCAGAGAGGCTGATGTGTGGCTGAAACGATGGATGGAATGCCGGATGGAGGATGGGTAGCGATTGAGAGCAGAGAGGAGTAAGAGGTAAGAGGAGGAGGAAGAGGAGGAGGAGGAAGAGGAGGAGGAAGAGGAGGAGGAGGAGGAGGAGATGGAGGAGAAGGAGGGGAGTAGGAGGAGGAGGAGAAAAATAAGGAGGAGGACTAGGAGGAGGAGGAGGAGGAAAAGAACGAGAGACTAGGGGAGGAGGACTAGGAGGAGGAGGACTATAGGGAAGGAGAAGAAAGAGGAGGACTAGGAAGAGGAAGAAGAGGAGGAGGAGGAGGAGGAGGAGGAAGAGGAGGATAAGGAGGATAAGGAGGAGGAGGAGGAGGAGGAGGAGGAGGAGGAAGAGGACGAGGAGGAGGAATCAGTGCTGGAGCATCAACTAGGAGCAACTTTCCACAGTTGGTGGCATGCATGATGCATGCTCTTTGTGGTGGTGGTGGTGGTGGTGGTGGTGATGATGGTGGTGGTTTGAGGGGAGGGTGGTGTTCTCGTGGTGATGATGATGATCATGGCCATCACTACTGCTACTATGCATTTATTAGGCGCCACTATCTAATAACAAGTAGCAGACGATGGCGCTTAGTAACTGAGTGAACTTGGTCAAGGTCGATCGGTAGCAGTAATCACATGCAGCTTGCTTATCCGAGGGTGGAGGGGTCAAACCTTCACTTCCCGCCGTTCAAGATGGACGACGCTCTGTATACAATGTCAAATTTATGGTTATGGTCATGTCCAATCGACCATCGATGTGACAGTGTCTGTCGACCAACACAGTGAAGTGTGAAGTGGGTAAATGGACCACATTTCGATTATCTCATTTGCAAATTCAGTTGCGGCGACATTGGACAGCCGAACCTGCCTAGGGGCAGAGAACCAGAAGAAAGAAGAAATTCAGTTATCGTATCATTTCGCAACTAAGTATAATAGGACCAAGGGAAAAATTAATTAATTAATTAATTAATTCATTCATTCATTCATCCATCATCCACTTATTTATTTACTCATTCATTACGATGATTTATATATCGCCCTCTCAAGACGACTATAATACACAAAAGCACTGTCGACCAATCCTGAATCACAGAAGCAACGAATCAGTGAACTAACGGATTTTTCTTTGAAGGTCAACTGCTCCGAAACTCTGTCTCGCCGTTCTTCATCGAGTGGAACCAATCGCCATCTGCATTTCATGCGCTTCTATCCCTACAGCATAATCATCGTCCTCTAATCTCACATCGCTATCGGTGGCACATTGGATAACACACTGGCATGGAGTCCAGCGGACGCGAGTTCGATACCCGAAGCCCCAGTAGGATAGACGTGCTTCTTAGGCTGCCATTAACACCATTAGCCTATATTGCAGGCCGTCTGTTCCATTAATAGTTGAGATTTTGTGATTTTGTGTGTTCATTCTTATTTTTAGTTGCATAACTTTAGACATGCACTAGTCTGTAACCGGTTGTAACTTGCAACCTAATTTAAACGCTGGGAAAACGCACAATATTACTTGTTTTAAAGATTGAGACGTCATTTTGGAATCAATAACTTTAATAAAACTCATACAACGAATGACGTCACAGTCGTTTCAACTCTCGCTCTGTCGACAGAAGAGTTCCTTCCAGAAAGTATTCAAAAGAAATAAAAGTTTGGCATAGCCTAGATCTAATCTATAGAACGTAAGCTAAGAACTTCTACAGTCGCACAGTAAACAAATTCATTTAAAAACAGATATTATCTTAAATATTGCAAAAGAAAAATCCGTACGAAACGTCTGCCTAGATGGACGAGTCGAGTGACGTAAATCTGACGTTTCGGTTGTTGACGTAGGCGTCGTGCACGCTCTGGTTTGGCTTGGCGATGCGTAGTTTAGGGTGCACTTGACAGACGATCCAGTCAACCACGGAGGACGGCAGATTGCTGAGCGGAAGTGAGAAGAACGTGGCTCGGTAGCCGACCGAGTAGTGCAGCTTAGGTCGTTGCGAGGTTAGCGAGTGCATGTAGACTTCGATTACTTTGTCGTATTCAGTCGAAGCGAACCGATCCATACTTTCAAGACTGTGGCTGACGTCTGCATAAAATTGAACACAAACGTTATACAGCGAAAGTCATCGTTAGTGACCGTAGGCCCTACATGTATATACGTAGGCATGGGCGGAGTTTATCAGGGGCTAGGGGGGGCTAAGCCCCCCCCCCCAGAAGGCCCAGGTTCAACTTTTTTACCATGAAAATGGTATCCTTTAGGGGGTTAGCCCCCTAAGAAGGCCCAGACTCGGGGTTAGCCCCCCTAAGAACGGAAACCAAACTCCGCCCATGTACGTAGGAGACTTAAAAGATCATTAGTATCGATTTTTGGGCTCGTCCTGCTAGTCCTTCTTACAACCCCTCAGCTAAGTAAGTGAAAGATGACGAGCCAAAATATAAAATGTAGGCCAATACCGGTAGCCTACCGTAAGTCGCATGTTCCAGCATTAGGCCTATAGCTCATTCTCAAACCTTAGCAGACTATAAACTTAGGCTACAAAGAGACACCGAAAAAACCCAGTAGGCCTATATAATTTTAGAATCATGAATATGAAGTATCAGGTAATTATCAGCGAGTTTGTCTCTTTCATCTTTGCCTTGGCATTTTTATACTGCTGTATCTCAAATTCCGAGGGTACATAATTATTGCTGTAGGCCTTATAAAATGCAATAATGCAACCGGTATGTATGCATATTTTGGGTTGCGATTATTTTGTAAGGAGAATCGAACAAAAGAGAAATTTCAAAATTGGCCGAAGTCCCAACTTTCAAGTGAAACTTATATTGAAGTCACCATTCTCTTAGGCCTAGGCCTAAAATGCATTTGCTTTGGTCAAAATCGGAAGAAGTTTAGCCGATAAAACAGAATCTGGTTTGAACTAACATTGCGAGTAGAATTCTTCTCCGAAATGATCTCGAGCCTTCGACGTGAGGCGGCGCCACGTGAACTCGAACAGTCGTCGGTTCTTCTCCGGATCCAACATCTCCGTTTTAAAAATACTCGGCTGAATGACGTGAACAGTGACGCCACAATCGTACAGCTTCAGATGACGTCTACAATTACGTCATTAACAAGTATAGCAATTAAATGAGTATACTCATTCATTCATTCATTTACATAGCGCCACTTCAAGGAAACTACTCAGAGGCGCTCCCGACTCCAGCACGGCCAAACAGAACAGTTTTAAAGTGCTTATGGAATGTGTCAGAGAGTGATCTAGGAAACAGGCGCAGCTCAAGTGAAAGGGCATTCCATACCACCGGGACAACCACAGAAAAAGCATGACTCTGCATGATAGGGGTACGAGCAAACGAGACCAGGAGCACTCCCCTATCAGCCGAGCGCAAGAACCGACCAGTCCGAGTACTTGACACAGTCCGACAAAGACCAAGTGGGGCGCGGTGGTGTAGTGGTGGCGTCGTTGCCTTGAAGCCGGAAGGTTTGAGGTTCGAATCCCCCTCGCCGCATAAGAACCTTGGGCAAGTCCTTCACTCCCAATTGCTCTGCGCTTCGGCGTGAAACTCCGACGCAGTGTCCGCTCTGCATTCGGGAGCGCCTCTGAGTAGAGAGAGCTTTAAGGGGCGCTAACAAGTACACGTACAAACAAACAAAATTTGAAGAGAATATGTGTGTAACGACATTGTCTATATGTTTGTCCAGAATGCACGCCCACCGTTTCACAGACTTACAGTGAAGCGGTGGGCGTGCATTCTCGACAAACATTACACACAATACTTTCACAGCTAAGACGATTGACCTTAAATCTTGCATCTAGACAGAGGGCCACAAGGATAACCCAGTGGAGGGTATACGGCAAATCACCTCACCGATATTCACCGAGCAATGCCGGGTACCCAAGAGAGGCTGGGGGTTGGGTGGAGTCGGGTGGACGAGGGCTAAATGTGAGCGGAAAAACGAAATTCCCCGGGAAACGCCGGGGCATCCCTGCTAGTACTAACTAAATGTGGCCAATACAGAGACTCTGCGTAAGGAAACAAGACCTGCCTGAGTCCGTCTGAGAATGCTTCGACGCCATGTTTGCTGACGTCATAGGGCAGAGCGAGTGGTCCGACCAATCGGCCGCCAGTGCTCGACATGTTCACGATGCGGCCACGTGACCGCTTCAGCAGCGGAAGAAACGTCAGAGTGACGTCAATGAGTCCGATGAGGTTGACGTCAAGAACCTTGCGAAAGTCGTCTGCGCAGTGCCACTCGAGGGGACCGGCGGACACACCGGCGATGGCCGCGTTGTTGACCAGACCCCACAGACCTATAGGATATGATGAAGAGGAAACAGTCTCACACCAGCGTCCTCATGAATATTCATGATCCTTCGCAACCACTTAATTAGGTCTATTATCACATTTCATCATGACCATCACTATCATCATCGTGGTTGGACTGGGAGCGCCTCTGAGTAGTCTTCTTGAATGGGCGCTATATAAACTCTTGAAATGAATGAATGAATCACCGGTCCTTTGGCGGTGATGGGTAGCCTAAATGATCGTAATTGTGTTTGGTCATTTGCTAAAGACAGACAGACAGACAGACAGACAGACAGACAGACAGACAGGCAGGCAGACAGACAGACAGACAGACGGACAAGAAGACTGACTAAACAACATATACAAACAGAGAGACAGACATACAGAGGGACGGACAGACAGACGAACAGTGAGAACTTCTCCGTGGAAAAGTCCACCGCTCGCATTAAGGGCTAGAAACTCAGACGGAAGAGAAAAAACGGAATTAGCCATTATTCTAACAATGTGACACTTTCCATATATCCAATGACGTAACAATAGTGTTTGTATATAATAAAGATGAATCGTCATAATGTGGAATTGTCCATTGTAATTATCCAAACAACGTAGCACTATTATAATACATAGTATTCATACTAATAATACGTGACCATGGTGATGTTGTTGACCACGAAGTTGTCATAATCGTATACAGACCTATTGTCATAACAACAATTTGCCCATAGCAACGTTGCACATAATACTACATCCATGAACAATTATTTGATAATGCAGCAAAGTCAGGTCCATTAAATTAGTGACGTAATAATAGTGCTTTTAGAACAAAGTGTTATCGTCACAATATAATGTCCGTTGCAATAGTTATAATTATACGTTTCATGTGTCCTTTTTGTGCTTCTGTTGGGCCCAACCCCATAGAATATCATAGATTATCTGACCATGCAGGATCAAGACCTCCACAGTAAGTTGTTATGCCGGCCTTGTGCGGGCCCTTTAAAACTGCGGGCCCGGGTGAGCACCCGCCTTAGATATACGGGCTGACTATTTATATGTAGGACTTATATAATATACACTGTGTCCCAATAAATCGGGCACCCTTTTTATAATGTGAATAAAAGAGGTAAATCTTAATCGATTTTCAAAATTTCAAAACTGTTTTTATCCTGAGATAATTATCTTACGCTGATTCAAATATGAAGTTTCTGGCATGAATATTGACGTCACAATTACGTCATTTGCATCAGAGAATTCAAATGTTAAGTACCGAACACAACGATTTTTGTTGACATTTGGTTTCAATATGTAAATTAATGACGTCATTATGACGTAATATTTTAGCGAGGGCCGTTCGTAATTTACCAATTTGTAGTTAATTATCTCAGGATAAGAACAGTTTTGAAATTTTGACAATCGATGAATATTTGCCAGTTTTATTCACATTATAAAAAGGGTGCCCGATTTATTGGGACACAGTGTATATATATATATATACATGTATATACAGTATATTATGCCTTCCTACTATAACTCGCGCTCAGATCTTATCTGGAAGCATTACTTTTCTGCCCGCTGTCTTTAATAATTTTCTTTTTCCATGTGTTCTTCGCAATGGGAGCGCCTCTGATTAGATTGTACTGTATATAAGAGGCGCTTTATCAACCCGAAAATAGAATGGAATAGAATATAGTATAATATGCTTGTCTGTATGTATAATCAGGGTGAAAATTTCCCGAGAGGTTGGAGGGTTTCAAACCTCCGGTCTTTCTGTTTTTCATACCCCAATTCCAAGTGGATAATGATCCACCCCCAGTTATTTTTCCACAATTCTCACACTGTGTAGCCTATAATCGTGTTTCTATGTTCGCGCGCGCGCGTGTGTGTGCGTGTGTGTGTGTGTGCGTGTGTGTGTGTGTGTGTTCGTGTGTGTGTGTGTGTGTTCGTGTGCATGTGTGTGCGTGTGTGTTCGTGTGTGTGTGTGTGTGTTCGTGTGTATGTGTGTGTGTGCGTGTGCGTGTGTGTGTTCGTGTGTGTGTGTGTGTTTGCGTGTGTGTGTGTTCGTGTGTGTGTGTTCGTGTGTGTGTGTCTGTTCGTGTGTGTGTGTGTGTGTGTTTGTGTGTGTGTTCGCGTGTGTGTGTGTGTGTGTTCGTGTGTGCGTGTGTGTGTGTGTGTGTGTGTGTGTGTGCGCGCGCGCGCGAGCATGTGCACTGTGTGTGTATGTTCGCATGTGTATTGTATACCTGAGTTGGATGCGACTGCATTGCTGATGAACTGATAAGCTCTGCAGACGCTGTCCGAATCGGTGACGTCCAGTCCGAAGACCTTGACCCTGGCCGAGCAGACCTGCCTCAGATCCAGTTGACCGGACTCCGTCAGACATCCAGCGAACACCTGACATCCGAATCCATCGAGACGTCGGACGAGCATCTTCCCGAACCCCGTGTCACACCCGGTCACGAGGATGGCCTTGGATGCAGCGTCTGGCACGGTGCCATCGCCGTGGAACCAGCGTCGCAGAACGACCCCGGCCAAGAGCAGACAGCACGCCGCTAGAATCAGCTCCGAAACCATCTTACTTATCAACACAAGGTAGACGCGGTTAGTCTTTGAGCGTTGTGTACGTGTGGCTGTCCGTGTGTGTGGTCCACTGTTGTTGCTGCTGCTGCTGCTGTTGCTGCTGCTGCTGCTGCGGCCGCCATCTTGTGTCGTTCTCAGTCAAGACTCGCGGTGCACGTGAACTCTGGGCTGGACAACGATGGCGACATCTGTATTGGTCCGGTGGAATATACAGGGCAGACACGACCACTGCTGCTGTAGCTGCTGGTGCTGCTGCTGGTGCTGCTGCTACTGCTACTGCTGATGCTGCTGCTACTGCTACTGCTGGTGCTGATGGTGCTGCTAGTGCTACTGCTGCTACTGCTGTTGCTGGTGGTGGTGGTGCTGCTGCTGCTGGTGCTGCTGCTGGTGGTGGTGGTTGTGCTGCTGCTGGTGCTGCTGCATCGTCTATGGATCGATATAACGAAGAGTGATGTGGCGTCAGATGTCTATGCTATCAGTGTCCGACCTCTCCTAATATGGAGATGGAGATGGAGACTGTCTGTGGTGGTGCAATGCTTTCGCATTTTCCATCTAGTCATGAAATTTCGTCTTCCACGTGATCCACTTTCAATTGGCCTATAATTATAATTAGAATAATTGGTGATTTAGGCGAAAGTGTTTCATACTGTCTGAGCATCGAAGTCGTTGATCGATGTCTAGCGAGCGTTGTTAGAATGGCGCTATAAAATTTACGAGGATAACATCAAAACATAGACATTCAGTTTGTCTAGACCATAGATATAATTAACCATAGATATTGTGTCAAGACCATAATTTTATAACAAATATTCATCATATTAAGACCAAAGATGTTTATTATAATTATCTAGATCATAGATTTTATTTTGTCTAGAACAAAAGATATATTTATTGCACCCATATAATAGGCCTACCATGGACATTTATTATTATGTCTAGACTACATGTGTTTATTATATCTAGATCATAGATATGTAGAACAATAGATATTTACTGCATCTAGATCATAGAGATGTACGCTATATATATAAAATATATAGGCTAGAGAGAATATGGCCTATCTCCTCTGCATAAAAAAGTGAAGTCATCAACGACCTTAATATATATTTAACGGTAATCACGCCAGTGACGTCACAAGCCATGTTAGTTTTAATTTTTTTTACTTTTCCAGCTGTTGGAAGGTGTAAGACTGTGATTGGTCGGCACGATTACTGTCGATTAGACGTGATTTGATTGGCCGGCACGATTACAGAAGCGACATCAATATGACGGCGTGATATTCCCTCTAACCTTATATTTTAATACATCTCTATGATCTAGATCATATATCTAGGTCATAGATATTTACTAAATCTAGAGTTCTAGACCATAGATTTAGTTATATATAAATAGACCGTATATATATATACATATATTTATCTAGCTCAAGGCACGCGCAGCTTTATGTAGACAGCTTTCGCCATCTAGCGAATGCATTTAAATCTAGAATGTAATGATCAGCTGGCATCTAGGTTTTTCTGGACCACCGTTAAAACCGTGTGAATGTTGATATTATAGTGTCTATAGCACAAATCCAACTTTTATTGTAACTAAGCTGCACATGCAACATCACTCGTCATCATGGACGTCTATTACTCGGATGCAGGTGCTACATAAATGCTTTTAGGTTAAATTATAAGTTCCAAGATAATTAGGAATCGCACAATTTATGTAGAGCCATCGAGGACTGTTCCAGGGTCTGAAAGCAGCAAATTAGAAGGCACCGATAAATGCTTTGATTAAAAGCAGTACCTTGCTGTAGCGGTGTAACCTACTCACTAAATCCGTTATAGATAGTAGAATTTTCGCACAGCCCCACTTCAAGAAATTCATCAGATCGGAATTACAGGTCTAGATCGTTTTTCAGGGAACTCTAGGTCTATACGGTTCTTACTGTCGCAACCATAGGCCTACATATTGATCTGTTCGTGCATGGTCACATTGCAATAACAGCTATTGAACTGTCACAGATTTACAATTCAGGGCTCGCCAGCATTATCCATTCCTCTACTGCACGCTGAACCCGAGACTGTGGATGATGGATCGTGTTTTATCCGCACAGCAGACGGCTTTTTATCTCGACCGGCGCCAAAGCTGTTATACTTGCCGATTGTTTTATCGATTACATGCAGATGTGTGCGTTCGCAGTTTGTTATTGTTCATGTCCTTTGATGTCGCGCAAATATAAGAGTAACAAACATTTCGCTGTGTGGTGTCGTGTCTGCATTGGAAATCTATAGAACGTGTTAGTTGTCAAGATGGGGTATAGGCCCTACGGTCGTACGGACGAGGAACTGGTTCAGCGAGGAGTCTGATTGGCTAGACTGAAACGTGAGTGAATTACTACCAAAATGGCGGATGTCCGAATAAAGGCGGCTATGGAAGAACAATCTCAATGATCAATTGGCCAATCTTTTATTGAGGTAGGCTAGGCCTATAGTCATTAATGTAGGTCTATTCAGTGGCGTCTAACCCCCCCACTTGGCGTGGGAGAACGAACCCCCCCATTTTGGCCGACTTGTATTTATAAAAGACTTGGCACTTCAGAAGGCACACAACTGTACATTAATAGGCCTATATATTATGAGCAAAGTCCATAATAAAAGTGATTATAAGAAAAAAATTAAATTACTTAATAATAAAAGAAGATCCATTAATTCACAAACATTTTTTTTTACAATTTATCGATTTCAGGGCATAGTTTAATTCTTTATTAAAAAAAACAGACAACAGTGATAAGTTTTGTGACTATAATTATGACCCATCTGACCAAAACCAGGCGTAAGTCGGATTTGTAAAATATGAGTGTCATATATCTTCTAAAAGAATAAAGTCTCTTCTTTAAAATGACACAAATCTTATAGCTCTGCCATGTTTCTGTCCAAAGTTATGGGTAAAAATGTGGTTCGACCGTTCAAATTACAATTCTGAGAAAAATGCATTGGAAGTTTTCTATAACTTTGGAATGCAAGATTCTTTAGAAGTTTAGAACCGTGTTCACAATTAAATAAAATTTGCAACAAAAAACAGATTGCATCAGAGGCTAGAGGAAAGTCTGGGCTTTTCACTGATGCCTAATTTATTATGTTAGCCACATGCCGAATATGGCTACCAATGGCGGGAAAGTGGAAAATGGCGGGAAAAATTCATCGAATTATCATCACAAAATTATCAGAAATATCATTAAAAATAATATTTTTGGAAATTTTTTACTTTTAATGTGCATAAAACATATTTATTTATCATTTTCTGTAAAAAACAAAAAAATGGAAAAAATCGGTTTTTTCACATTTCGGTCATTATCTCAGAAGCGTGTGTTGCGACTTACGCCTGGTTTTGGTCAGATGGGTCATATATTACCAGCAGTTTGATTCTTATTTTAGTCCAGTGTAACCTAATAATGCAGATTTGTCATTGCCATATTGTAACTGATATATATTTTTTGGCATAGCCTAGGTGCCAACAGAATTTTTTGCATGGGTGGGACAAATCTTTCTGCTCAAAAGTCAGGTGCCTACATCATAAATCATAGATTAACATTGCATATACAATTACAGGCCTACATGTATTTGGAAACAAATGGACAGCAAAAATTGCAACCTAGCAACGAAAAGGCAATCATCCTAAATTTTGACATCTTCAGCTTATAGGCCTAGGCCTACTCACACAATTAATTCAAGTGGCGGTGCTACTACGTCTCGGTAGGTCATTATGACCTGCCAATTTTGCTCTTGGCCTGTCGAAAATACTTTGGAATTTTTAATGTATTTCTTGCATAATGTGTTATTATTTCTTCAGGTGCTGATTGACTCCCATGACCCTGAGGTGAACTGTTAAAATTGATAGTTGGAGCCGCCACTGATCTTTTTTAAATACTATTAGGCTAAGTAGGTAAGACATTCTTGTTGAGAATCTGCAGAGCAGACTCATCGCATCCTATTCAAAAGCAAATTGTAGGCGTTCGCGTACTTGGACAAATTTTGTCAGCAACATTAACCATGAATTGCATGCATTTGCCGCCTTTCGTTGACGACCGCTATTTGGTGCATAAGCTTACAGAATAAGCAGGCCAGCTTGACACGATTTTTAATAAACTACAGCCAATTATCTGCTATTAGGCTTATGGTTAACTTTCTTGACTTCAGTGGCGGCGCCAGGATTTTAACTATGGGGCTGACTCGGACGAAAATTGTGACAACTTTTTTAGTCATCCAATGGTTTTAGAAAGCAATGGAGAAGGCTGGCCATGACGATCGCTAGAGTTTTTAGGCTTTATTTCCCCCGGTTTTGCTCTTTGTGAGGTGAGTGTAAGCTGCGCACCCGTGTTTGTAGACATTTTCGGAATTTTGGGGGCCTAAGCGCATTTAGGGGCTTAGCCCCCTAGCCCCCCAGACTCCGCCACTGCTTGACCATGCAGAACAATAGTGTAACAATTGCTAACAGCTTGAAATCTGCTATGAACGTTCAGCGCAGACAGCCTATTTCCTAAAAGAATCGAACAGAAATTAAAGAAATTTCAATTTGAACTAAGTTAGGCTAAGTCAATGCGCAGTGCTCGAGCCTAGGCCGACCTGAAACTAAATAAACAGGTTTAGTTAGTTTTAGATAGGTCGAGAATTTGTGTAGTAGAAGGTTGCTGCGCGCTGAGCAGATAGTACTGAGCAAGCTAAAAAATTACCGGAGCACAACTTTTTTATCAGGACTCTATTTTCAACTGTTGCTCATTAAATATTATTTTCATAATGGTATTATAGGAGGTTTTTTAAATTTTATAATAAAAATGCCAATTTTATTATTTTAAAAAACCCACGTGGACCGATGATAGGTTACCGATAGAACTTTATTTACAAATAATCAGATTTCAAATATTTAAGCTTATTAGGTAGGCCCAGAAAAGGGTAGACCAATCATAAACAATAGGCTATAGCCACCAGTTTTAATTTTTGAAAATAAGTGTCTTTAATTATGCAATGACTTGTCATGTGATGTTTGTAATAGCCTAATTCGAAAAGCAGACTAGTCTAGTCAAAGTCCGAGTCCATTATGAGAAATTGAAACATTATTTAGAAAATGCAAGAAAGCTTTTACAGAAGAGTTTTCAAGATATAAAATTTAAAATGTTCTAATAAGCTGTGCAGTGTGCAAAGTAGACTGGTCTAATCCATTTTAATTCAGAAGTCCTCTCTCGGATATAATTATAGGCTACTCGGAGTCTCTCCTCTGTCAAACAAGATCAAATAAACGTATATCACATGTTTTGAAAAATCATATAATTTTTCTCTTTTGATTTTGTTGTTTTTCCAATAATTGTACACCTTACCCAGGTCAACTGTTTGTCCACCTCCACTCGTCAGATAAAATTTCATCCTCATCAACATGTCCAAGTGATTGCCTTCAAGTCGATTTCGTTGTTTCGAGGCTTTGAATACAGGCCTAGCCTAGAGGCAACTCTTTCCCTCTGCGTTTTACCGTCTTCATCGTCATGAGTTTTTCGTTTAATTAACTGGCTTATACAATGACATTTCTTTCTGCCCGTTTTGGAAACTGCGCCACCAATAAGATATAATGATCCTTTCAGAACAAGAGAGATAGGACGAAGCTTACGCTGGACACCTGCGAGTAGGCCTACCGTACATGGCTCACGGTGCATGACGACGATGATGATGGTGAGGAGGACAGCGAGGGGTGTAGATTCTGCGGCCCGCCAAACCTACAGAGGAGGGACTGGTGAATGAGATTCGGAGTTGGTAATTAATCCCTCGAGCTACTGATAAAGATCAGGAGGGTCATAAATTCTACACATCTTAACACGGCCAGGCAAACCTACAGAGGAGAATGCTATTCTGGAGTTTGACTGGCTGAGCCCACACCATTGCTGGTATCATCAAAGGCTAGTCTCAAAGGACGTTCACCCAGTGACACTTATATATACACGGTGATTCATAAAAAAACGTCCCATACATAAGTTGGTATAACTCATGTGGATGGCCATCAAAATTAATGACATTTCAGAATAATGAAGCTCGATGATCTGGCCAAGTGCTGTATAAATTATGTCACGTTCAGAGCTATAGTGACGTAACGCGGATGACGAAACTAATGACGTCACGATAATCTCGATAAATAAGCAAGATTCCAACGTTCCTGTCAGTCACTTAGGTTGTATCATGCAAACCTGGTCAATTTAATCTGGTCTAGCCTCCTGGTGAGAAATTGTTTACTGTGGCGTCACCCAGTAACAATCAGAATGTTCACAATAACGCATCTTCCGGTACCAGGTACACAGAAGAGGGACGTTCCAGTAAATCGTCTTTTGCGGAATCGACCAATTTTCAGCAAATCCCTTATGGTATCTGTCGGGTCTCTGCACACGGTCGTACGAACATATCCATTTCATCGAACCGGGCGTTAAGATCAATGGACAATAGTACATAGATGTTCTACTAAAACAGGGTCTTTTACCAGACATTCGTGACATTACCGATGAGTATTTCATCTTCCAGCAGGATAGCGCTCCTGCGTACAGAGCACGGGACACTGTTGCGTTATGGAAACTGAAACACCTGATTTCATCCCGCCCACTTTGTGACCACCCAACAGCCCTGATTTAAATCCAGTGGACTATAAGATATGGATGTCATGCAAGAGAAGGTCTGCAGATCTCGAATATGTGATGTCAGTGAATTGCGAAGTCGAATTGTGGAGGCATTGGACGAGATGGATCAGCGCATCGTTGATGAATCAGTCAAACAGTGGCGTACTCGTCTTCGCGCATGCGTAGCTGCCAAAGGGGGTCAATTTGAACATAAACGTTAACTTTCTGAATGTTTAGAAATAACTCCTCTGTCTTCCTTTAAAATTTCTTTCACATAGCATGACATTTGACGGAGTTACAGTGAAACATGTAGTGGGACGTTTTTTAATGAATCACCGTGTATATATACCATTATATATTAATATATATACAATTTAGTGTGAAACATATGCAAACAGAGAGCAACTCGGGGGTGTCAACTGTCAGTGGCTGAATTTATACACAAGCTCAACGAAAGCTTAAGAATTATGTCGTAAAGCAATGGAAGAGAAATGCAGAGCATCGCTAGGAGGGCTTAATGAGCCCTATTAGTTATGCTCTGCAGTCCTGCATTATAGCTGCATATTATTTTATTGGAGATCGGATACCAAGAATTCAACCATTACTACCTGCTTAGAACTGGGTTTTTCGATCTTTGTTGCATTAAGACATTAAGACATGTTCCAGAAGTTAGATATCAAGTACAATTCGAAGAGTGAATGAATTAAATAATTATTATCTGGGCTGATGAAAATTGTTTTGCGCCGGACGATCAGAGCAACTGCGCGCACGCGCGCACCTTAGAGGGAACGTTGGGGGGGGGGGTTAATTGTTATAACTCACCGCCGAGAAATTTCATGTTGCTGGCCATAGTAGGCCTACCTGCAAATATTGTGCCTAATAGCACGAAATAATAGTCCGAACTCATCCCACGGATTTTCTGTATCTCTGGCTGATGTCAAGAATTTCGGTTGATGTTTATGTTTAATATTATTATTGCATCTCACTGCGAAAAACAGTGAAATCCCTAAGTCTATAGCAAAAGGATTATCACCGTCAGAAACCAGTTACCCTTAACACTTTCGACTGCATCATTCTCTAACATTGAAAGGCACGTGTTTACATCCTAAATGTGGCTGATCTTAGTCACTGGACCAACAGAGATTTGCTGGCCGGGCATCTAACGCGAAGCAGCTGCAGTGTAATCAATGTCATTAGCTTCACAAGGGGAAGAACCCGACTCTGCCCGAAGACTGTGGGACATAGGCTAAGCACAGCAAGACGTGTCTGTGCTGTTTAATGACCCTTGACCATCTTGATTATGTCGTCTTCATCACCTGCTATGGCTCGGAGGTCCACCCCAGTCTATGTGTTTCACCACTGATCATGTTCCTTTGAGTTGGCAGTTACTTCAAGTGAACCTTGGATTCTTTGGTCCGAAATATCACATTAGAAATCGCCAACCCCCCCAGTTTACGTTCAAAAACGTCAAACCCCCCCACTTTCAGAAACCGTGGGAGAACGTTCTCCCAACCCCCCCATTGGTAGACGCCACTGGGTCTATTGTCTAGGGTACTTCTTTCAACTGGGACCTTGACGATTAGGGTCTAATCCAGACAAATCTGATTTTATCGGGAGTGTTGAAGTCACCGAGGGATCATGTTTACCTCGGGGCAATAAATAAATAAATAAATAAATAAATAATAACAGTAGTAGTAGTAGTAGTAGTAGTAGTAGTAGTAGTAGTAGTAGTAGTAGTAGTAGTAGTAGTAGTAGTAGTAGTAGCAGCAGCAGCAGCAGCAGCAGCAGCAGCAGCAGCAGCAGTAGCCTAGTAGTGGTACTAGCAGCAGTAGTAGGCTAGTCCTGCTCTTGTGGTTTCTTTAGGGGCCGTCCATAAAGTACGTCACGCTCGAGGGGGGTTTAAGAAAGTGCGACAGTTTGTGACAGGGGGAGGGGGTCAGGCAATGTGTGACGTCACACATTTTATTTTTTTAAATTTTATTTATAATTCTTTTTATATTTTTTTGGTAGAATTTAATAGCTTTAAAAATAATTTTCACACATTTTGTGAAGCATTTGAATTAGTTTTATGTCAAAATAGCATGAAATACGTATCCCTGAATGTGTTGTTCACGATCATAGGCGTAGGGGACATTTCAGGAGCGGGGGGGCAAAAGTTTAACTTTTGCCCGAAAAATTTTTTCCGTCCGGCCGAAAATTCCCGTAACTTTTTACTTTTTCCGCCCGAAAAAATCTGACCAACTTTTTTTTTTTTTTTTTTTTTAGTCGTCCGGTCGAAATTGCCCGAAAATTCCCGTTACTTTTCCGCCCGAAAAATCTGACGACCTTTTTTTTTTTTTTTTTTAGTCGTCCGGTCGAAATTGCCCGAAAATTCCCGTTACTTTTCCGCCCGAAAAATCTGACGACCTTTTTTTTTTTTTTTTTTTAGTCGTCCGGTCGAAATTGCCCGAAAATTTCCGTTACTTTTTTTTTAGTCTAAATTCCGAAATTTCTTAATTTCTTTATACATTTTTTAACTTTTCCCGGACTGCTTGCCCGAAAAACCACACTTGCCCGAAATTTGTGGGGGCATTTGCCCCCCCTGGACCCCCGTCTCCTACGCCTATGTTCACGATTCCTGCATTGTTTTAGGCCCTATGTATAGCCTTGCTATGTTAATTTTTTTAATTTCGAAAGTGTGACGTACTTTAGGGGGTCCGAGATTTGTGACAGTTTGTGACAGGGGGGTCAAAATGGTCAAAAATAGTGTGACGTAGGCTACTTATGGACGGCCCCTTATGCTATAGTAGTAGACCCCCTATGTGTGATCGTAGCCACAGCGGTAGTATCTTGACCAAGACTCAGGAGTCAGAACTGACCATAAAACCACTCTAGCGGATATAATTTGATAAAGCGCTGATGGCGATAAGCTACGCACGCCATCTATCGATTTATATTTACATCCAATTCCCATGATTGCGAAGTAGTTCAGCTGACCACGCTGACGTTCGTGGATGAATTTCCTTTTCACATGTCTGCACAATGAATTGATCCTATCAAAGGTATCAAAGGAATGAACGCTGCAGACGGACAATATATTCCCGGCGTGATCCAATTTTCGCCCACACCAGCGAAGTGGCTACTACTCTGACAGTCGGATGACCGGATTTCGCATTGATTTTTTTGCGTACAACAGACCAGATGAGAGGATGAGAGGATAGGAGCGATGCAAAAATGACCAGACACGCGACAACAGCTTACTAATGGATTAGCGGCTGAATGAAATTAGAACGCAAGACATGTTCTTCCGTTAGATCGATACTCCTGGGTTGTTCCGTTTGATGGTCTGTGGCTTCTCCGAGCAGCTCGAGCGAACTGAAAGCTCTCAATTAAATCTGGTGTGGTGCGACGTAATGTATATTTGTCTGAATATGCCTACTTCCGTTACAAATACACTATTTGGCACGAAATATGCGATATTTCGTCCGTATGAAAATATGTTCGGATGGGCTTTGGAAGTTTTGATGACTTTTGAAGTAGGCCTATCACGTTAACGTAGACCCTCGTTTGAATTAGGCCTAGGTCTAAATTGTTAATATAGGCCTAAATCCCTCCTAATATAATAATGGCATGTGACGCAATATTTTTTAAGGAAAATGAGAAGCCCCAAAAGCTGGAAAGGAGCCGATTAAAAAATATGTAGGCTAGCTATTTAGGCCTACTAGATAAATGGAAAAAATGCACCATTGACATTGTTTACACCATTTCGTGTCCACCTTTAAACTAATGTTATATTTTGTTGATCAAGGCAACGCACCATATTTGTATTCTGTCATGTGCAATCGACCAATCTGTAATGTTTAATCCAAACATTGATTACATCAGATAGGGCCTGATAGGGGCTTAAGTATTAAATGACCTACGCGGGCACTTTGAAAACCAGCATCGTCCAACAGTGCTTAATGATTTTTATGCGAATAATTATAGTCAGTAGATTTCCATACATACTTACACTCTGTATCTTTGGTATATTGAATAATAATGGTTTTGTGTAGGCTAATGCCAAAGATATTAGAGTCGTAGACTATGCCTTTCTCTCCCGGTCGAAAAATATTGCATTTCTATTTAGCCTAATATTTCAGCTCAACAGTTGCTATCCAGAGCCACGCTACTCCTCGTAGGCCCTTCTCTGGCAGTGCCAGTCCCAAGTCTGGATAAAGGAGGAGGGCGAATCTAGACTACCGGTAATCATCTTTGTCATTACACAGAATCGTTAAACAGCAACAAACCGTTGCTCTCGAAACGCCATTGAACCAAATAATGTAGGCCCAACAGGCCAACACAGGACAGTATTTCTCAGACACATCTGCACCCTGGGCCTTATATCGCAACACACCCACATAGCGTCCGCATTCTGCAATACAGAGTAGGCTACTTGATTTCCACCACAAAATTGCATGATATTTTCGAAAATTGCTGTGATTGCTGTTTTGCTTTGGGCAATTTTTCAGTGAATTTGGAGTCTGGATCCCTGCCATAATTATATCAAAAGGACTCCGAAATTGGTTGCATACCGGCTCTTTTTTTATCATAAATAGGCGATTATAGGTCTGGTATGCTTCATAATTTTGGAAATGCTCTAAAGTAGACAAATAACGACCAATTTTCCAGAATTGTTCCCAATGGTGATGCCAGAGATTTTAGAGTGCAAGTAGAGTAGGCTACTTGATTTCCACCACATTTTACCAGTACACACATGTAGGCCTACATATGTCACTAATAATGTGTGCAGTTACACATCGTAACACATGTGTACACACGTGTAACTGGTAGTCATAGGCGCAACCACCCTATGGGACCCACGGGACGCGTCCCCCCAACTTTTGTGTGGTCCCCTAACTTTATTATTATGGTCCCCCAACTTTTAGGACGTGATTCATTATGGTCCCCCCCCCAACTTTTAGGACGTGTTTGCACCTATGCTGGTAGTCTAAAATCTCTTCTAAACTGGTGTCACGTTGTAAGAAATTTTTCTGTTTTAATGGGTCTACATTTCCTCAACAGGGAAGATAGATTAGATGTTCAGTCCTAATGTACTATATATCGAATAAATTCAATATTAATTATTTAAATATCTTATATTGATCAATAGAACAGAAACACATTTATAATTCAAATCAGTCAAACGTTTCATCTTGTATGATCTATAAATAATTATACAGTGTTTTGAAAACTATAACTCATCTTAATTTCAACAGTTCTAAAACACATAATAGCTTAATGTATAAAGTGCTTGGCTTAAGCAAGAAAAGTTGGGTGAGAGCCTGAGAGGTATATATGATCATTTATATAGTGCCTTAACAAGAATCTCACGAAAGCGGAAGGTCATAATTACTAGGCTGAGACACGTTAGTATTTAGCGTATATACTAATCAAATTGGAAGTATGTTTTACAACATCATCACAGCTAAATAGCCAGATAGAGAGGGAGGAAGAACTAGCCTATTACACAGGGATGAGCTGTGTCAAGTTCTATTATAATGAGAATATCACTAAATTCATTTCCTAGTTAATAATAATCTTCGTTTAACGACTCAATCTGACAAACCGCAGAATGATTACAGGTACAGATTATACAAAATAGGGCCTACTACTATAGCACGACACGCAGGTCGGCTTTACAGCAGTTGTGATATGTCACATCACTTAAACAAGTTGCTTAAAAACCCCATAAAAACCTTTTCTAATGTTTTTGTTATATTAAATCGTATATGGTTGCAGATTAGTCGAGTTAAGAAGCCTAAACTTGTGGGAGTTCTTCTTCTGCATGAAATACTCGTCCTAATTATCTTATGCCTACTTTCTGTGACATTAAACCTTCATGATAAAGTCCATAGTCAACAGTTTGAATGCAAAGCGTAGGAACAACAAAAAGCCGACAGTGCCTTTTTCTGCTTAAATGCACTTCCAATTCCTTTGCTCAGCAGTCAGCACTGCTAAACTACCAATCTCATGATCAATGCTTTGTAAGTTGCACAGTTAAAATCTTGTTAATAATTAATCCATTGAGAATGTAAAAATCCATCCTTTTCTACGTCATAAATAATGCATTTTCGCTATTTCGCTTGAAAAACATACATACATATGAGCCTACCCTATAATTAATTATTTAACATTTCATAGACTTTAACCTTTACGACAATCGACCGACAAGATTTCCTGTTGGCTCTTACGAACTGCTCATAACAGGGACACGTGCAAAGTTCACCCAGAAAAATCTTCCAACTTTTAAAAACTGTTGACCGCACACAGGGTGGACGCTTAAAAAATTAAACCTCAGAGTCACGCTCGAACAGTGATTGAGCGAATGGCTTCGCAGAGTTGAAGCGACGCTTGCAGCACGGCTTTCATGCAGTCGATGAGTCTCTGCTGTGTCAGATTCTGAGGGAAATTCAGCGCCGACGTTTTCGTTGCGGCCACCGTTTCCTTCAGAATATCACACAGGTTGTTGGCACGCACGGCGATCTGGTTGTTCTGCGACGACGCGGAATGCAGAGAATTGCGCGTTATCGTGTCGCCGATGTAGACGAGTTTGTGCGCCGCGAGAATGACGAACTTACTGCGCAGCAGGAACTCCTTCGCCGTCACGCGGTCGTTGAAAATCATCTGGAAGAATTCGCGGACCGCCGAGTCGACAACGGTGAAGTGAGTCTCGGACTGATCGACGTAGAACGCCACGTTCTGAGAATCGAGACTACGACTGTCGACGGCATGTCCGTTTTCATGAGCACCGCCGACTCTTGAGACTGTGTTGCCAGGTGATGCTGCCACTCCTGAATTTGTTGGAATGGCTGAATGTGGTGCAGATGACGGAGAAGGATACTTTACTTTACCGATGGGACTTGGAATAGCTGATTTCCTCTCGGGAGAAGCACCGGTCGAGAAGTTGTCTCCGGAGCAGACGGCCTCCTTGTTGATTTCGTGGTGCGTGTTACGGCCGACCGACGGCTTTTCCGGTTCCGCCTCTTTGTCCAGCCGCTTTTCACAACTTTTCATTTCCTTTTCCGCTTCGTTCGCGATGGAAACGTAGTCGCAGTCGTCATTCCATTCGTTCGAGTTGTTCTCCTGGAATCCAGTTCCACCGAACGCGATCGCCGCTTGCGACGACGACTGCTGTCTCGGGTATTTACAGACGGAGATGGTCGACGCTTGGCACGGAACAGGAGGCAGCGGTCTCTCCTGAACTGTTGGCAAGCTTTGCCTCTCACTCGAACTATCTTGACCACCAAACTTGGCCTTCGCTTTCGTCGCCGGTGGCAGCGGCGGCCGACACCTCGCTTCGTCTTTCGCCGTTCTGTTCGTGTCGCGACTCGCGACACCGTTTTCCACAACAGTGACGCTGCTACGTCGGAACAGCGATGAAGAATTCTGAACGACGAACCTCGTAAGTGTCTGGAGATGACCGGACACTGCTTCCGTCAGCATTCCGATCGTGTTCAGCGTGTCGTCGAGTTCCGAGATTCCCCCGAGGACGGTCTTCTCGCGTCTCCTCGGCGGCCACTGCGTCGTCAGCAGCTTCTCGACGTGTCGGCTGAGGTACTGCAGCTGGACGTGCACTTTGTCGAGCAGCTCGAACACCTTCTCCGACAATTCCTTGGAGGAGGAGTCGACCGTCTGGCCGAGTCCACCGTTCCCGTAATCGATGACTTCCTTGAGCGCTGTCTTCATCGCGAGACAGGCGAGCTTTATCTGCGAAAGCTCCTGCCCCTGGTTGCCGCCGTCTGACAGAATCCGACTGATGAGACCGACTAACTTCGACGAATGACCGAGAACCGTTGATTGTAGTTGGATGAGGATGTCGGTGGGATTAGACATCCGCGCTCCACTGTCGTCCAACTCCACGAAACTCAGATCCAAACCTTCGACCGCAGAATTGTTATTCTCCCTCGACCGACCGTTCATCTGGTTTGGAACATCGTACGTAATCTCTTCAGACTTCGACTGATTTAAGTCGCATCTCTGCACAGCAACATCGGCATTAACCAGTTTTCTCGGCGTGTCGTACAGCTCCTCGGGGGCGCAAGCAGTTCTCGCACCGAACGGATCAACGTTCGACACCGAAATCCCCGAGTCGCCCGAACCCTGCGAGACGTCGCTCCTCGGCACCGAGTAATCCTCGAGATACGAATCGCGATCGACTTGGAGTTTCAGACTGCATGGCGGTCCCGCGGCAGAATTCTGCTTCGCAAAGTCCTTCTTAGCAAAGGGGCTTGACTGTGCACAAACACCATCCAGCATTGCCTGCTCCGCAAGCGTCTGAAGCTGCCTCTGCCCCGTCTCTGCACCGGACATCGCGCGAGACGACGCAGGAACGTCGTAAATCTCGTGCGTTGATACGTCGACGCTCGATCGAGCCGACACGCTTCCGCCAAGACTAGAGTGACCGCTGCAGGCAGACGACTGGCTACCGGTGGACAGAACGGAGAGAACGCTTGACCGGTTCGACGCGAGTTCTGACATATCGGAGAACGCCGGTGGAATGTCGTAGATGAGCGACGATGCGGCGGCGTTCTTCGGCGGAAGAAGAACGTCTCTGTCCATCATCCGAGGAGACGCGTTTCTCGTGAACGCCGGCAGTCGGTCGTAATTGTCGGGCGACGCCTGCATTGAACATCGGAGGGATGCTGGGACGTCGTAATTCTGAAGAGCGTCAACGGAATCGAAACTGGAGTTTTGGTTGAATTGCGCTGACGTGACGGCGACACCTCCGTGCCTTGTGTCGCGGTGTCGTGACGGTGGCACGTCGTAGTCCTGCACGACTTGGTTTATCGGTGGTTCGTAGACGTAGACGTTGCCAGATTTCTTCGGAACGACCACCTAAGGTGCGACAGTAAATTACGCTTAAAAGTAAGCGAGACGATATGTTGTCAAGTGTAAATAAATAATCAATGAACGTAGTACATGTAGTTCCTTTGTTTCCATTTCCTTTTCTCTTAAGAACTCTAACAGGATTAACTTATCAGGAAACATGGCAGTAAAAGTGTTGCAAAAGTTAATTTTGGAGAAAGCAAGGAAGAAGGCAAAACTGCACGACATTATGTGCTTAGAAAACTAACTAACTAACCAAAAAGGCATAGCTGCCATGCTGAGGCACTGTCTGTCTAATGGCATGGCTGTGTCATGGTACCATAGAAATCATCGTCATTGTTATTATTACTATTATTATTACTATTATTTTTTTGCCCCGAGGTATTTATATAATAATAAAAAAATTATTATTATTATTATTATTACTATTATCTTGTTATTATTATTATTATTATTATCATTATTAATACTACTAAATTTCCAGCATAGTTTATATTTTTTGTCGTCATAAAAATGACAAGTTACCTTATTACTAAGATGCCAGTTTTGTCTGGCGTTCTGATCATTCGCTGGTGACTTCTGTCCAAGATGAGCTGATGATCCAGGCGTAGGAGGAGGTAGTTTCTGCCCAGATGGCAGCACCTGATTGGCGGATGGAGAATTTCTTCCGGAAGGACTTACTCCACGGCTGCTGGATCCAGTCGCAGACTGTATCTGGAGTCTGTTTCCAGGAGCGATGCCGACCTTGCCCTTGAGCGAGCAGACCCACCACCCGTTGTCATCCTTCTCGTGAACTTCGAGAACATCACCCTTCGAAAAGCTGAGTTCGTCGGGAGCGTCAGCAACGTTGTTGTACAGTGCTTTAGCCGAAAACATGTCTGAAAGAAAATATGTACGGTCTGACTATAGAGGCATACACAAAATATTCTTTAACGTGCAGTTGTGCACAAAATGTGCAGTTCTAAATGGATTTGTGCAGTTGTAGAAGCACTTCTGCGCAGTTAAAACTAGCAAAAAATGGTCATTGTCCTCCGATTGGAAGTAATTTATCATGGAGGATGGGAAGGAAAAGAAGTTGTGCAGTTCTAAAAATTCCTTGAAAACAGCCCTGTTTTCTTCCCAGGCTCCCCCCAACCGACGCCTACAATTTACAAACCACCCACACAAACTCGAAACTCGTTCAATACCAAGGTTTGTCGCAGATGATGAATCTCTGCTAAGCCAGCCTTTCTTAATCAATTCCAAAACCATTCATTCCCATGATGCATTGATGCCACACAGACTCGGATGTTTGAATGACGAATCAACGAAGGCCACAGAGATGACTATGTTGGCAAGTCATGTGGTCAAAGGCATAACTACATAGGCATGCAAGCAGTGTGGCTAAAGAGAGACTGGATATATAGTGTGGCTAAAGAGAGACTGGATATATAGTGTGGCTAAAGAGAGACTGGATATATAGTGTGGCTAAAGAGAGACTGGATATATAGTGTGGCTAAAGAGAGACTGGATATATAGTGTGGCTAAAGGATGACTGATATATGAAAGCAATTTAAGCAAGGCATTTTAGCTAAAGAGATTGCAGAGTGCAGAATTAAAGCTAAAATTTCAAAGTCATGACTAACGAATATATGAAGAATCGGCCACAAAAACCTCATTCTACACAGAAAACAACAACGTTTAAAGCTTTAATAATACTAAAAAAATTTCCAAAGAATGTTTGACTGTTAGCAGCCAATATCAAATGACGTGACTAACGGTCGTTTTTCAGTGCTGGTGTGAGCTGTTAGCATTAACAACTCACTGGAAATACAGTCTCGGATGAATGACAGGGTCTGCATTACGAATTAATTAAGCTATAAATCACCTGCATTCAAGGCCTCCCTCCAACCCAGCCTGTTAAAATAACCAGCTCAATGCAGAAAGACTGTGTGCACAAAGTGGCGATCATAATATATTAATCCTGTGATTCTTGTCAGTGTGTAGCCTACATAGTGAGACCCAAGCACTGCCGTTATATTTAGTGATCTCGATCCAAGCACACTGCCGTTAAGATTATAAATCTTATCATGCAGACACACACATTTCCATTGACCAAAATACACGTCTGTCTGTCTGTCTGTCCGTCTTTCTCTGTGTCTGTCTGTGTCTAAATTAAGCGCTGTCTCTCTTTACACTTCGGTTTAGCACTGTCTATAAATTTCTATAACTCTTTTTTTCTCTCGCATTCAATAAGATATGCTTTCTTTGTGTTTCTCTCCCTGTCTCTTGTCATTGATGTTTTCCATTCTCTATCTGTCTGTCTGTCTGTCTCTGTCTGTCTCTGTCTGTCTGTCTGTCTGTCTGTCTGTCTGTCTGTCTGTCTGTCTGTCTGTCTGTCTGTCTGTCTGTCTGTCTGTCTGTCTGTCTGTCTGTCGCTTTCATCTATATCTGCTTTGTTGTTTCTGCCTCTCGCTTTTGCACTCCGTCTATGTCAGTCTAGCTAACTCTCTGTATTATATTGTCCCTATCATCCCCTCTCCCTCTCTCTGTCTCTCTCCCTCTCTGTCTCTCTCCCTCTCTCTCTCCCTCTCTGTCTCTCTCCCTCTCTCTCCCTCTCTGTCTCTCTGCAAATATCTTTCTCTACCCTTCTTGCACTTCACTTCAGTTTCTGCACTGTTTTTCTCACTCTGTCCGTTTATTTATCTTCTCCATCTTAGCCACCAATTGGCCAGCAGCTTCTCTTGACCGGTATTCGACCTATTAATTATAGGTGCATTACTGCACGGCTTGTACTATTGCAGAGCAGATCCAGATGAACCGCGGACCATTCACACATCAGCCATACTCACTCCTAAACAGACCAAGTCAACCGGCAGACTCTTTCGCTTCCATTCATCTCTGCCTGCACCTGCCTCTGTATCTGCCTCTGCTTCTGTATCTGTCTCTGCCTCTCTCTGTCTCTCTCTCTGTCTCTGCCTCTCTCTGTCTCTGCCCCTGTCTCTGCCTCTGTCTGTCTGTCTTGGATGTTGAAGCTGAATAATTTTAAGCTTTCCGCGGTTCACAGTCTGCCCCACAGATGTATGTCTATTCGCAGCTTTATCTTCTTCTTCTTCTTCTTCTTCTTCTCTACAGTGGATAGGCTTACCTCATCTCACCACTGAATAACCATCGACAGTCAATTATATATTACTGCAGCATACGAGTTTCTCACACTCTGCTTCTCTCCCTTTCCCTCTCTTACTGACCGAAAGCAGACGAATGCATGCATGCGTTAGAGAGGTTAGACTAAGAATGTGCACATTGCGAATGCACTCCTATCAAGTTCGTCAACTGCAATTGACGCTAGTCAGCCATCAACGGCCTTAATGTAACCGCCACACGTTGATGCACCGCCTTTCTACATGGATGAGACCAGGGAGCAAAACGATGTATGTGAGTTGGCAGATGGAAAACATCCCCAGATGCAGCAGCACATCTATTTTCGTTTACATGATCCATTTTTAACAACATCTGTAAGCGCTGTATGCTACGCTACACACAAATGCTCATTATATTAAATGATTACAGCAACGAAAACAATGTTAACATAAGTAACCGGCTTTTTTAAAAGCAGCAAAGAATGGTGGAAAATAATACAAATATGTCAGGCAATCAGGAGGAATGAGATATCAGGTTAAGTCGATAGAATTGGACTTCACTGTTAAGTTAATGGAAGAGGAACTGGACTTCATATTCATTCATTCATTCATTCATTCATTCATTCATTCATTCATTCATTCATTCATTCATTCACTCACTCATTCATTCATTCAACTCCTTTTTTCCATTATACACAACCCCAAACATGTTCTTCACCAACTCCTACCTCCAATCCGTCCCCCCTCCTCTCACCAATTAAGACCTAGAGCACACAACCATACTCTTCCACCAAAAGATGACTCTCAATTTATTCCACGATCATTATAAAAAAATATTTACTAGATTATTCTAACACTATCTAACTGAACTTTAATTATTCATTATCACTAATGTTAACATTTCTGCGTTATTGTCAGATTGTTTTTCTTAATAAAACGAATATATATATAAGAATTTAATTTATATATAGCGGCTCTTCAAGGCATCTAGCCAGAGGCGCCTCCAAGCGGTAAGAGGCGCTTAATCAAGTCAGTGGAAGAGGATCAATGGACTTCACGTTCACTAATTCATGTATCCTATTCCAATAATTTATATAGCGCCTCTTGCATTGAGCCAATTTAACATTCACACGTTCATGTTGCACTTCCTGACCTCAGAAGAGAGACAGACTACAAGCCAAACATCAAACAATAGACAGACATACTAGAAGCCAAACATCAAACAATAGACAGGTCTGCAGAGTCAGCAATTGCTCAACAAATATTGAAACGTTCTATTATGCACTAGCAAACTCCTACCTCCGGCTTAGCACAATAGGCCTACTCATATATATATATATATATATAAATTATATATGTATAATATGTATAATATGTATATATATATGTATATATATATATGATATGACTCACTGGTTGCCGTCCCTGGTCAGCTTTTAAGTAACACTTGAGAAACATTTAAATTAATGATTCTACTTATTACTACTTCAGAGTCTATAATATGATAGCTCAAAACAATTATAAGGACTTCTCTTTATTCTACACAAGTGCTGTATATTATATTAAAGATTAACAATGTCATCTATATCTTATATATAGCCTATAAGTCTATATGGTATATATATATAATAAATATATATATATATAATAATACATCTGAATCACATTAAAAAGATTATATACCTTTGTCAGTGAAAGTCAGAGTAGTGTGTGTGGTGCTTGTCTTGGCAATTAAAATTATATAATGGTAAAATAATAGATCCAGGCTTCTTCATCGATAACCCTAATTATGGTCATATGTTGATTGGTCAGATCGATTGGGAAGAGTTTTGAAAATAGATGTCAATCAGAGATGAATGCTAATCCACGGCTATAAATAACGCCAGCCAACCCCCTACCCCCCCCCAGCAACAGAGAAATTATAATCACCAACATCCTGCTATGATCGATCGTAAAGCTCAGACTGGAAGAAATTGTGGTCAAGAGAGGTCAGCAGCAACAGCAGCAGCTGCAGCAGCAGTAGCAGCAGCAGTAGCAGCAGCAACAGCAGCAGCAACAGCAGCAACAGCAACAGCAGCAGCAGCAGCAGTGTGGCCAGTGTATCATAGGATATACTGGAGGACTCGTAAAATCAGCATAAATCAAGATCCATACATAATATTTTCAGACCACAACATCATTTCGGATCTATAATAGGATTCTACAGAATACCATCACAATATATATACTATCACCAAGACTCAATACAAATTCACATATGTGTGTATGTACAAATGTGTGTATGTACAAATGTGTGTATGTACGTGTATGCATGTGTATGTATGTATGAACGCACGCACGTACGTACGTATGTAGAATTTATTTAGCGCCATACATCATCGTCACGAGGGCGCTTAAAATAGCACCCGACAGTTCAAAACAAGTGCGACTAAAGTGACTCTGAATGTTTCATGAGATACATGCAGCGCACAATCGCGAATTGTTAATGGGAAACTGTTCCAGTACAAACGTTCAACACATGAGAAGGCACGGTGGGCCCACAGCGATGTACAAGCGTGCGGGACTATCAAGCCCCCATAAGCCTCACATATCTGCAAGGCAAGACCAAGACTACATATTTCACGCATACAGCTTCACACTTCGATCACGAAAAGTAGATCAATTTTGATAGAAAGTTCTGCAGAAGAAAAAACTCTGGCTAAATATTATAATTAATTAGCTCAAATTAAAAAACTTAATCGATTAATCCCAAATATTCAAATTTGATTAATCAATCGACTTCAATAACTTTCTATCTGTTACGTAATAATTTAATTGCATATTAAATTTTATCCATTTGTTCATGATTTTAATTCCATATCCTTACCCATTTCGTTCATGATTTTAATTCCATATTTTTTACCCATTCATCACAAAGCACCTAAAGTGTTTCAAAGACCACGTGAACTCTATCAGCGACCTATATAACATCTAGACACCGAATCCGCCTGCTTCTGTGACTGACCTACATCAACACAAGTAAGCATCCACATAAACCCAGACGAATGTTTCAGTTTCAATGTGGCCAACAATCCCAACATTGAACGGCTCTACTCTACTCCTGTGGGAAAGAAAGAAAGGCCGTTAAAGCGGTGCACAGCCAATGCAGACCAGCAGTGCAATAATCATATATAGCAGACCAGTTGTGCAGTATTATTAATGCACAGAGTGGTCGTAAACTACACAGCGCTTTGCAGCCATTACCAACACCAGCCAGTGATGATGGATGGACAGTGAACAGCATAATACAAGTGATCTATGTACATGTGCAGTGAAATGTGATTATATAATTATGAGATCAGTAAGTGGTCCCCACCAATAGGAAATCAAGTCTCGAACAGGGCAAAGTTTGTCAGCGGAAAATAAAACATGCAAAAAGCCACAGAATTCAATTATTATTATACTGAAACAATGCACCCTAAAAAAGGTAGGTTTGAACAATGTTTTTCTGTTCAATATCTTTTTTCATCGTCATCATCATCGTCGTCGTCATCGTCGTCGTCGTCGTCGCCGCCGCCGCCGCCGCCACCACCACCACCACCACCACCACCACCACCACCACCACCACCACCACCACCACCACCACCACCACCACCACCACCACCACCACCACCACCATCATCATCATCAACATCATCATCATCATCATTATCAATCATCATTACTACCAACCACCACAACCATCATCAACAGTTTCAATTGAAACCAGACATTTAATAGGTTGCGGATCAACAGGTATAAAATAAGCATTGCAAATGAATTACCTCAAGTACTCACTAGTCACTACTCAGTACTCAAGTACTGCAAATGAATCATCACTTACAACACCATGGCAATTTATTCAATGCACTGAACTGCAACGCACACGCACACGCACGTGCACGTACGCACCTACACACTCACCTACGTACACACAGTCACTCACACATTATAATATATATACAAGCAGTAACATTATATCACCTATAGTTAAATATACAGTTAAATATATCAGACAAGGGGCTAGATTTCAAAAGCATAGCCCTGCCTTGCAAAAATCTAAACAGGGTAACGCTGTAAACCACAAGAGTGACAAGACAACAATAAACCTATGAATAGCAAGCCACAAGCGTGGCCAATCAGTTCTTCTACCCTCACAAAGCAAGAAACGTTTTGTGTGATGTTCACGCTTTATGCTTTTCTCAGTTGCTCCACTCATCACAGATCTCAGAAGAAAAACACGTCAAAACGCCTCTGGACGAGAAATTAGCTCCACTTTGAAGAAAAAACCGCCTACAAAACGCCCGAAGAAAGCCTCAGCCAAGAAAACAGGCCATTCAGTCATAATAATAATAACTGCTATAAGCTTAGAGGAGACACACGTGTGTGCAAGTAGAGCATTCCCTACGGCCATTTACAAGCTGTATATATACACACACACACACATATATATATATATATATATATAATCGTATTTATATGTATATATATATTATATATATATACATAGCTCTCTATTCACATGGAACAGCAGTGAAAACAGATGTCCTGCATAAGGGTTTAGAAATAGTTTTGCCACGCGTCTCTCAAGATGAGAGAAGTAGTTCCTATGTATTAATATAATCTATGAAAGATCAAAGAAAGGCAACGACTTAAAATAAACTAATTAAAGCCAATTCAAAAAACAACAGCGCAGAATAATTGCACATTACAGTCACAGTGGAAGAAGACTGCTAATTCACTCTCCCTTTATTCACCCTTGTGAGGTGAGGAGGCGGTTGAATGGTAAAACGCTGTCACCAAGATCTGATGAATGCCGATTCATAGGCCTACCGATTCCTATCAAAATAACCCCCATAACCCGACGCTCAGTGGTCTTGGCACAGCCCCTAAACCTGCTCCTCGGGACAACTGTTAAATGAGCAGATGGACGACTTGCAGGCTGCCATACGTTAAACTCAACTTCTGTTAAACTTGCTATAATCTATTACTACCATAGCGTGTATTCTGTGTACTTGTTTGTTTGAATCAATAAACAAATTTATTATTGCTAGAGTTCGATACAAAGCAACAATACGGCTGTACTTCATAATGCCATCCTTCCAAAGTTCCAAGATCTATCCACACAAAGAACCTTGCAAAGTTCAAAGTGCAATGCCAGGACGACAATCAAAGAACATACAAGGTGCTAAGCAACTACGTGTGAAGGCATTGCTTAGAGAGTATTAGGACCGTGAACCATGACCCCTCTACCCCCTCCCCTTACGAGTAGACGTTGGAACTCGTGTTTCCATGGTTACAGGCCGACTGCCAGTGGGTCACTTGCAAGTGACCATTCACTGAATAATTAAGTAAGTCAGGTTCACGTGTCTCTAATAGGGCAAGAAATAGGAGGTGGTGACTTTTTGATCTTTGACCCTTTGACAATGGTGGTGCATAGCATGCACACACCCCACACCCCATCAACACAGACCAATGTATACATTGTATTACATACATTGTATTACATACATTGTATTACATACATTGTATTACATACATTGTATTACATACATTGTATTACATACATTGTATCGCATACATTGTATCGCATACGTTGTATTGCATACAATGTATTACATGCATTGTATTACATACATTGTATTGCAGGCATTGTATTACATACATTCTATTACATACATTGTATTACATACTTTGTATTGCATACATTGTATTACTTGACTCTAACTCCCAGCTAACAACTGCACGGTTGCAAGATGGATGACTTCATCTGTAATACGAACAGCACAGGTTCAATACTACACTTGTTGCAGGGACACTGTGTTAAAACAACGATGATTAGTGTCGCCCTCCTCCTTTATCCAGGCTTGGGACTGACACTTTCGGAGTAGGAACAATCCTACTGAGCTGGTCACTGAATAATAACCTCCACGGGGAACTGCTCCACTGCTCATTATTTTTCAGTGCCAGTCCGAAGCCTTGCGAAAGGAGGAGGGCGACAGTAATCATCTATGATAATTAATTATGACACAGTAATCGGTAAACAGCAGCAAGCTCATCCCTCACTCGCAGGCGCTCAGTTATAGCGCTATGGCCGTTTTGTACTATATGACCTTTAGCGCAGTTTCTGAACTTTGGAAGGAGGGCAACATCAACCATGCCCACAGTTGTATTTTATTGCATTGTATTGCATTGTACTGTATTGTCTTGCATCGTATTGCATTGTACTGTATTGTCCTGCATCGTATTGTATTGCATTGTATTGTATTACCCTGTTTAGAGCTGTTTTAGCGTTTGGTAACAAGAACCACGTGTGGTGCAAACAACTTCCCCAGGGTCGTTCTAAAGTGATTCAGCTACACACGCAAATGAATCTGCAGCACTTGGGTTTTTTGCCTAAAGACCCAATGTGTTAACGGATTTTGCAGCCACGCCACAAAGACAGAGAAGCCAAAGGATTGGTTGGCTCTACCATCTCTATCTCTATCATATTTCACGTCTGAGTTTCAACTTAAAATATATCCGTCAGCACAAAAGACCTTCGTGTCTCATGCACATATCTGTGCGTGCAACTAAACACTTATTACAGGCGTGCCCAGTGTCCACGCCACGATTTTTTTTACTATGATCCCACTAGAAGCGGCCATAAGTGCGACAAACCAATTAGTGCTTTGCACGTTATGACAAAAATGCGCTATAGAAGTTATTAGATGAGATATTTCAGCATTTAAAATGAAGCACAGACTCTTTAAGGGACAGGTCTTTTGTTAAACGACTGATTGCCGCACCTTACACTAGTATTCAAACTCTTCTAAGATGGTCCTATCACGTATGAGCTTCACCTAGAATTCAATTTGCGTGGCCTTGGCCGCCGAATTCTGCTCTGCACAATTAAGCATTAATTAAGACTGATGAAAGAACACATGAGAACGGACAAACAGCGAAAGAGTTCCACCTAATAATAGACTGCAGCCATAATTGGTCAGATATATAATTGCTGCTGGTGCTGGTGACTAACAAAAATTAATTACTGAACCAAGAACAATCAATCATTATGTGAGTCACGGAATGAACCAAAGCCCAAAGATTACAAAGAGTACATGCATAACATTGTCACATAAAGTACAGACAGCCATGCTCGATAGTACAGAATTTTCAAATTGTCAGTAATGTTGTTATATAATTACAAGTTGTATGCATGTATACTTATGTGTATATTTGTATGTATGTATGTATGTACGTACGTACGTATGTACAGTATGCATGTATGTTCGACGCATGTGCAATTGTACATATAGTATGTATTAATTGTATTATGTATGTATATAACTATGCATGTATGTACGCATGATGTGTGTTCTTTTCTCAGGACTGCCTCAATTCCACCAGTTATATAAATAAAGATTGTTATGTCAGATTGGAGCATCCAATTGTCTTGCAGAAGCACCATCTAAATTGCAATTACAAGAATGATAAACGATGCATCTATACAAAAACTATACATGTATACAATAACTATACATGTATACAAAAACTATACATGTATACAAAAACTATACATGTATACAAAAACTATACATGTATACATGCGTTTCATATCAGTCTCATTAGATGCCTCACTAAGTGCACTAGCCGTATCTTACTAGTCTAAGATATGTTTGAGTTCACAAGGATAAACTAGTCTATCTTTGCCGATGCTCGCGTATACAAGTCTAGCAAACAGATACAGTTCTAAATCTAAGCTAGAATTGAAGCAAATAAATTGCTACGCGAGATTTCAAATCTTCGAAAGAGAATAACAATTAATTCACCTGCTGTCTGAAGTGGTAAAACACCAGAAGATATGACTTTAATCTGTAGTTCCCTCACATAACACACACAAAGCATAATGCAAAAAATTATAACGCAAACTGGGTAATATATATATATATAGCTTCTAGCAACAAACAAAAGAAACAAAGCAGATGCCTTCCATTGTGTCGTCGCTTTGTTTTATAAGGGACACTTTAAAATAGAAAACAAAACAGATAAGCCTAAGCCGCCCACATAAGGGCATTGGGTAACAGGGAGTTGCCCTTGTAAGTTTCCCTGTTTCCAAATGTTTCAGTCACTCCCACAACAACGGGAAATGAAACTTCGTATTACATTACATTACTAAAACGGAAATCTAACTTCTGAAACAGTGAAAACCATGAATGCAAGAACAGGATTCATGCTGCACGATATGCATACAGGCCCGGCCCTAGGGTTTGCGGGGCCCAAGGCAGCATCGGGTCCTCAAGCATAAAATTACGCAGTTGGTTTCCTGGCACTGGTGGGGGAGAGTCACCTAAGATGAGACACTTAACGTTGTTTCCCAAATTTCCTTTGAGCACCATTTCATAACTATTAACAAGCCACAGTTAGCCACACTGATGTGGCCTATACAATATATTTGATTTTCAAATGATGCATGAATAGCAATTTTCCAAAAAGCGATATTAATGTCATTAAAAACAATTACTAATATAAGCATAAGCTTAGTTGTTATGCGACGAAACCATTGTCAATCTCGACAAAGAAAAAATTATAGCCAGCAGCGCGGGGCCCCTGGAAGCGCGGGGCCCAAGGCGGTTGCCTCGCTCGCCTTGCCCTAAGGCCGGGCCTGTATGCATATATAGAAATACAACCCACATCTTCCAAATGTATTGCATCATACAGATATACAGATACATGTATAAGTTTACACCATGTTCATATTACATAAAAACCCACATTAATTTTATCACTCCATGACGTCATACAAACCTTATCCGAAACTGATGGAGTCTGGCATCATAATTACTAATTAGATTATTCTGGCGTCATAATTACTAATTAGATTAATTACTGATATGGAGATGAGTAATTACAAATATAATCAGATGCACCAGATATATTTGTAAAATTTGTGATGTTAATGTCTTATCGGCTACCCAGCAGTTAAATGAAAGGGAAATTTTTAAACACAATAATTATATATCTCACAGGCGGCAATTACAGTGCATTAAATACCAAACAAGCTTCGTACTGCAGGTTTAGCTATTGCAGCAATGCAATTAAAAATTTATTGTAGGATTATATGTATTGAATAAATTGACTAATTTACCAAACAGTGATATATATATAAATTATATATATATATATGTATAAATTATATATGATACTCAATGTATAATTGTACATTATAATTTTATATGTTTAGTTAAAACTGGTATTATGCAATTAGTAATACTGACAACATTTAATAACTATGCACTAAAAGACTAATAATTGATCTCAATAGAGGTCTAGCTAAAATATTGCTTTGTAAAAGTTGTGCAAATGAACTGAGGACTAGAGATCAGTTTAGATAAAAATAATAATACTTGCATTAGAAAAGGTCACAGTATGAAATATATTTCTATGCACTAATAACTACTGTTGGTGGTTTAGCCAAGCATGAACATGGCCAAATGTTAACAAAGGCATTCTCTCTCTCTCAATGGTTGAATCATATTTCAAGTTCATTCACGCATACGAAGCAATCCTTGCCAAGCAAAAAACAGAAATCTAAAGACTCAGGTATTCAAAGCATAGTCAACACACTGATATAGTCATCACATCGAGGTGGCAACGAACGTCAATTCATCAAAAACCAACTCAGAAGGTCCGAGTTCAATCATAGAACTAGCACTTCAATAAATAATATCTGGACACAGCAGATACTAATGCTCAGAGAAGAAAAGAAAAGAACAACCCATTCAGCTAGATGCCTCAGAAGCAACCATAGGTACGACACATTAGCAACTTCCTTTTCTTGGTCTTGGTATGTATGTGAGAGCGAATGGCCAGTCTTCTCCCTCGCTGTCTCATCTTCCCACCGACAGTGTACGGTCAATGTACTCATTATAACAATTGACTCTCACTACAGACATACAAGGCCTAACACATGGGCACCCATACATAGGGGCAAGAGAGACACTTGTTCGGTTGCCCCCCCCTTGGAAAAGTGGTGTCTTTTTAAAGCTACTATACCATTAGTCATTAACAAATTTCTTCGCGTTAAAATGCTAATGAAATTAATCATGCACAAAGTGAAAGTAAGAAATCTACATATAAGAACGTCTATGAAAATACACCCGTGCTCTCAATTCGATGTTTTGCATAAATTCTCAGGCTCGTGTTAAAAAGCTTTCACTATGACCACCATGTTTTGCCCCCCCCCCCATCCAGAAATATGGGTTAAAACTAATTTCTAAAACTTAATTTAGATATATTCACAACATTGTGGTTGAATAAAAGGACTGTCGCCTGTCATTAAAAAAGAAAGAATTAACAGGAAGAGAAACAATTGATATTAAAATCAGTTGCCATTTGACTGAATGATTATCAGTAGTAAGGGTTCCTTGCTTGCAAAAAAGGTTGGTAAGCTCTGGCCTACTTACCAGTGATATGTCACCATTACATGTAAAATGTTACAGATAAATATCTGATGCACAAATGGAATGAGGCATTCGGAAAATATCATAATATATCTGAAGTGCTTTATACGGTTCTCAAAACAGGAATAGGTCTACTTACTACTAGGACAAATGGGTTTAGGAATAGGGGAGAGGAAGGGTGAGGAGGATTAGGGCAGATGGGTGTATGAATGGGAAGGGCAGAGGTCAGAACCTGACAGAGTAATTAATAAAAGATGAAATTACTATAATTGCTGATGAATGCAGATAACACGTAAATTGATCATTGAGGCCAGACAAGACTGCAGGGCCTCAGAGTTAGACCAGAGAGAGGGAGAGAGAGAGAGAGAGAGGGAGAGAGAGGGAGGGAGAGGGCTGGTCAAAAGAATGCATGCAGACATACAGACACAGACAAACACCAACACATATACCAATACACACACCAACACACTCATGCACACACACAAATAACCATAACTATAACCATCAACACACACATACAATGTCATACATACACACATACCAATACACACACACACATACCAGCCCACTTCAACATTGAGCTTATTCAGTAGACAAACACAGTCACAGAGTACACTTCTGGTCGTCCCCTCAGTACAGATCCGTCTGACTGTTTATCTACGACTGCCCTCTCTATCTCTCTCCCTCAAAAAACCAACTGACAGAGACATACCGACGCACCCCTGACGACCACCCCCCCCCCGTCGCCTGCCCGACGTCTCTCAATTCAACCAGGTCCTTTTCCTGAGACAAGAAGTACCTCTTGACTTCGGCAAACAACATGTCTCATCCTACATTGCTATGTAGCTATGTGTCAGAGGACACAGTGTGCCAATCCCACTCCTCCTCCTCATGTGCAACCACGACCCCCTTGCCCCCTGTGGGGTGGTCCTCTAAATATGGACCACCCTTAAACTGGAGCAGCAGAAAAGAGGTTGACTAATGTCACATCAAAAGTCACAGGATGTCCCCACAACGACGGAAGCTATCACAGAAGCATACACGATAAGCAGCTTTTAACAGGTTCTTGTAACACAACCCGTCACAAAAGCATGCATGATAAGCAGCTTTCAACAGGTCCTTGTAACACAACCCATCACAAAAGCATACATGATAAGCAGCTTTCAACAGGTCCTTGTAACACAACCCATCACAAAAGCATACATGATAAGCAGCTTTCAACAGGTCCTTGTAACACAACCCATCACAAAAGCATACATGATAAGCAGCTTTCAACAGGTCCTTGTAACACAACCCATTACGAAAGCATACAGGGTAAGCAGCTTTCTACAGGTCCTTGTAACACAACCCATCACAAAAGCATACACGATAAGCAGCTTTCAACAGGTTCTTGTAACACAACCCGTCACAAAAGCATGCATGATAAGCAGCTTTCAACAGGTCCTTGTAACACAACCCATCACAAAAGCATACATGATAAGCAGCTTTCAACAGGTCCTTGTAACACAACCCATCACAAAAGCATACATGATAAGCAGCTTTCAACAGGTCCTTGTAACACAACCCATCACAAAAGCATACATGATAAGCAGCTTTCAACAGGTCCTTGTAACACAACCCATTACGAAAGCATACAGGGTAAGCAGCTTTCTACAGGTCCTTGTAACACAACCCATCACAAAAGCATACACGATAAGCAGCTTTCAACAGGTTCTTGTAACACAACCCATCACAAAAGCATACACGATAAGCAGCTTTTAACAGGTCTTTGTAACACAACCCATCACAAAAGCATACACAATAAGCAGCTTTCAACAGGCCCCTGACAAAACAAGCTACCACAAAAGCATATATGATATTAAAGCAGCTTTCAACAGGCCCCTGGCAACACAAGCTACCACAAAAGCATGTTTGATATGCAGCTTTCAACAGGCCCCTGGCAACACAAGCTACCACAAAAGCATACACGATAAGCAGCTTTCAACAAGCCCCTGGCAACACAAGCTACCACAAAAGCATACATGGCAAGCAGCTTTCAACAGGCCCCTGGTGACACATGTTTTTTTCCACCAAGGCAACACAGTCATCTTTGGCGGCGGCTATCTTGGCGCTCGCCTTTTCATCGGAAAGAAACATGTTGTGGCCTGTTGCATTGCACTTTCATGGCGCTTTGTTTCCACCATTTCCGATTGCCTCACCGCCTTTATTCAAGCAAACAAAGGCAGCTCCATCTAATTTATATAAGAGGTCGTTGGTTCTGAATAGGGACATGAATACATTGAATAGGAATGGCTGACGTCAATGATCGTCCATCTTGAACCTGCATTGCATACATGGCTGGCCCTGCGACCTGGAATGAGCTCCCTGTTATCCTTCGTCAAATACCTATTGGCCTTTCTACTTCATTTCTTTCTCTTCTTAGGACTGTCTTTTTTGACCGGGGTTGGACTGGGAGCACTCCTGAATAGTACCCTTGAAGGAGCGCTATATCAAATTCTCAGTAAATAATAAATAAATAAATTATAAATTATTCATATAATTATGATAAATCATTCATATATGATAAATTATTCATAAAAGATAAATTATGATAAATTATTCATATATGATACATTTTTCATATATGAATTATTCATACAATTTACCATAAATCATTTATATAATGTATGAATAAATTATTGATATATATATATATATATACATATAATAAATTATTCTTTTTAAATTGTGATATAGGTAAAGTAAGGTATGTCGTCTTGATATCCATAAAATATGTTAAATATGGAAATCACCGCTATAGCTTGGTAGCCGTTCTTTCATCAGAAGATTGCATTATAAGTATTTTTTGCCACGAGGTGCTGCACAGAGACTGAAATAGTAATTGAAAAGATTTAAATAATGTCTGGAAGTGCAATTATTTTTCATAGCCCATCGTCGTTGACTTCCTCCTCCCCTGCCATCCTTCCTCCTCCTCCCTCCTCCTCCCCCTGCCATCCCTCTTGCATGGACAAACTCTGTTGATAAAGACTTTGAATAAGAGAGCCACCAATCTCTCTCCTGGAGAAGGGAAGACTCCATTTCGACACAAATCCAAAGCTTATAATAATCACCTGGAATCAATTACAGCCAGTGCCTCGAATTCCCTAATTAATGAGAACCAGTTGAGAGAGAAGGCAGGGATTGAGCCAAAGCAGATGCCTCTTATCAAGATTGTATCACTCAGAGAACAATTCCTAGCACTATCCTTCCTTTCATGATGGTGGAGGGGCAGCAGGGCTTTAGGACTCCATAGACAATACAAGTTCCTAAATGACCCAAAGGGATGAGAAAGCCGGAGTGGAGCACCTGGTTCACTCATTAACTTTATGAGGGCTGAGTCAGGGAGGTCTTAATAATTCAGAGTCCCACCCAATTCACCTAAAATTCAAGCCAACAGAACAAATTGTTGCTAGGATGGAAGGCCGATACTTGGAAGTACTATTGATAAAGGTAAAAGTGTAGCTACAATATACAGATGATATTCAGCACCTAATGAGAAGGTCTGAAATGGCGCTATATAAATGCTCCACGTTACAACGAACACTACATCGGATTTCTATTTTTAGAAAGCCAGCCCATCTTCAGCCGTTCATAAAATGACCCTTCTGTTTCGACCTTTTGACCTATGCATCACTTGACCTCTGTGTCCCTCGTGTTCATGTTCAGGTGCGCCTTGCTATAGAAGCAGGGCATTTGCTGTGATAGGTCCCTCCACACGGAACGACCTTTCCCCCCCCCTCTTCTACGGACTAAGCTCACGTCTGGGCTCTTCGCCGCATTCTCTAACTCTCTCAAGGCATTTCTTTTCCCCGGTATTCTGTGTTGAACGCTTCTCTGAAAAGTCTATGCTTTGAGAAGTGCTTGCAATTGACATATAGGCCTAGCACATAGTATAACACAGGGCTAAGCGAACAGCGCAAAAAAACGATTCAAGACATGACAATAATTATACTGCCAACATAAACTGGTTGTAAACTCAAAAGAATTCTGGGTATTCGGGTGAGGGGGAAGTAGTAGTAGTATATAAATATTAGTAGTCCATTGTTACGTTCATTAATATAAAAAAACTCAATAGTGAACTTCGTTGCGTAGAGATGTGTTTGCATACTGATGCACACATCAAATGCACCGACAGACAGACAGACAAGACAGACACACAGACAGCAGTGTAGACAACACACATCATTCTGTAGATGTACCTAGTACCTACGAGAGCATAACGGGCAGCTTTCAGAAAAAGCATTGGCGCAGATGCTTTTTTATGGCGAAAACGCATGACATGATGACAACAGTTTTGTCCCGCAGTCGTTCATCTTCTTATTTTCGTCCGTCCTCGGTCGGGGGAGAAGGAGGTGAGGGAAGGGGGGTAGGTGGGGGGGGGGTGTTGCCGCGGAATGTGCCGCAACGTTTTATAAGCACTCAAACAGACCATTGCGCCACGCACAAACGCATGAATGGTCGGTGACAACTACAGTCACTTATCATCAACATTTCGTCGCAACATGAAACTCCACATTCCATGGATTCACGTATTTACTTGAATGAAAACGACGTACAAACTATGCAATGTATTTATTGTATTGTATTTATGCATTCATGTAGCGCCTATACATATTTTTCTCTGGTTGGCCCGGTGGTATGAAATGCTCTCCCACTTGAGCTACACCTGTTCCCTAGATCACTTTCTGACACATTCTATAAGCACTTAAAAACTGTTCTGTTTGGCCGTGCTGGAGTCGGGAGCGCCTATGAGTAGTTTCATTGAAGAGGCGTTATATTAATACTCGAATGAATGAATGAATTTGTAAGCACAAGAGACTGATAAGGGAAAACGAGTCATTAATTTAATGATGAATAGGCCTATATATAAGTTTGTGGATTCAGCCAATCGCTAATATAAAAGGTCGTGGATCCGCTCACGCCCGTCACGTGAACCGTCTGGAAGAGGCGAAGACCGCAGGGGGGGAGAAGGTAGTTGATGTTAGCAGTTGATGGTCAAGCTATTAGGCTAGGTTGGCCAACAACTGCTAAACAACCAACGCAAAAATTATAAGAATCTAATGACGACACTAACCCTAACACTAACCCTAACCGACCCTCACGACGCAAAAATCTTAAGAATCTAATGACGACACTAACCCTAACACTAACCCTAACCGACCCTCACGACGCGAAACCTTATACCCTATACGCGAACGACACCTAGGTCTTCTATGTTATAACCATGCTTAAATTTAACGATAAAGAGCGCATAATTACCTGTGCAAAATGTTCCTCCATACGTAGGGTCATTTGTAAGACATTTTAAACGTTTTACATTGCAATTCGTCTAAAATCGTCAGACCCTGCGTGTCGCAGCACGTGCTGCTGACAGTAGGGTTTACAAAGGATGGGCATATAAATTGTACTACGCAGCACGTGCTGCTGACAGTAGGGTTTACAAAGGATGGGCATATAAATTGTACTCGACAACCTCCTCCCCTACGGTATTCGACTCTTCCACATTGTTTTCCGCTAACCTGATTGGCCGACGGGTGTTAGCCCACCGTCCGTAGCCAGTGCGACCAATAATGTTACGGGCGTGAATGTAGCACATGGTTTCCGCTAACGCTCGGGGCGTGAGCGGATCCACTACGAATATAAAACGCTTCGGGAAATCGGGCGTTTGTATATTTTCCGCGTTTTATAGGATTCGGGTTTCTGGGATCATTCGGGTTAACCCCGAACGATATGGATGAGCCACATACAGCGATATCCTGCACATGATCTAGAAGCCCGTGCAAGGGCGGACAATAGTTACTAGTAATTTAGCGACGCATACTGAATGCTACTCAACACTGAATGCTACTCAGCACAGATAGGCCTATCAAGGGCCAGAGCGGAAATCAGAAAGAGCAATTTATGGACAATGTAGGCCTATATGTATTATACATAGGCTAACAGAGCCTACACCAGCGTATTCAGAGTTTTCCATTAGGTATCAGGGTCCTCTCACATGGAACAACATACCGGAAATTATTCGGAAATTATTCGCGCAGCCAGGAGTCTTGTCCAGTTTAAATTGGATTTCGTGCCATTGTGTGATTGATTGATTGATGTATGCACTTGCTACTAAGTCTTAAAACGTGCCATCTAAAAATCTAACAAAGGTGCCAAATATGGCACTGTCTATTTAATATCTGCCTTCATTGGCCATTTAACACAGACCTACAAACTGAAATCTAAAGGCAGCAGCTCACTCACCACGTATCTGTTGCTTTCATAACTGTTCACAAATGTTAATAATCACTACTAAAGGTTTTACAAACTACTCATCATAATCTGTTAACTTTACACGCTCCTTATAGGCTAACTGCTACCCAATGATGCCAAGATCTTTCCACTCGTCAGGGAGAAATCTTGCATTGATACCAATATTCCTCAATAATACTATTCAACACACCAAATTTGGAAAATCCCATTCACTGCTTTCTCTACCACCGGTCCACAATAGCACCACCCACGGGCCCCACCTGGCCGGGCAGCGCCGCCACGAGTCGGCACTGGCCCAGAACATTATCACCCTCCGCAGGGGTCAAACATCGGCGCTGGACAATACGCCCGGCCATAACACCTCGGCCAGATGGCGTACACTCCCCTCCCTCCCCCACTCCCCTCCTCTCCCCATTCCCCCTACTCTCCCCCACTCCCCAACCCTTACCCATTGATCAAGGGAGGTCTCAGCAGACTACTTTTCAAGGCGGAGGAGTGTGTTAAAGAGGTCGTGGAAAGGGATGACTAACACAGGCGAGGCTCTTATCGTGGAATCCTTGGGGCCACGCATATACATGTATGATGCCCTTTGCACATCTATCTATACTTTGCACCTTGTCTCGCTCCCACAGCCACACTGGACCTACCAGTGAGCTCCTAAACAGTAGGCCCTTGACCTTTTGACCCACGGGTGGCACCTGTTGGGATGCGCTCCACTCTTTCAATGTATGAGGGTTGCCAGGTCGTCGAGTAAAGCGCGAGTTGGGCTACTTTTCAATGCACTCGCGACTGCCAACTTTATAATGAATCCATGCTCTATGGCATACGGTATGAACTAGGTCGTCTGCCATATAAATTATTACGTCCATGGCTTAATCACGTGTCTTGTGACGTTACTAGCAAAATCAGTCAACTAAGTACGCTTTAATGCACATAGCAAAAATCTGTAGATACCTTCATTTAGCCGCTCATTTCGCGACTTCTGGGCTACTTTCTGACGTGATCTCGCTCAAATCATATTCATGGGCTACTTTTTGATATGAATATCGCAACAAAATATTTCCAAAATCTGGCAACCCTGCAGAGTATTGTAATGTTGCACGCATTGGTATAAATGCCATAAAACAATCAGAACGCAGTACAGAGATCCTCAGCGGTCGAGTGGGTTTGTAGCCCGCTCGCCCCGCCGGCGGCACGGGTTCGATTCCCGGTCGGTCGGTTTATCAGAGATTAATTTCTCGGATCTTTACTGCGGGTGACTCGGTCGCAATATAAACGTGGAGTACGAGGTTGTTCTCTGCCTCCGACGCTGATCATCTTCGATATGAAAAAGAGTCGTTAAACCCCAACATTTCATTTTCAGAACGCAGTACAGTGACTCACATCGTAATTTTATTATGTGCAACTGTTAAAAACACAGCATCTACTCTACACATGACGAAAACCAAACAACTTAGTCTTGGTTCTGAAATGCGCCAAACGAGTTTCCGACTTAATCGAATTCATTTACAAGCCAACGGCTTCCCATATTTGAACTTTGTTCAACTATTCAAACTTAAGATTAATGCCAGATGAAAGAGTTGCCATAAACTTCACTCAGACCCGAAAACTGACAAACTTAACCTAAATTATAATAATGTGCACAGTGTTAAAAGCACATAAAACGCACGAGACCCTGCTTGGTCTAGAAACTCTCAGAGGTTATCAAACTGCGATACTAGTAAGAGAAATATATAAGCATATGAAAATAAAACTGCCAACCTGGCAACCAGAGTTAATTCATCAACTTCCATTTTAACAACCCCCCCCCCATCGGCGCAATGCCTGGCACTACCTACCGACGATTCAGCATTCAATCGAGTTGCAGGAACGAAGTCAATCAATGTCCGGCAGAGCGCAATGACATTATACACGGTTCTTTAATCCATCATTGCAGTCTGTCTGTCTGTCTGTTTGTCTGTGTATCTGTTTGCGGGTCTTTGTATCTGTCTGTGTATTGTCTGCGTGTCTGTCTGTGTATTGTCTGCGTGTCTGTCTGTCTGTGTATCTGTCTGCGTGTCTGTGTATCTGTCTGTTTGTCTGTGTATCTGTCTGCGTGTCTGTGTATCTGTCTATCTTTCTGTGTATATGTATATGTCCATGTATCTGTCTTTATGTATACATCTGTCTATGTCTGTCTCTCTCTCTCTCTGGAACACTGCTTCTTCTGTCGTTTTCCTTTACAACTGCACCTATACCTTGCTAATATAATTCCCAATTTTCCCAACAGTGAGTCATTTCGCATTGTTTGGTATACCTAACAACCTACAGTGATAACAATACTGTGATAACACTACTGTGATAACAATACCGTGATAACAGTGCCATGAAAGTCGTGAGAGTGCACTGCAACTCTATACTCTTAGTATTTTTTATATCAGTGCAATGCATAGAACATATGCGCAAACATGCTTTTCCAGAACTTTTACTGCAAACAGGATAACTACAATGGTCAATATATAATCATGCAAGGTATCCATAGCAACAGATAACTTGGACAAATCCCAGATCCTGTCAACAGTTCACCAGCTTTGCAACACAACGAGACAATACACATATTCATGTTTCTGTGCTTTGTGTTAATAGTTTTGCAAACTGGCAAAATAACACAATGTGTTATTTTGCCAGTTTGCTTTCGTCACTGTTGCTGTAAAGTATGAGCATTTGTCTCATGTTATTAAATGAAGATCACTTACTCGCTAACTTACTTACTTTAAGAAACAGCAGCTCCATTGAGTTACTTACTTGCTTACTTTCAGTAACAAGAGCTCCAATAACGTACTTACTTTCAGTAACAACAGCTCTGGACAGTTAATTATTAACAACAGCTCCAATAACTTACTTACTCACTTTCAGCTCTAACGCTGTTAGATGCCTGGATGTAGATGTGTGGCCTAAGGCTGCTGTCGTGATATCTGTCAGTCTTCCAGGACAGCAAGGATAATATTATTATTCATTTGGCCTCAGCTGCTAATAATCAAGAAACAATCGACCACATATCGATCGATGAATATCACTTCACCTCATCTCACGCTTCAATCCAATTTCCAATCCATCGTAATATGTCTGGTCCTCTTCCACTACTGACCAACCTGGACGCTGTTTAAAGCTGCACCAGCAGCATAACAATAATATAATTACTGCTTTGTCTTGCTTTGCCACTTTTCGTCCGCAAGGGTTTGAAAACCATTCTCTTTGATGGTTTGGTGCTGTCCAGGTTGGGAGCGCCTCTCAGAGGTTTCTCTTGAAGTGGCGCTATATAAATGCAAGATTATGATAACGATTACATGGGTAAGTTTGCGGGTTCATCTATTGTTCATCTATGGCTGACATCTTGTCCATATATCAGACACCTGCTATTATTGACAGCTGGTCCGTGTCTGACACCCAATAACATACAACAGCTGCTGTGGCTCTCAACTTTAAGTCTCAAGCGATTTCCTTTTGTTGATAACATTTCACAATAATGTTACAAAGAGAATTCATTCACTGACAAATCAATTGCTCATGCAGAAGCATGATCAGTGGTCCACTTTGAAACTTCATGAACCAGCAACAATCAAAGGTGAACTGGCCTGCTGGTACTTGAAACAAATCTCGGAAATCAAACAACAGTTTCTTAATCAACTCAGGTCACACTTGGCCAAAGCCTTTCTGTCAAGGTAAATTGAAAACTGAAAGCTCTCGAATTTCAATGGGACTTCTTCAGAAGTTGCTTTGCGAATTCAGAATTGGCCAAGATCTCAATAAACAAGAGAAACGACAAAAAAATGATAAACACATGTTTACTTTTAACTGGGGAAAAAACGGAAGAAACGAAAACGCAAGTAAAGAAAACTCAAGTATCACAGACCTAGTCTTTCTCTCTGGGTTCTAACAGGGAATTGAATGGCTATGATCAAAAGCGCCACTATAGAAATTATTAATTACATCTATAATCACATAACTGCTTCAGGACCAAAGAACAGCATCAAAAGGATTTAGTAAAGTGCTGCTCTCAAACCATGGGAACAGAGAGAACAAATTTTCAAGCACACATACCGGTACTCTAAAAGCAAGTACTGGTTCCCTTACATCTAATGAGACTGCATGGTTGATCCGGGTGTATACGACACCACAAAAAATATTTATGACACCAAAAAAAATATCATAACTTATTACAGACGACAGATAATTTTTACCTCCGATAATAATTACTGAAGTCTAAAAATCCAACACTGATGTCCAGACGGCTGTGAGAACATCCTTCTCTAACTCATCCTCTGCTGCCTCCTTTGCTGTCAGCAACTCGTCTCAAATGCTGCGGAAACGGGAAGCAGCAGCAGCAGCAGCGTAGTACCAATGGACCTGCTGCTGCTGCTCATCTGTTTGCCTTACACTCCCAGTAAGATCTGATGAGAGGAGACACTACTGTGGCCAGACGACCACTAGATACATGTATATGCATTACAGGTGTACTGTACATGTACATGCAAAGTTGAATACCACAGTGGTACACCTGACAAAATTGTTTCAAAACATGTTCATCTGTTAGGCAACAGGTTATCTAACTTATTAGGCAGGTTACCCGACTTATTAGGCAGGTTATCCGACTTATTAGATAGATTGTCCGACTTATTAGGCAGGTTATCCGACTTATTAGGCAGGTTATCTGATTTTATTGGGCAGATTCTTAGTTACAGAACCAACGACTGTGAGCTGTTCAGGTCTACTGAATTAACTTCGAGTGAAAAACATGGTCAAGATCTTCACCCATATGCTTGTCTCCTTCACTGCAGCGGGGCAACTGGTTACACATGCATTGTCATGCAACCATGGTTACACATGCAACCATGGTTACACATGCAACCATGGTTACACATGCAGCCATGGTTACACATGCAACCATGGTTACACATGCAATATGCATGGACTTATTCACTTCCGGGTCAACGTTCAACAAGCATCAATTGAGCACCTCGCCCCCCCCCCCCCTTCCGTTCACACTCTGAAACTTTGTGGAGATTTCGTTTTGTTTTAGGAACCCCTTAGAGCTACCCCAGCCATAGCAGAGAATAATTAATTTCGTCTCCACCTGCACATAATATAGCTTTGGCTCAGCTGTGCTCAGAGTGCTCAAAACAGTTGGTGTGGAAAGATCAAACGGCAAGGCAGAGGACTTGACCTCAGTTGTCGAGCTTGCTCAAGAGGCTGCTCTTCTCTTCCTCCCTCATCCTTTTCATATTCCACCTCTTCCTACTTCTTCCTCCTCCTCTTCTTCTTCCTCTTTCTCCTCATCTTCTTCCTCCTCTTCCTCCTCCTCTTCCTCCTCCTCTTCCACCTTCTACTCCTATTCCTCCTCCTCTTCTTCATCCTCTTTCACCTCCTCCTTTTCCACTTTCTCTTCTTCCTCCTCCTCTTCCATCTTCTCCTCGTATTCCTCCTCCTTCACTCCTCTTATACCTTATCCTCGTATTCCTCCTCCTTCCTGTATTCTTCCTCCTCGTATTCCTCCTCCTCTCCGTATTCCTCCTCCTTGCATTCCTTCTCCTCCTTCTCATCCTCTTCTTTTTCCTCCTCCTTCTTCTCGAGACAGTATCCTCTGCCAGACTATAATACTTTTTCAGTCTATATTAAACAGACGTCAAGCACAACATGAAGAACTTTCTTCCCAGACCCGTCAAGAACGAACGCAGGTGAAACCATCACAGTGTGATTATGCATGATCTATGGTTGGAAGCTGTGGTGCCCTCTTCTGCCAGGAAGGATGTATTACACGGACCAACAGAACAACTGCTTTCTGCACAGCTGGACTGACAGGACCAAATTTAGGACCAAATGTTTGGCTGACAAATGGATTGTTTCCCACAGACGCCACAGAAATTCATCAATCAAGTCTTATGTTTTCTTAAAATGAAGCTTAAAATAAAAAGAATGGGGGGTTGGCTTCAGAACACCCTTCAGAGTTGTTCATTTTATTATGAGACAATAATCAGTGCAATGCAAAACTGACAATACCGATAATGCTGAGATTTTTGATACAATTGAACTTCTCTTTTAAGACACCTTTATTTTGTCATACGTCAGCGTGATATGAATCCACAAACACGTCTTAAATAATTCTTTCTTGATTTTTGATACAATTGAACTTTTCTTTTAAGACACCCTTATTTTGTCATACGTCAGCGTGATATGAATCCACAAACACGTTTTAAAATAATTTTTATAAAGATTTTGATACAAATGAACTTCTCTTTTAAGACACCCTTATTTTGTTATACGTCAGCGTAATATGAATCCACAAACACGTTTTAAAATAATTTTTATAGAGATTTTGATACAATTGAACTTCTCTTTTAAGACACCCTTATTTTGTCATACATCAGCGTGATATGAATCCACAAACACGTTTTAAAATAATTTTTTCATTATAAAAAGACATTCCAGCGGTTTGTGTGAGGCTTGTCACGTCAAAGAGACAATTCATCACATTTTAATTGAGTGTAAAAAAGAAAATATTTCGAATTCATTAAGAAATACATGTCAAATATATAAAAATGAATTTTCTGTTAAAACTTTATTGACTGTCAATTTATATCAAAATCAAGTGTATCGGTTGATTAAACTTATAACTAAAGGTCGGATTTTGTGAATAAATCGTTTGCATCCTTGTTATAGATGGCATTTGTATCTTGGTCAGATTTATAAATATTTGATTGATGTTTTAAAATTTAATGGTGCAGGTTTCTTTTGTACAAGAAACATTACATTATTATTATTATTGATGCACTTTTATTCTGAACTTTTGTAACAAGAACTGTTTACTGGAGTCACTAACGTAATTAGTTGTATGAGACAATCAATGTACAATTTTAATATCTAATGTTTGGATTTAAGATCTTTTTTTCCATAATGTGTAAACCTTAACGAGTGTCCGATGAACTACTTTATGTTGTCTAAAAATTGAATGTAATTGAGATTGTACAGCTCCGTTTAGACACCTCTTTGGTGTAGTTTGGAGGCTACATAAGTTTTTGTTTACTGCTCTGTACACTTATATTGTATTGTCGTCAACGGCCTTTGCTGCCATAGGATGACGTTAAACTGTGGAATAATAATAATAAAATAATTTTTAACGAATTTTTTTTACAATTGAACTACTTTTCCGACACGCGTGATATGAGTCCACAAACACGTCTTTTCATAATTATTAATGTTGAATATCTAATCTATTTGCTTATATTTTTATTGGTGGAATTTGAATGTTTAAAATTTCATGTAGACTTGAGATAAATATTTGATGTTGATATAACTAGGTAGAATGTTATAATTTTATGAATATCATGTGATGTTCAAATGAATAATAATAATAATGTGTGTATCTAATATTATTTGTATATGTAATTACGAGTGTACAACTGTATATATATATTATATATGCATATATATATGTTACATATATATTATATATAAAATTCATAAAATGAATTAAAGTAATGTGTATTTAAATACATGCGTGCTTATGCATGTATGTTAAATAGTGACACTAAATAACGACACATGCACCAAAGAGGATCTAAAGCAACCACCTTATGAACATTGCCATCATGAAAATCAAGAGAAAAAAAGAAGAAAAGAAAAAAGAGAGACAATACAGACAGAAACTGCAGAACATTTAAACAAAAGTGAACTGAAATACATTGATAAATTTAAAGACGTCAACAGCCTTTGTTGCTATAAGATGTCATTAAACTGCTGAAAAATAAATTAAAATAATTATTGTCCTGATTTCTTTTATACAATTTAACTTCTCTTTTAAGACACCCTTATTTTGTCATACGTCAGCGTGATATGAATCCACAAACACGTCTTAAAATGTTTTTCTCAAGTTCATCTTACTAAGTAACCAATTACCAATTGGCAAGCTCAAAATTTCTAAAGAGCTCATCTAAGAGTTAAGCACAGGGCACCAGCCTATTTACGAGCTATGCTGTGTTAGAGGAGGTTGTCCAGCACAATGTGGACAAAATGAGCATGGCTACCAAGAAGTTTCAGTACTACTATGCTGTCCAGAAAGGCCATCTATTTTGATAGCTCCCATAAAAATGTCTAATGTCCACCATAGAAACTTCATTTTATTATCCTTTAATCTGCTCTATCATCATGATTTATTATATGAGTACCACTAGCTATATCATGACTGTCATGAATTACAATAATTTATGAGCAGCATTATGATATACCATCAATACCATGACTAATGAAATTTAATTACTTCAATGACTTTAATATTAGCTTCTATAAAACTATTTAAATAGTAAATATTTGTAAAATCACATATTGAAGTTGGTTTCATAAGCATACAAGTTAAAGATCTGCTCAAGAAACACACACGACCCCTGGATCGGCAGACTAACAACGCCAGACACCTATAATAATATATTACCCGTAGCACAAAAAGGCTACCAGCCAATTATGATCAGGTCATAGAGTGTGATTGAGACTGATGCACTTGCTCAACCAGGAGTCCAATAATTATAATCAGAAGTCACTTTGCTCAGGCAGAACGATAAAAATAAGCACGTACCAACTGAGACCCATATTCAGTTCTTGAAATAGAAAAAGGCATTGATCAGGCAGCTTGGAAAAGCTAAAAACCAACTTGCCAAAACACGCTATCATTACGAAGACATTAATACCGAAAAAATGGTCTGAAAAATGGTCTGAAAATGGTCTGAAAACTGCTAAAAGCAATCTAGATTGTTCGACCAAAGTACAGAACTGTGCCCATTTGAAACTGTATCATCCACACAATTCAGCAGAATTAACGAGTCTCGCACGATATGTGATGGTACCAGCATCCATATTATAGTGCACGGATTCAAGCAACAGCATTATATATACCTATAATTTAAATAAATGGCTTACTTACTTACACCGCAAAAACTCATATCAATATTTCAGATATTAATGCACACTGAACAGCTTGGGGGTTAAGAGTCTCTAGCAGTAAACAGCATTTGCTGTGTCCTATAGCTAGACACGTATGTGGCCTTCTGTTCAACTGTCGACCAGACACAGTCTGAATTAATCAATGAGTTAATACAATTATACTATGCTCTAATGGTATGGTATATACTGTAAAGACTTCAAAGTATCATGGATGGATGTCTAAAATTGATCTACTGCCAAGGAAGTAAAACATTGGACTGCCCCATTTTGATTGGTTGATTAGCTGAGGATGACCCCACCTCTTGACCTCAATGCCAAAGCTCTGGAAATGAAGTTGTGAAGACTTCATTAGCTATGCCACCTGTTCAAGCACCACCTGTTACTTGGTGGAAATCTGGAGCTGCCTTCCTCTGTGATCTCTACTTACTTATCTACTTTAATACCACCGGCTTCAGTAGAGACAGCAACTACAAAAGAGATCAGATTTCTTGATTCATTTTCCAGCCTCTTCCCTCTCCTCTACCACAGCAAATACCTCATTTGACTGTTATCCCATGCAATGGCATTCCAATCTGGAACCACCATGTTCCACTTCTTGGTATAAGTAAGTAAGAGAATGAAATCTGCTTCCGCTCTCTCTTCGTAGCTCAAATTCACTTCCTTCCTGCAAAAAGCGGCTAAAAACTCCTTGGCTGTTGACCACATGGATATCTAATTGCATCTTCCTCGGGAGGCTGACTAGCCATGCCTCAGATTTACATTTCGGTGTGACATTGCACATTACAAATTTATCTAATAATAATAATAATAATAAGCAAGCAAGTAACTAAGTAAAGCAAGTAGCAAACAAAGTACCTATTGACAACCCCTCCACGTCTATTTAGCAGAAAACTAAAACTGTCGAAGCACGCCATGCATATTAAAGACGAAAAGAGGCAACAACAAGAAGTGTATACCATACAAATGATACAACCCATAATATCTTTCCCCATGTACATTGACTGTACATAACCCTCATCAAGTATTAAACACAACACTATAGCTGTCATATCATTCTATACGATTCTGCATACAGGTCATAGAACAAGCATTATTTCTGTAATACAACATAATTGCTCATTAGAGTCGGTTGGCAGAGCACAGACTTCAAAGCACGTTTCATGTGTGTAAGCGAAAACATATTTGAGTTGCATACATGAAAGCAAATTGTATTTTAGTAAAAATACATTCACTTAAATGTCAAGTGCAATGCTCACAGCACACATGGGGCAAGAAGGCACTTACACCTCAAAGAGTTCATCATCATATTTATTAAAGAATGCAATTCTAACAACACACACTGGGGGGTAAGAACTAAGAAGGCACCTACCCCTACCAGAGTTTATAATGTTATATTAAAGTATGTGATATAATTCTATGTTCTATTATATCGTGCTGAATATTTTTAGTAATATTATGAAATATTTTATGTTCACAACACCACAAAAGTTAGTACTCTGAGATGCAATACAATGCAATACATTCAACGCAATACAATCGAACATATGAAATGATACAATACCACGGAAATGTAACAAGAAGTAACCATTACAGCAGAGCTCACTTTGAAGCTGAAAAACATCAAACATCAGCTGGTCGATATCGAGTTTCATGCTTGACCCACAAAAACCCATAAATCTCTGCTGGTAGGGTTCCTCTGTCCATTGGTTAATAATTTGTCTGAAGGATTTCACACTCATTCAGTGGTTGTGTCAACTGTACACAGCCTGCAAATTCTGTTAACTTCACCGTATCTTCTGCCAAGCTGTTAATGAACAGCATGTATAGTCCAATGTATGGGAATCCAATTTAGCTCATTGTCAAAGGGTTAAACGTAACCAAACGTTCTGTTAAACTTCAACATAGTTCGATTGGGATACTGCGACGTTGTTTCCCAGCCACCTTTAGTATAGACTCTCGTAATTAAAGTATTAAACTTTAACCACCTAATCCTTTATAACCTTCATCTAAATAGGCTAAATCTTCAGAATGCAGCATAAGACCCATTTCCAAGAAGCTATGCAAACGTAATGTAACAACTAACCACATGATTAGGTGGCCCTGCTAGCGGGACCCTCGGCCCCTTTTGGGTCTCCTGTGTAAACTGATATAACTTCGAAATCACGATGTAATCCTGTTCGATGTTGGTTTACCGAATAAAAAGTTATGTTACGTTATGTTTTGATTACACATATATACACAATGCATGCACAATTTCACATACACACACAAAAACAAGATGATTCTAAGAGCTGATTTGTTTACCAATACTGTAGTAGGCTACCTCAGAATATGTTGTTGTCATAGCAGGTTAGGTCAAACTCCAAGCAGAGTAGAGTCAAATTTCAAATGCCCTAGTCTTACCTTAAATCCCATATGTTGAATATAATAAAACAGAAATAAAACATGTGCCATATTTATTTAACAACACCCGTAAAAAACATGCAGAGCCACTGGCTTAGGCAAAAATCACATATTAGCCCATCAAACCAAAGCAAAGATGGCAATGCTTTAACAAGCCAGACAAATTAACAGTTGCACGCGACACTCCATAAGCTGAAAACTCAATAAACGAATATACATGCAACCTAATTAACACAATGTAGCAAAGAAAGAGTTTTATGTATTACAACAAAGATTTTTAAAAAACTAAATTTGTACGACCATAAGTTTTACTACCCAGAATCAACATAAAATGCATTCAGCATATTCAATTCCAAACTCATTCGATGCAAAAAAATTATAAAACTCTTGACCAAATTATTTTTAACTTCTGACAACCCTTACAAAGGCATTATTGAAATATCTTAACCAAAATAAAATACCGACATGCTGTCCCACAATTAAATTACTACAATTTACTTAAATGCTCTCAACTATATTTTGCCAAAAAGGTGCGTACTACAAACTACTTGGCAACTAATCAACTTATACTGCCGTTGGCATTTTAAGTTAATCTCTGAGCGCTTCTGAGCAGTCTTCTTTTACGAGGGCGCTATATAAATTCTCGTAATGAATGAATAATCGTTTCTGTTTAGCGATGTCATGCCATAACAACGATGACTAGCAACAGTCTTCCTTGGTTCATGCTTGAGATCGGCACCCTCGTGGCGTGGTTAACCTAATCTGAATCACAAATACTGATCAAATCAATATGTCCATTGTGAAATTGAACAGATTAGCGATATCAATGATTCGGCCAATATTAATTTCAATCCAAAAGCAGTTGAGCTCAGAGTTCTTAGAAAAAAAATAATGGCAACATACTGCAGTCAATATAGACTTCAATATATTTAAGAAATTACCTATTGTTGGCGTTCAAATCATCGCAATCCTTTCAGACAGTAGTTATTCCACATCGTTACGACTACGATGACAAAGCTATTGCATTAATAGATTCCTTCTTTATCGAGGAGCAGTGCAGTGTAGTGGTGCAGCACACCACCATTATGATGTTATTAATCACTCGACCATCGACCGTAACCAAAGCCTACGTATCACCTGTCAACCATAGCGCCAGACAGCGCCGCTCGCTTTCTCACAATCGCATGACGTCACATCTGCTATGGAAAGCCGCCACCTTTACAAATCTGATTAAAAGATGAAAATAGTAATGTAGGCCTAATCAACTTCCTGAAATGTTAAAATCCTTCTTTCTTCAGCAATTGGCCTAAGTGAATAATTATAAAGAAATCGCACGAAAGAAGGATATCTGATTAGCACAGCATAAAATAATAGACCTAACAAACAATGCCTCTGCTTCACTCAGTAGGCAATGTGTGAATGATAACAGACGCTAAGATAGAGTAAACTTTACAAGTGCGTTAAATGAATGAATAAACGAATGGCAGAAAATGCGCTAGTTGGCGTTCAGATTTTTATTGCAATTACCAATTGCATTAATCTCTAAGTAGGCCTACGTATGCTACTTTAGTAATCTCCAAACTTCTAAAGTGCTGTGCCACTCAAAAGCCAAGCGCAGCTGCGATGGCACCAGCTTATTCACGAGCGCTAGCTGTGTCAGCCTGTGTGTAGTCAGAAACTCAGAATTCAGGTTGTCTAAAAGAGTAGTCCGAAAGAGGTCGTTTTCCGGTTACAGGTTAGTGCGTTCCAGAAGATTAGGCCTATACGACATGTCATGTAGCCTAATGGTGAATGATACAAAACATAGGAAGAATAATTAACTAAGGTTACTATAATAGTTCATGCAAGACTAGTTGAGGTGTTAATCGCTAGAGGCGCTGCTGCTGTTGTTTCACGTGGATGAGAGGCGGAGGGTCGCAGAGTGTAACGTTGGCAGTAAACATTGTAAGCGTTTAGTTGTTTTGACTTGAATTTAAGCAGCAAATAATAATTTTTCTGGCAACTTAGACTCCTGGTTGCCTTAGAGTTTGATCGTACAATTAAATGATCGTATATGACTAGCAGTTAAGCGATCGCACCAGTTCGCAAAGGCCTTGAATTGTTTTATGTTGTTTAGAGAGGTATAGGCCTAATACCCCAGGGTGCGATTTAAGTAGCTTTAGTTTTATTTGCATCATTCTTACAAGCGCACATGCACGTTTGCGAAAAGGGTGTACCGCGAAAAGCAATTCTTACATCAGACAAAGGGCACCAAATAGAGCAGATTCTCAACATGTCTTTCTGTTTTGGCCTTATAATGGAATGTTTGGTATAATGAGCCTCCAGTGTAAACAATAGCCTAGTTTTCCTTTTGACACCGATTTTCAAGCTAACTGCTTGACAGCAAATATCATCATGTGCGTCAAGTTAGGGCACAGATTGAGATTCACATTCCAGCACCATATTCGATTCGTGAGTGACCTCCCCAGTCTAGCGCACAACTCAAGTACAACCGAAATGATAAATTCATAGCGTAACTTCACATTATTCACACCCGAACAATCCCAAAGCGCCTAACAGGGCTTCTTAACCAACACAAGGACTACCTAATCCTATAGTCGCCATGACGCTTAAATTATTAACGTCTCTTTTGTAGCCCTTCAAAGTCCCCTGAAACAGGAATAATTTTTATATCTAGCAAACAGTCTAAGTTTGCCTATTTAAATGACATACTCAGCCCCTTTACAACTTTTGGTGATTAACAGGAGTTATTAACCGACACATGGACTACTTAATACTATAGTCGCCATAACGCTTAAATGATTAACATCTCTTTTGTAGCCATTCAAAGTCCCCCTGAAACAGGCCTTATATTTATATCTAGCAAACAGTCTAAGTTTGCCTATTTAAATGACATACTCAGCCCCTATACATCTCTTAGGGATTAACAGCGCTTATTAAACAACACAAGGACTACCTAATCCTATAGTCGCCATAACGCTTAAATGATTAACGTTTCTTTTGTAGCTGGTCAAAGTCCCCCTGAAACAGGCCTTATATTTAAATCTAGCAAACAGTCTAGGTTTGCCTATTTAAATGACATACTCAGCCCCTTTACATCTCTTAGTGATTAACAGGACTTATTAATCGACACAAGGACTACTTATTCCTATAGTCGCCATAACGCTTAAATGATTAACGTCTCTTTTGTAGCCATTCAAAGTCCCCCTGAAACAAGCCTTATATTTAAATCTAGCAAACAGTCTAGGTTTGCCTATTTAAATGACATACTCAGCCCCTTTACATCTTTTAGTGATTAACAGGACTTATTAACCGACACAAGGACTACTTAATCCTATAGTCGCCATAACGCTTAAATGATTAACGTCTCTTTTGTAGTCCTTCAAAGTCCCCCTGAAACGACTTATATTTAAATCTAGCAAACAGTCTAAGTTTGCCTAATTAAATGACATACTCAGCCCTTTACATCTCTTAGTGATTAACAGAGCATCTAACCCAACACAAGCACTACCTAATCCTATAGTCGCCATAACGCTTAAATGATTAACGTCTCTTTTGTAGCCATTCAAAGTCCCCCCTGAAACAGGCCTTATATTTATATCTAGCAAACAGTCTAAGTTTGCCTATTTAAATGACATACTCAGCCCCTTTACATCTTTTAGTGATTAACAGGGCTTATTAACCGACACAAGGACTACCTAATCCTATAGTCGCCATAACGCTTAAATGATTAACGTTTCTTTTGTAGCTGGTCAAAGTCCCCCTGAAACAGGCCTTATATTTAAATCTAGCAAACAGTCTAGGTTTGCCTATTTAAATGACATACTCAGCCCCTTTACATCTCTTAGTGATTAACAGGACTTATTAACCGACACAAGGACTACCTAATCCTATAGTCGCCATAACGCTTAAATGATTAACGTCTCTTTTGTAGCCATTCAAATTCCCCCTGAAACAGGACTTATATTTAAATCTAGCAAACAGTCTAGGTTTGCCTATTTAAATGACATACTCAGCCCTTTACATCTTTTAGTGATTAACAGGACTTATTAACCGACACAAGGACTACTTAATCCTATAGTCGCCATAACGCTTAAATGATTAACGTCTCTTTTGTAGTCCTTCAAAGTCCCCCTGAAACAGGACTTATATTTAAATCTAGCAAACAGTCTAAGTTTGCCTAAATAAATGACATACTCAGCCCCTTTACATCTCTTAGTGATTAAAAGAGCATCTAACCCAACACAAGCACTACCTAATCCTATAGTCGCCATAACGCTTAAATGATTAACGTCTCTTTTGTAGCCATTCAAAGTCCCCCCTGAAACAGGCCTTATATTTATATCTAGCAAACAGTCTAAGTTTGCCTATTTAAATGACATACTCAGCCCCTTTACATCTTTTAGTGATTAACAGGGCTTATTAACCGACACAAGGACTACCTAATCCTATAGTCGCCATAACGCTTAAATGATTAACGTCTCTTTTGTAGTCCTTCAAAGTCCCCCCTGAAACAGGCCTTATATTTATATCTAGCAAACAGTCTAAGTTTGCCTATTTAAATGACATACTCAGCCCCTTTACATCTCTTAGTGATTAACAGAGCATCTAAACCAACACAAGCACTACCTAATCCTATAGTCGCCATAACGCTTAAATGATTAACGTCTCTTTTGTAGCCATTCAAAGTCACCCCTGAAACAGGCCTTATATTTATATCTAGCAAACAGTCTAAGTTTGCCTATTTAAATGACATACTCAGCCCCTTTACATCTTTTAGTGATTAACAGGGCTTATTAACCGACACAAGGACTACCTAATCCTTTAGTCGCCAAAACGTTTAAATGATTAACGTTTCTTTTGTAGCTGGTCAAAGTCCCCCTGAAACAGGCTTTATATTTAAATCTAGCAAACAGTCTAGGTTTGCCTATTTAAATGACATACTCAGCCCCTTTACATCTCTTAGTGATTAACAGGACTTATTAACCGACACAAGGACTACCTAATCCTATAGTGGCCCATAACGCTTAAATGATTAACGTCTCTTTTGTAGCCATTCAAAGTCCCCCTGAAACAGGACTTATATTTAAATCTAGCAAACAGTCTAGGTTTGCCTATTTAAATGACATACTCAGCCCCTTTACATCTCTTAGTGATTAACAGGACTTATTAACCGACACAAGGACTACTTAATCCTATAGTCGCCATAACGCTTAAATGATTAACGTCTCTTTTGTAGTCCTTCAAAGTCCCCCTGAAACAGGACTTATATTTAAATCTAGCAAACAGTCTAAGTTTGCCTAATTAAATGACATACTCAGCCCCTTCACATCTCTTAGTGATTAACAGAGCATCTAACCCAACACAAGGACTACCTAATCCTATAGTCGCCATAACGCCTAAATGATTAACGTCTCTTTTGTAGCCATTCAAAGTCCCCCCTGAAACAGGCCTTATATTTATATCTAGCAAACAGTCTAAGTTTGCCTATTTAAATGACATACTCAGCCCCTTTACATCTTTTAGTGATTAACAGGGCTTATTAACCGACACAAGGACTACCTAATCCTATAGTCGCCATAACGCTTAAATGATTAACGTCTCTTTTGTAGCCATTCAAAGTCCCCCCTGAAACAGGCCTTATATTTATATCTAGCAAACAGTCTAAGTTTGCCTATTTAAATGACATACTCAGCCTCTTTACATCTCTTAGTGATTAACAGCGCTTATTAATCAACACAAGGACTACTTAATCCTATAGTCGCCATAACGCTTAACTGATTAACGTTTCTTTTGTAGCCTGTCAAAGTCCCTCTGAAACAGGCCTTATATAATTAAATCTAGCAAACAGTCTAGGTTTGCCTATTTAAATGACATACTCAGCCCCTTTACATCTCTTAGTGATTAACAGGGCTTATTAATCGACACAAGGACTACTTAATCCTATAGTCGCCATAACGCTTAAATGATTAACGTATCTTTTGTAGCCATTCAAAGTCCCCCTGAAACAGGCCTTATTTTTAAATCTAGCAAACAATCTAGGTTTGCCTATTTAAATGACATACTCAGCCCCTTTACATCTCTTAGTGATTAACAGGGCTTATTAACCGACACAAGGACTACTTAAACCTATAGTCGCCATAACGCTTAAATTAATAACGTCACTTTTGTTGCCCTTCAAAGTACCCCTGAAACAGGACTTATATTTATATCTAGCAAACAGTCTAAGTTTGCCTATTTAAATGACATACTCAGCCCCTTTACATCTTTTAGTGATTAACAGGGCTTATTAACCGACACAAGGACTACCTAATCCTATAGTCGCCATAACGCTTAAATGATTAACGTCTCTTTTGTAGCCATTCAAAGTCCCCCCTGAAACAGGCCTTATATTTATATCTAGCAAACAGTCTAAGTTTGCCTATTTAAATGACATACTCAGCCTCTTTACATCTCTTAGTGATTAACAGCGCTTATTAATCAACACAAGGACTACTTAATCCTATAGTCGCCATAACGCTTAACTGATTAACGTTTCTTTTGTAGCCTGTCAAAGTCCCTCTGAAACAGGCCTTATATAATTAAATCTAGCAAACAGTCTAGGTTTGCCTATTTAAATGACATACTCAGCCCCTTTACATCTCTTAGTGATTAACAGGACTTATTAATCGACACAAGGACTACTTAATCCTATAGTCGCCATAACGCTTAAATGATTAACGTATCTTTTGTAGCCATTCAAAGTCCCCCTGAAACAGGCCTTATTTTTAAATCTAGCAAACAATCTAGGTTTGCCTATTTAAATGACATACTCAGCCCCTTTACATCTCTTAGTGATTAACAGGGCTTATTAACCGACACAAGGACTACTTAAACCTATAGTCGCCATAACGCTTAAATTAATAACGTCACTTTTGTTGCCCTTCAAAGTACCCCTGAAACAGGACTTATATTTATATCTAGCAAACAGTCTAAGTTTGCCTATTTAAATGACATACTCAGCCCCTTTACATCTTTTAGTGATTAACAGGGCTTATTAACCGACACAAGGACTACCTAATCCTATAGTCGCCATAACGCTTAAATGATTAACGTCTCTTTTGTAGTCCTTCAAAGTCCCCCCTGAAACAGGCCTTATATTTATATCTAGCAAACAGTCTAAGTTTGCCTATTTAAATGACATACTCAGCCCCTTTACATCTCTTAGTGATTAACAGAGCATCTAAACCAACACAAGCACTACCTAATCCTATAGTCGCCATAACGCTTAAATGATTAACGTCTCTTTTGTAGCCATTCAAAGTCACCCCTGAAACAGGCCTTATATTTATATCTAGCAAACAGTCTAAGTTTGCCTATTTAAATGACATACTCAGCCCCTTTACATCTTTTAGTGATTAACAGGGCTTATTAACCGACACAAGGACTACCTAATCCTTTAGTCGCCAAAACGTTTAAATGATTAACGTTTCTTTTGTAGCTGGTCAAAGTCCCCCTGAAACAGGCTTTATATTTAAATCTAGCAAACAGTCTAGGTTTGCCTATTTAAATGACATACTCAGCCCCTTTACATCTCTTAGTGATTAACAGGACTTATTAACCGACACAAGGACTACCTAATCCTATAGTGGCCCATAACGCTTAAATGATTAACGTCTCTTTTGTAGCCATTCAAAGTCCCCCTGAAACAGGACTTATATTTAAATCTAGCAAACAGTCTAGGTTTGCCTATTTAAATGACATACTCAGCCCCTTTACATCTCTTAGTGATTAACAGGACTTATTAACCGACACAAGGACTACTTAATCCTATAGTCGCCATAACGCTTAAATGATTAACGTCTCTTTTGTAGTCCTTCAAAGTCCCCCTGAAACAGGACTTATATTTAAATCTAGCAAACAGTCTAAGTTTGCCTAATTAAATGACATACTCAGCCCCTTCACATCTCTTAGTGATTAACAGAGCATCTAACCCAACACAAGGACTACCTAATCCTATAGTCGCCATAACGCCTAAATGATTAACGTCTCTTTTGTAGCCATTCAAAGTCCCCCCTGAAACAGGCCTTATATTTATATCTAGCAAACAGTCTAAGTTTGCCTATTTAAATGACATACTCAGCCCCTTTACATCTTTTAGTGATTAACAGGGCTTATTAACCGACACAAGGACTACCTAATCCTATAGTCGCCATAACGCTTAAATGATTAACGTCTCTTTTGTAGCCATTCAAAGTCCCCCCTGAAACAGGCCTTATATTTATATCTAGCAAACAGTCTAAGTTTGCCTATTTAAATGACATACTCAGCCTCTTTACATCTCTTAGTGATTAACAGCGCTTATTAATCAACACAAGGACTACTTAATCCTATAGTCGCCATAACGCTTAACTGATTAACGTTTCTTTTGTAGCCTGTCAAAGTCCCTCTGAAACAGGCCTTATATAATTAAATCTAGCAAACAGTCTAGGTTTGCCTATTTAAATGACATACTCAGCCCCTTTACATCTCTTAGTGATTAACAGGACTTATTAATCGACACAAGGACTACTTAATCCTATAGTCGCCATAACGCTTAAATGATTAACGTATCTTTTGTAGCCATTCAAAGTCCCCCTGAAACAGGCCTTATTTTTAAATCTAGCAAACAATCTAGGTTTGCCTATTTAAATGACATACTCAGCCCCTTTACATCTCTTAGTGATTAACAGGGCTTATTAACCGACACAAGGACTACTTAAACCTATAGTCGCCATAACGCTTAAATTAATAACGTCACTTTTGTTGCCCTTCAAAGTACCCCTGAAACAGGACTTATATTTATCTCTAGCAAACAGTCTAAGTTTGCCTATGTAAGTGACATACTCAGCCTCTTTGCATCTCTTAGTGATTAACAGGGCTTATTGACCTACACAAGGACTACCTGATCCTATAGTCGCCATAACGCTTAAATGATTAACGTCTCTTTTGTAGCCATTCAAAGTCCCCCTGAAACAGGCATTATATTTAAATCTACCAAACATTCTAAGTTCGTCGATTTAAATGACATGCTCAGCCCCTTTACATCTCTTAGTACTTAACTGGGCGGTGCTTTTGTGTCTCTTCGTTTGGCCGCGTGGGTTTCGTCTGGCTGTGGTGGTGTGTTTGTGCGTCCTCGTTTGCCGACCATCCCGTACAGTGGCGGATCCAGAACTGTTTCATGGGGGGGGGGGCAAAATCTTAGATCTTGGACGGCAAAAAGGAAAATTTTTAGGAAAGTTCGAGAAATAGTGATCGGTCGTTGATGACCTTTTTTTTAGTTCTCAACTTATAAACAGAGTGGGAGGGGCCACGTGTTCCATGCAATTTTCCGAATAGGGGGGGGGCCAATATCCATTACACCCATGTTCGTATTGATAATTTCAGACCAAATGGGGGAGGCCACGTCCCATGGCTGTTTTAAATGGGGGGGGCATGGCCGAATTGGCCCCTCCTTGGATCCGCCCCTGTGCCCGTATATTACGCCGTTGGCGGTATCGTTTGAGCCTTTCTCGGCGGTTTCTTTCTGTCTCTTCGGCATCCCTTTCTGCCTCGCCGCTCATCGGCCGTAGTTCTTTAAGCCTATTGGTGGCGTCGCTTTGAGTTCCCTTCGCTTGGCTGTCTGCCTCCTTCCCACCGCGCGGCGGTGTGCTTTCTGCCTCTTCGGCTCCCCTTTCTGCCTCGCCGCCTATCGGACGTAGTTGTTGACGCCTCTTGTCGGCATCGCTTTGACGTCTCTTCGTTTGGCTCTCTGCCTCCTTCCCCCCGCGGGGCGGTGTGCTTTCTGCCTCTTCGACATCGCCTTGTGCTTTGCAGCCTCGCCGCCGCGGCGTCCCTTTTAGCCCCCTAATTTAGGCGGCGCCTTCTCTTTGTGTTCCCAGCCGGGTCTGGCTTGTATATAAGGGAGTGGTGTTTTGAGAGTAAGTGTTGAACATCCTGCGTGGTCGAGTGGGTTGTAGCCCGCTCGCCGCGCCGGAGGCCCTGGTTCAATTCCCGGTCGGATCTTTACTGCGGGTGGCTCGGTCGCAATATAAACGTGGCGTGTGAGGTTGTTCTCTGCCTCCGACACTAATCATCTTCGATATGAAACAGTGTCGTTAAGCCCTGAACTCTGAGAGTAGTGTGAAGATCCTGCGTGGTCGAGTGGGTTCAACCGGTCCGGGCAGCAGGTCAGCCCCGTACCATTAACATCTTGAAGCAGCTAGACCACCCTTTCTGATAGAAGAGAATCGTGGGAAAGAGACATGAAGGACAACATGGGTCAATGCATGCCCGTAAGTGTCCCACCCCCCCCCCCCCCACCCCCCGACTCTCTCCACCGGTTTGTCCTAACCGGCCTGTGCATGTCTGCTCCCCATCATGAGATCTAGAAGCATCTGGGTGACTATGTCACTTGTGTCTTGGTTTTTGCGGATTTCAATCGTCTTGGTCCTTTACTGCCAGTGTATCGCCACCCATCTGGCAAACCTTCCTCCTTTTGTCCGGGCTTAGGACCGGCAAAGGGACGTTGTTAGTTCCCTGTGGCGGAGGATGGATGAAGTTTAACGTCTTTCCCATGACCACCTAACCGGGTAGGGAATCCGTATTCGCGTCCGGACCGCCGCCTTGCGTGCGAGGTGGCTTGAGGAAAACTTACCCTGACCGAGAGAGAGGGTAGTTTCCGCGACACTGGTACCATCAGTGGGGGTCCACAGCGAGTTTCCGGAACAATTATATAACCTACAAAATTACTGCATGGTCTCAACACACAAACACCACTGAAATAAACCTATGTAAATACAAGAAGGCGCTAATGTAATCATATGTTAACGCATTATTGAGATATTACGCATTCCTGATTTCCTTTGGTATGAATATACATAGGCCTACTTCCATCTCAATATGTCAATAAACGGCACATTTTACGGGTAGTTTTAAGGGCTGCAAAAGAGGCCTTGATCATTTAAGCGTCATGGCGACTATAGGATTAGGTAGTCCTTGTATTGCTTAATAAGCGCTATTAATCACTAAGAGATGTAAAGGGGCTGAGTATGTCATTTAAATAGGCAAACTTAGACTGTTTGCTAGATATAAATATAAGGCCTGTTTCAGGGGGGACTTTGAATGGCTACAAAAGAGACGTTAATCATTTAAGCGTTATGGCGACTATAGGATTAGGTAGTGCTTGTGTTGGGTTAGATGCTCTGTTAATCACTAAGAGATGTAAAGGGGCTGAGTATGTCATTTAAATAGGCAAACTTAGACTGTTTGCAAGATTTAAATATAAGTCCTGTTTCAGGGGTACTTTGAAGGACTACAAAAGAGACGTTAATCATTTAAGCGTTTTGACGATTATAGGATTAAGTAGTCCTTGTGTCGGTTAATAAGCCCTGTTAATCACTAAAAGATGTAAAGGGGCTGAGTATGTCATTTAAATAGGCAAACTTAGACTGTTTGCTAGATATAAATATAAGGCCTGTTTCAGGGGGGACTTTGAATGGCTACAAAAGAGACGTTAATCATTTAAGCGTTATGGCGACTATAGGATTAGTTAGTGCTTGTGTTGGGTTAGATGCTCTGTTAATCACTAAGAGATGTAAAAGGGCTGAGTATGTCATTTAAATAGGCAAACTTAGACGGTTTCCTAGATATAAAAATTATTCCTGTTTCTGGGGGGACTTTGAATGGCTACAAAAGAGACGTTAATCATTTAAGCGTTATGGCGACTATAGGATTAGGTAGTGCTTGTGTTGGGTTAGATGCTCTGTTAATCACTAAGAGATGTAAAGGGGCTGAGTATGTCATTTAATTAGGCAAACTTAGACTGTTTGCTAGATTTAAATATAAGTCCTGTTTCAGGGGGACTTTGAAGGACTACAAAAGAGACGTTAATCATTTAGGCGTTATGGCGACTATAGGATTAGGTAGTGCTTGTGTTGGGTTTGATGCTCTGTTAATCACTAAGAGATGTAAACGCGCTGAGTATGTCATTTAAATAGGCAAACTTAGACTGTTTGCTAGATATAAATATAAGGCCTGTTTCAGAGGGACTTTGACCAGCTACAAAAGAAACGTTAATCATTTAAGCGTTATGGCGACTATAGGATTAGGTAGTCCTTGTGTCGGTTAATAAGCCCTGTTAATCACTAAAAGATGTAAAGGGGCTGAGTATGTCATTTAAATAGGCAAACTTAGACTGTTTGCTAGATATAAATATAAGGCCTGTTTCAGGGGGGACTTTGAATGGCTACAAAAGAGACGTTAATCATTTAAGCGTTATGGCGACTATAGGATTAGGTAGTGCTTGTGTTGGGTTAGATGCTCTGTTAATCACTAAGAGATGTAAAGGGGCTGAGTATGTCATTTAATTAGGCAAACTTAGACTGTTTGCTAGATTTAAATATAAGTCCTGTTTCAGGGGGACTTTGAAGGACTACAAAAGAGACGTTAATCATTTAAGCGTTATGGCGACTATAGGATTAAGTAGTCCTTGTGTCGGTTAATAAGTCCTGTTAATCACTAACAGATGTAAAGGGGCTGAGTATGTCATTTAAATAGGCAAACCTAGACTGTTTGCTAGATTTAAATATAAGTCCTGTTTCAGAGGGACTTTGACCAGCTACAAAAGAAACGTTAATCATTTAAGCGTTATGGCGACTATAGGATTAGGTAGTCCTTGTGTTGTTTAATAAGCGCTGTTAATCACTAAGAGATGTAAAGGGGCTGAGTATGTCATTTAAATAGGCAAACCTAGACTGTTTGCTAGATATAAATATAAGGCCTGTTTCAGGGGGGACTTTGAATGGCTACAAAAGAGACGTTAATCATTTAAGCGTTATGGCGACTATAGGATTAGTTAGTGCTTGTGTTGGGTTAGATGCTCTGTTAATCACTAAGAGATGTAAAAGGGCTGAGTATGTCATTTAAATAGGCAAACTTAGACGGTTTCCTAGATATAAAAATTATTCCTGTTTCTGGGGGGACTTTGAATGGCTACAAAAGAGACGTTAATCATTTAAGCGTTATGGCGACTATAGGATTAGGTAGTGCTTGTGTTGGGTTAGATGCTCTGTTAATCACTAAGAGATGTAAAGGGGCTGAGTATGTCATTTAATTAGGCAAACTTAGACTGTTTGCTAGATTTAAATATAAGTCCTGTTTCAGGGGGACTTTGAAGGACTACAAAAGAGACGTTAATCATTTAGGCGTTATGGCGACTATAGGATTAGGTAGTGCTTGTGTTGGGTTTGATGCTCTGTTAATCACTAAGAGATGTAAACGCGCTGAGTATGTCATTTAAATAGGCAAACTTAGACTGTTTGCTAGATATAAATATAAGGCCTGTTTCAGGGGGGACTTTGAAGGACTACAAAAGAGACGTTAAACATTTAAGCGTTATGGCGACTATAGGATTAGGTAGTCCTTGTGTCGGTTAATAAGCCCTGTTAATCACTAAAAGATGTAAAGGGGCTGAGTATGTCATTTAAATAGGCAAACTTAGACTGTTTGCTAGATATAAATATAAGGCCTGTTTCAGGGGGGACTTTGAATGGCTACAAAAGAGACGTTAATCATTTAAGCGTTATGGCGACTATAGGATTAGGTAGTGCTTGTGTTGGGTTAGATGCTCTGTTAATCACTAAGAGATGTAAAGGGGCTGAGTATGTCATTTAATTAGGCAAACTTAGACTGTTTGCTAGATTTAAATATAAGTCCTGTTTCAGGGGGACTTTGAAGGACTACAAAAGAGACGTTAATCATTTAAGCGTTATGGCGACTATAGGATTAAGTAGTCCTTGTGTCGGTTAATAAGTCCTGTTAATCACTAACAGATGTAAAGGGGCTGAGTATGTCATTTAAATAGGCAAACCTAGACTGTTTGCTAGATTTAAATATAAGTCCTGTTTCAGAGGGACTTTGACCAGCTACAAAAGAAACGTTAATCATTTAAGCGTTATGGCGACTATAGGATTAGGTAGTCCTTGTGTTGTTTAATAAGCGCTGTTAATCACTAAGAGATGTAAAGGGGCTGAGTATGTCATTTAAATAGGCAAACTTAGACTGTTTGCTAGATATAAATATAAGGCCTGTTTCAGGGGGACTTTGAAAGGCTACAAAAGAGATGTTAATCATTTAAGCGTTATGGCGACTATAGTATTAAGTAGTCCATGTGTCGGTTAATCACTCCTGTTAATCACCAAAAGTTGTAAAGGGGCTGAGTATGTCATTTAAATAGGCAAACTTAGACTGTTTGCTAGATATAAAAATTATTCCTGTTTCAGGGGTACTTTGAATGGCTACAAAAGAGACGTTAATCATTTAAGCGTTATGGCGACTATAGAATTAAGTAATCCTTGTGTCGGTTAATAACTCCTGTTAATCACGAAGAGTTGTAAAGGGGCTGAGTATGTCATTTAAATAGGCAAACTTAGACTGTTTCCTAGATATAAAAATTATTCCTGTTTCTGGGTAATTTGAAGGGCTACAAAAGAGACGTTAATCATTTAAGCGTTTTGGCGACTATAGGATTAAGTAGTCCTTGTGTCGGTTAATAAGCCCTGTTAATCACTAAGAGATGTAAAGGGGCTGAGTATGTCATTTAAATAGGCAAACTTAGACTGTTTGCTAGATATAAATATAAGGCCTGTTTCAGGGGTACTTTGAAGGGCTACAAAAGAAACGTTAATCATTTAAGCGTTATGGCGACTATAGGATTAGGTAGTCCTTGTGTTGATTAATAAGCCCTGTTAATCACTAAGAGATGTAAAGGGGCTGAGTATGTCATTTAAATAGGCAAACCTAGACTGTTTGATTTAAATATAAGGCCTGTTTCAGGGGGACTTTGAATGGCTACAAAAGAGATGTTAATCATTTAAGCGTTATGGCGACTATAGGATTAGGTAGTCCTTGTGTCGGTTAATATCTCCTGTTAATCACCAAGAGTTGTAAAGAGGCTGAGTATGTCATTTAAATAGGCAAACCTAGACTGTTTGCTAGATATAAAAATAAGTCCTGTTACAGGTGTACTTTGAAGGGCTACAAAAGAGACGTTAATAATTTAAGCGTCATGGCGACTATAGGATTAGGTAGTCCTTGTGTTGGTTAAGAAGCCCTGTTAGGCGCTTTGGGATTGTTCGGGTGTGAATTATGTGAAGTTACGCTATGAATTTATCATTTCGGTTGTACTTGAGTTGTGCGCTAGACTGGGGAGGTCACTCACGAATCGAATATGGTGCTGGAATGTGAATCTCAATCTGTGCCCTAACTTGACGCACATAATATCATCCATGTTCCTTTTTGTAGCGCTGATTTTTCTAATCTGTTGTGTTAAAGCTTTGGTAGCTTTTTTTAAGGGAAATTGGTATTTGTAATGATTTATTTTGGTCACATCATGAGAAGAGAGAGGACATGCATTGGGAAAGACATCATGCAGGGCACAATGCCAGGAGACCGGAAAAGAGGAAGACCAGGAACAAACTGGTTGGGCAACATAAAGGAATGGACTGAATTGACATTGGAAGAAATGATAAGACTGATGGAGGACAGGAAGCGTTGGAGGAACATTGTGCATGATGCGGCCGACCCTCGGAACGAGGATGGCTGAGAACAGAACATAACATGTTTCCCTTGTTATTCTTGTTTCTTTTGGTCTAGTCATCTACATTATTTGAAGGCATGTCAGTGTGCCTCTGTGTGTGAATATGCCTGTTCGCATGTATACCTAAATTGTAGCTAGCTCATTTCAGAAGCATTAGAACAGGCAGCAGTGATGAAGGATTTGCATGATCACTTCATTTAAAATGAACAGGGTTGAAGCTATAATTATGGCTGTTATAGGAAAAGTTTACATTTGCATTTTTGCTTCTTTCTTACCGAAGTGCTGCGTAACTGGAATCAATTTGGCTACTGGGTGCCTGACCAACAGGAGGAGGTCAATACAATGGGCCGCAAAGATGCAAACAGCACGGCTTCTATGCCAGTTGATCAGTACAGAAAGCAGATAGGTAATATTGAACTATTGATTCTATCAACCGGACTCGGACCTCCTTTGGACTACTCTTACGGACAACCCTTTAACTTAATGCTATGCTCGACTGCTCGTGAATAAGCTGGTGCCCACGCTCGGCTTTTGAATGGCACTTTAGAAGTTTGGAGATTACGATGATGATCATGGGCGGAGTTTGGTTTTCGTTCTTCGGGGGCTAACCCCTAGTCTGGGCCTTCTGGAGGGCTAACCCCCAAAATAAATTCCATTTTCTTGTTAAAATAGTTGAATCTGGGCCTTTTTGGGGGCTTAGCCCCCCCTAGCCCCTGATAAACTCCGCCCATGATGATGATTATGATTACGATGATGATTGCTTCAGTTTCTTAATATGGTTACTATAGATCCTCTGGCGAGTTTCTCTTGAAGAGGTGCTATATAAATTTGCAATACCTTTACCACTTGGGGTCTCATTGTTAGTGCACTGAGTCTGTGATCAAATGATTTCAGATTCAGGCATGCTGAGCAGATTCTAGAGACAAGTTGACCCTGGACAAGTTGTTCGAACATTGCTTTTTCTCACCTATTTTTACGCACATTACTTGTAGTTTCAAGAAGAGATTTATTAGACAAAACACCTGATGATTAGATTCATAATGAATAAATAACAGAAAAAGAGATTTTGATATAATTAGAATGAACATCTGTTTCTGTTTCCAACATCAATCAATCAATTGTTGTCTCTTGTGTGTTTATCAGGAAGACATGACTCACACAGGGACAAAAAAGACCTAAAGGAGCTGAAACGACATCGAGAGGCTAAGAAGTCGGCCATGACAGTTAAGGTATTTATCTACAGATTAAAGGCCACAGTATTGGTATTTTGCGTGTGTGTGTATGTATGTATGTATGTATGTATGTAGGCCTACGGTATGTATGTATGTATGTATGTATGTATTGTATGTATGTATGTATGTATGTATGTATGTATGTATGTATGTATGAAGACACTAAATATAGAGTGCATATAGCACATGTTAGGTACATCAGAAAAGCAGGAATTGATTCTTGCATTTTATTGCCACGTGTACAGCTAAAATTTTGACTGCGGTAATATCTGTGGTTTCAAGAAATTAGATTTGTAACTAGACATAATTTAGATTCATGGAGAAATGAGAGATGGGAATGTTTATCTGAATAAAAGCAATTAATTCGTATTTACCTATATCATCTATAAATTGCATTTAATTAAATATTTGTTTTCAGGATGTTGTTCTGGTTTTCGTTGCTGGTCTTTCACTCATCGTCGTCGTTTACTTCCTCCTCTATTTCTATCTGATTCCAAATTCCAGCCAAGATTCATCAACGGATTCCAACGCAGACGAAACCACTCGAAACTGATTCTTTCGTTTGTCGTCTTGTCTTGCAAGTGAATCGGAGTCAGGGCCGGATTAAGAAATTTGGGGGCCCTGTTCAGAAATTTGGGGGGGGGGAATCTTCTATGAAAATTCTGTTTGTCCGAACATGTTGAACATGCCTTAATGCGGTCCTGATCGGAGTTTCAGTTCGTTACTCACTGGACGATGATTTCAATTTGGCGCACTCAGGTCTTCAGTCCTTCAGATTATATGCTGTACTTTGATTGTGGAGGACTGGAGGTTAGGCCTTTTATCGTTTTCCTTTTGTGAGTATTTTTGGTTGTAGGCCATGTTTTGATCACTAGAGGAATTGTCCCGCTGTTCTATGTACTTTAGGATTTATTCAGGAAACGTTTTTGATGCTTTTTAACACTTTAATTAAGAGTGTGTACAGTTTGTACACTGTGTACTAAAGGTGACTGGGAACAATTGGATCATGTTGTTAAAAGTGTTAAGGTATTTTGCAAATGTTCTGTTTACATTTTTAGAGATGGTTTAAATGGTGTTAACATTCTAGAAAGCAATTGTACGTTATTTATTCTAAATGCTTGTTTACCAACTAGGATTTGTTTAGACTGCTTTGTTATAAATTTTACTTAAATTTGTTATAAATTTATTGCTTGTTTGTCTTAGTAGCTTTCACGTTTTGTTAAAGTTTTCAATGCATACATATGGTATGCATTTATAGTTGATTGTAGTAGATATTTACTTTGACATATGAGTTGTTATGCCATGGACATTCTCTGGCTGTCAATAAGTCATCTAATGGCTTCGCTTTCAAGCACTATTGTACTAGTAAAGGCATAGGTTTCATTGTAGCTGTACTATATTGCACATCAGGCCTCAGTGGTGATGTTGTTCGTAGGCTAAGTGAAAGTCTTGTGTACATGATAAACTACGGTTAACTTGATAGAATGCATTTATGGAGTATTTGGAGGAAATGAGTTGTTTTAAGTTTGATTGTAAATGGATTTTTCTGCAATTTGTACTGTTAATGTAAATTTGTTATAAGATCAGGCCAAAACTATGCAAAGATGATTAAATGAAGCAATACATGTTATACAATGCAATCTGTACGAATATGCAATATGAAGCTTTGTACGATGTACAGCACTGAAATAAATAGGTATCAACTATCAACGATAGGTTCTAGAATCTTCAGTGAAATAATTTTTGTGTGATTGTAAGTACACGACAACACGTATATATTGCAAGTTGTTGAAGGAGTTAAGTGTTTGTCCTTTTGCATGCTGCTCCTGTTGCTTGGCTATTATTTAAGTCCCATTGTTTGTTTTAGAAGATTGTTGTATTGTACAAAGAAAAAAATTTGTATAGTCAAAGAGTTGCATTTTGAAAAGCCAACAGCTTACCATTGTCTATTAGGTGTTGGGAACTTATTACAGATGTTCATTGTTCAACATCGCATCTGTAAAAATCTTCAACTGTCATTTGATTTACTCTGGAAGAATAATTCTTCGGTTATGTAAAGTTTATGATTGTGCATAAGTAATTATGTTGCAGTTTATTCAGCTGTGTTATGTATAAAAAAAGGTGTTCAAGCGTGTATGTTGAGAACTATAAATGTGTCATTGTCATCAAACTAATGTTATCATGTAAGTACAAAAATATTTACGTACAGTGCCTTTTATCGAGGCATTAATCTATTAATTTTGTAAGAACCTCCCATGATTAAAAATACACAAGCATGAACAAGTGAAAGTTCAGGACAACAAGCAGAGTCCAGATTTTAGAGCCAGCCAGCCAATCATTCCACAGTCTCTGAAGCAATAATAACAATAATAACAATGACGATTTCTGTGGTGCCGTAACACAGCCATGCATATGAGGAAAAGCAGTTTGGATAAATGAAGCTGCTTTGCGAATAAGGCATAAAATCGTACATATGAAATTCTGACAGTGCCATGTAACCATACTTTAGTAGCAATAATTTAGGAGATTTATGTAGTAAGCGATTGTGAAAACTTCACTTGGCAGTTGTGAAGGTTCGTAGTAAATTCTTGTGGTATTGAAATCTGAGTTGTCTTTTTAGCATTAGATGTCATTTGTTATTACAGTTTAACTGGATTAACAGTTTTGAAGAACCATAAGTTTTGTAGTAACAGATGCAAAGCATGAAGCAGAATGTAAGTCAGTTACATGTTGCGCCCATAACAATAGAAAAAAATCAGTTTTCATATGAATAATTCTGATTTTGCTCAACTCTTTTGAATCAGTATTCGTTTTCTGCATTGTTCTTAAAGCAATCCATTGTAGTCTCTTCTTGTTGGTTGTATATTAAAAAACTTAGAATAAGTGATCTTGACTTGGTTTCTCAGATTGCGGTGATAGTTTGGAGTGCAGTCAAAAATGGATGACTCGGGAATATCGCATCACAACACAACGTTCCCTATTGTTGCTGCTGCGGACAGGAAATCTTTGTGAAATTGAAGTTAGGCTTTTCATTAATTTTCAAACACAAATAATACCATATTTGGACATTTACTGAACGTGCATTTCGTTTTTTTGTATTTTAAGACTTTCAGACCATAGTGCTTTGTGCTCAGGTTTTATTAGAACAGTCTCATCACATTCCACAAATACAAAAGCTAATCATTCATAATATATCAAGCTACGATCATTAAATACTTGAAATATAAGCTAGTTGTTACAATACTTGCAGTGCAAAAGGCATTGTTGTAAAAGCATTATTGCAAAGTGCATACATAGGCCTACTACTACCACCACAACCAATAACAAAGTGATAATCTCGCAGTAAAATGGTCCATTAAAATATAAATGCAAAAAATTACTCAAAATAGCTTGGCATTATTCGAAGATGTAGAAAGCAAAAATCCCGACGTAAAATTCATTTAAAAATAACTTCTGGCATTTTTCCAAGATCCCCTTCGAGACCAACGTGCAACAAATCAAAGTCTCGCAGAGAATCAGTTTTCAACGAAAGACACGGCTTGACTGCCGCGCACTCCAAGACCAGTGACCTTGAAGACCGATCCAGCAAGTGGTTGTTGCGACTGGAATTCCTCGTCGCTGAGACCGGTTTTTCCCGACGTCACGTACAGCTCGTCGTAGTTCGGTCCACCAAAGCAGCACGACGTAATTCTTTTGGCCGGTAAGTTAATAGTCTGTAGTTGTTTACCTGTGAACAGTAACAAGACAGATTCATCAACCAAAGCTTATATAGCACCCCTTCAAATCCCCACTTGGAGATGACCATGGAGAAAAAATGGGACTGTATTGTAGCAGAATTCGCCGCCACAATGCAATCTTTTATGTTATGGAAACAGAGAGTGTCCCTTAATGGTTTTTTGTGGGGGCGGTATTGCAGTGGGTAGTCGGTATGTTCGTTACCTTGCAGCCGAAGGGTTGCAGCTTAAAATCCACCTCAAGCCGTCGCATAGGGTCCTAGTGCAAGTCCTTCACTTGCAACTGCTCAAACGCTTTGGCGTGAAACTCCGATCTGATAATACCAGTAAATTGAAACGAGTCCGTGTACATTACACCAAAAAACACAATTGCTCTATGAATTCTACGCATTGCTTTTACATTACAGTGAGTCTCTGATGACCACAATGTTCAGACTGACCGGTTTCAGGGTCGAAACGAATGACCTTTCCCGCATTGTAGCACGCAACCCACAGCTTTCCCTCCACATCACTACACATTCCGTCGGGAAAGCCAAGCTCCGCCACGGAACTCACGTTAAAGTCAATCGCTGTTCGCTGATTGGCTGAAAACATTGCAATGGAACAGTTGATTGAAGTAAAAAATACGATCACACATCGATCCAATTATCTACTTTGCACCGTAGGAATTTTGTACTCATTATTCCAATATATCGTTGGAAAAAGAAGTCCAATCCTAACAAGTGGACGACAAAGGCAAGATTTGGCAATTCGGATATTGGTGAATCGCGGATAATGCTGGAAAATACAATGACGTTAAACAATGTTCACCATACTTGTTTACTGTATTGTATTTTAACATTTGTAAAGCAGCGCTAATATGGTTCAGAAGTGCTCCCTGTGTAAGGATTAGTGAAAACAAGCAGGCTTCCATAAGAGTGAAGGAAGAAGAAACCCTGTCAACAAAATAGTAAAAATAGTAAAAATAGCAAACAGAAGTAAAATGATGCTTTGACAAGCTTGGTTAGTAACAACTGACTTGCAGTCTTTGCTTGGACCATAATAAATGCTAAACAATCACTCCATTGAAACTACTGCTTAACTATCGAGCATTTATACAGAAATGTAAACTTACTGATGGTGCCAGCCTCCAAGTCGAAGTCGAATGCGTAGACCTTGCGTGGCAACGAGTCGATGTAGTACATGATTTTGTTGTCCAGCGACCACGCTAATCCGTTCGAGATGTCGATCTTTTCGAGGTGCGTCTTCAGTTTACGGTTCTTCTCAAGCGAATACAAAGATCCCATCTGTCGCTCCGGCTTTGCAGGTTCCGTCTCGAGCCCCATGGTTCCTGCAATTCAAAGTATCACCATAAACTGAAAGTATGTCCTATACTTTCAGTAACTGAATGTTATATCTGTAGCACCTATAGCAGAATTTATGCCACACGGTCAGGGCTGAAAGTGGTTTGAAAAACTAGCCAGGTCTGAGATATACATCTGAGATATGAAGATAGACCTTTGTGGTACGAACAAACGGCCAATGCGTGAATGTTTTTGATTTTCTACACTGTTATCTAACAATAAACTAAAATGTGATAAATGCGTGTGCCTAAATGTTAAACACACGACCCGGCTAAGGCTCGACAAAGCAGGCACGAAATTGAATGCCGGGGTCGCAGATCCGGCTCACTTTCAGCCCTGCCCACAGTACCTTTAGAAACCGTCAGGGATGGGCAAATTACAGGGCAACATGTAATTGAATTACAAATTACCAATTACTGGAGAAAATGTAATTGAATTACAAATTACAAATTACTTTGACTCAGAGCCTCAAATTACAAAATTACAAATTCATCTGGTCACCTGGTGCCGTCAGCTACTGGAGCTCTGGCGAAAGCCCTGGTGCATCTTCTCCAGTTGATCCTCTCCCTAGTCGCCTCTCTTAGTTCCTCCAGTCTCATGCCAGACTTTTCCTGTACTTCATCCAACCATTTCTTCCTTGGTCTTCCGCATCTTCTCCGTCCCTCACCGCATGCCGTCATCAGCTCCTTTTCCAAACCGTTAGATCTCATCACATGGCCGAAGTAGCTCAATTTCCTCCAAGTTGCTGTTTGCTGCAGTGTCTCCTCCCTCTCTAATCCGAGCTCCTCGCGCACCGATTCGTTAGTTCTCTTCTCCGTCCATGAAATCCTTAGCATCTTTCTCCAAATCCACATCTCACACGCGTTGATTTTCTTTTCCATATCTCGTGTCTTTGTCCATGTCTCGCATCCATATAGGACGACTGGGAAGATCAGTGCTCTTACCAGTCTTTTCTTTGTTTCCCTGCTCACGTATTTGTCCTTCCAAATCTTTTCCAGACCGTTCATTGCCGTTTTCCCCATTGTTACCCTCCTCCTTATTTCCATATCACTTCTTCCCTCCTTCTCTATCATAGATCCCAGGAATGTGAAGCTCGATACTACCTCTATCGTTTCTCCATCCACCTCAAAGTTTTTCCATGTTGCAGTTGTCATAACCTTTGTTTTCTTTACATTGAAGTATAGTCCCGCCTTTTCGCTTTCCTTCCTGACTCTTCTTATTAACTCGACTAGGTCGTCCCTCTTACCCGCCAATAATGTCGTATCATCGGCGTACCTCAGATTATTCAGTATTTTCCCCGCTATCCTTACCCCTTCTGTTGCCTCCTCCAATCCAGCCCTCCTCATAATTCTCTCGGCATACAGATTGAACAGGAAAGGGGACAAAATGCACCCCTGCCTCACTCCTTTCCTTATTTTAAATTTCCCTGTGTCACCATATTCAGTTCTTATTACCGCTTCTTGATCCACATAGAGGCCCTTTAGTAGTTTAACCAAATGCTTCGGAATTCCCATCTCAACTAGTGTCCGCCACAGTAGTGTATGGTCTATGCAATCAAACGCCTTGCTGTAGTCTATAAAACACATATGCACCTGTTGCCCGTATTCCCTCTGTCTCTCCATAATCCACCTTATATTGGCGATGTGATCGCGCGTTCCTCGCGCCTTCCTAAATCCCGCTTGATTGGTTGGTAATTCCCTTTCAATTGTCTTCTCCATTCTTTTGTGGATTATTTTGAGAAGTATTTTGCTCGTGTGCGATATCATCGCTATCGTTCGATAATTTCCACACTCTCTCGCGTCTCCTTTCTTGAATATTGGTATGAACACGGACCTTTTCCAGTCCTCCGGCCACTGCCCAGTTCTCCAGATTTGATTGCATAGTTTTGTAATAGTTCTCACCACTGCTTCATCTCCCGCCTTTACCAGTTCTATAGGTATTCCATCATGTCCTGGCGCTTTGTTGTCCTTGAGCTGTTTTATCGCCCACTCCACCTCTACCTCCAATATCTCTGGTTCGTTTTCGACTTCCTCTATTTTGATGTTTTCCTTCTCGACACATTCATCTTCCATGTACAACTCTTCCGTATACTCTCTCCACCTTTCCTTTATCTCCTCCTCATCTCCTATTATCTTCCCATCCTTCGTCTTGAGTGAACCCATTCTAGGGCCTGCTGTCTTCGTTATTTCCTTCATCTTTGCGAACAGTTCTTTAGTCCTTCCTTTCTTTCCTTCTTCCTCCAGCTCCCTACACATTTCCTTTAGATGGTTTTCTTTATCCTCCCTTGCCTTCCTTTGGAAGGTCTTATTCAAGGTTTTTACCCTATCCCTGTTCCCTTCCTTCTTTGCTTCTCTCCTTTCTATTGCCACCTCAATGGTCTCTTTGGATAGCCATGGGGTAGTTTTCCTTGACGTTTTCTTTGGTACATGTTTCTCCGCAGTCTCCTGGATCGCAGTTTTCATCTTTGTCCATAACGTGTTCGTATCCTGCTCTTCCATTGTATCGTCTGTCTCTAAGATCTCAAACCTATTCTTTATCTCTACTCTGTATTCTGGTGTTATGCCTTTGCAATCAAAACTGGTCAGTCTTTTATCTCTCTTCATCTTCTTCAACTTTAGCTGCAATGTAGCCACTAATAGCTCGTGGTCTGTTCCGCAATCCGCCCCCGGTCTTGTTCTTACGTCTTTTATTGTGCTCTTCCATCTTTTGTTCACCACCACGTAGTCGATCTGATTCCTGTGTTTTCCATCCGGTGTCGTCCATGTATAAAGTCTTCTTTTCGGTTGTTCGAACCATGTGTTCATTATTCTTAGCTCATTGGAAGCACAGAACTCCACCATTCTCTCCCCTGCCTCATTCCGTACACCCAGTCCGTACTTACCCACGACTTCATCCTTTCCATTTCTGTCCTCACCAACTTTCGCATTGAAGTCACCCATAATCACCAGTATGTCTCCTCTCGGTGTTGTGTCAATTGTTCCTTGCAGGTCCAAGTAGAAAGCTTCCTGCTCCTCCTCCGTCGCCATCGTTGTAGGGGCATATACTTGTATGATTGTTGTGTTGATCTTTCCACCACGAAATCTTACACTCAGTACTCTGTCACTCACTGTATTATAACCCATTATCGCATCAGCGCTCGTTCTATCGCACATGATTGCTACTCCGTTTCTTCTCCTCTCATCCTGCCCAGACATTACTATCTTAAAACCGTTCCAACTAAAATGTCCTTTTCCCTTCCATTTTGTCTCACATAATCCCAGTATCGCTATATCCATCCTTCCCATCTCTTTTTGGATGATGTCCATCTTCCCACTCTGCATGCTTCTGACGTTCCATGATCCGACTTTCATGGCTTTTTTACAGCTCATTACAAATTACGTAATTTCAATTACATCAATTACAAATTACTTTAGGGCTCAAATCATTGGAATATAATAACCTTAGACAGGAAGTGCATGCCTTTGTTCTACGTGTATTATTATTTATTGCATAAGAACATGTCTTTTTTAGCTTTCTTTAAGAAACAGCAGCTGTTCAAACAAGTTATTTGATAGCAGTTGTCTGTTGGGCCTTACAATTATGCATGTGAAACTAAAGAGCCTCTCTAGTCTCTACTGGTGCAGACCAAGGCAGGGCAGTGTTAAATCGAATAAACAATTTTTTTAGCAGTTGGATAGCTATGAGGCATTGCTAGTTCCCTTTCTGTCGTCTTCTATATGCTGCAAGATTTCTATATTTTTTTGTGCTTGACTTTGTGGTCACTGCACGCTGCACAATAAAACCATAAAATTCTTCATCTTCCTCTTCTTTATGACCACTAGATGCTCATTATTAATTTTTTGTTAAGATTCTTTGGTAAATCATATGTATGATCTTTGTGACAGTGGCTCGTCCATATTTTAAGCTAGATGGCTTCCTGCATATAGTTTGCAGACCAAACTAAAAGAAAACATCATATGAATTGCTAATAACGACATCTGAAAATGCCACCAGTAGCGACCAAAAGTAATTTGATTTTGCAGAATGTAATTGAAATTACAAATTACAGGAAGAAATGTAATTGAATTACAAATTACAAATTACTTTGATATGGAGCAGCAAATTACAAATTACCAATTACAATTGTAATTTAAATTACGTAATTTCAATTACTCAATTAAATTACTGCCCATCCCTGGAAACCGTAAGTCTTTAAAGCAGCAATATGTCGATAAAATTGCCCAAGTCCATAAACTTTGACGTTGATACACTTGAATACATACAGTGTACAAATACTTCAGCAAAACTGTACAAGAATCTGCAAAAGTAACATACATTACAGATGAAACATCTTCTAACGTTGCAATAGGAATCCAGATTAAAATTAAATACACACACCATGATATGTTAAGGTCATCATTTTTATTTTATCATAACGAAATAATTCTTTCCAAGCTCACAGATATTTCAGCATCCATGTCCATTTTAAATCAGAATTCGTGACACAACTACGCATGAAATATTGCTCAAGTTAAGATCAACAACCGTCAGAGTTAAGATGCTGATATGAAAATCCGTCAGGCATACTAACCTGCCCACAGCCTGCCAGATGGATCACACTTTGCATCATTGAAGCGGTTCCTGGTTCCCTCCTCTACCCCGACTATCTTCTCGGTCGTGCCAGCATCCCAATCCAAAAAGGCGAGACTCTTGCCAAGACCAATGACGTAACCGTCCCCTCGGAACTTCGGAATTATGAACGACACGTCGTCATCTGGTAAAAGACAGAAGACAAACTAAAATGTATTATTTATTTTAAATGTGTACTTTGCATACTCCAAATTTAAAAATAGTTTATGATTTGAATCCTGGATTTAAAATGCCACCGCAGGTGGTTTTTTCTTATACCAAGATCCGTAACCCAAACCAATATATCTTAGCTCAGAGAATATGAGGAGAAATATGAATGTGTATTTTATACATGCAGCTATTAATTTTGAATACATTTTTTGTGCCCCTACACATACCATGATATCATATTGTGGTGATGCATAGTAGCTAAATGAACAGAGAGCTCGGCCTTTAACATGGAGTGTACAGGTTGAAGCCTCTGCTCAGGTAGGACTCACGGTGTGAAGATCTTGAGCAAGTCCTTAGCTCACAATTGCTCAGTCCCATTGATGTATACATATGTATATGGACATTTATATAGCACTCTACAATAACCTCACAAAAGCAATTAACGTAGCTACCCGACAGTTCTAAACTAGTGCAACTTAACTGACTTTGAGAGTTGAGAATGTTTCATGAGATACATGCAAAAGATAAAGTATCACAAACTCATTTCGTTCTGTTGTATCATCTTGTGTGCACTTAGTTTAGAAGGAGGGCCATCTAACAGAGCGCTCTGTCCTGTGTAGCATTGTATCATACTGTATATAATCAAACATCAGATTGTTTTCATACCTAGATGTATCTTAGAATCAGTGTTTGTTGCTGTATTCCACCTGTGAACATCGCCTGCAAGAATATCGACGTAGAGAAGGGATTTGGTCGATTCCTCCCAAAAAGGACCCTCACCAGTTGTAACACAGGTGTTCTTGGCTAGTACGGTCACCGACATTTTGCTGAAATTTAAAAAAAATCCATGTATAATTTTTACATATACATGCTATTCGGCTGCAAAACGCCACTTATTCAATTTTTGGCAACAATGTAGGCCTACAATTAAAACTTGAGGTTTCGAGTCGTACGACACTTGCCTAGGCCTACCGTACTAGTCCAGTTCGTACATGAGGACCTCGCAAGGCGTAAACACCCATTAAAACGTGCAACAGTGGTCAAAGAGCCCACTTGATCAATCCATAGTAAAATTAGAATTGTCGGACCTGTACGATCGCAAAAACTTAATCACGTTATTAGGCCTACCTCTGCGATTATAAGTATACCAGCTAGGTCGATCCTGATCACCTCAATGTTATATAAAACACCGTACAACGTTTACCGATACCTTTACTGGCAATGCCTGTCCACTTTTCACCTTTTAAACTTGGAAAAGTTTGGAACAAAATGAAATAATCACCTAAGAAGGAGAGCCAGTTAATGACTTTTGGACTACATAATAATGGCATTATTTCCATTATGATGGCCTGGATATTTCCACTGCACTTTGACCTGACCTACTAGTGAGTAAACCTATGATATTTTGTTCCATAATTATACAGCGATGCTTTCGATATTGTTATTCGTCTTGAATAATTATGCAAAATAGCTTTAGCTAATAAACTGAAGTTTGATGTAGCCTATAAATTAAAATCGGAACCTACCTCAGTTCCTTTGAACGATAATTGTGTCAGTCTGGTCGTTACAAATGCACGCACCACCTTCAGACGGTCAAAAAATCTAACCCATAAACCATAATAGTCTCGTCACATGAACGCCGTGTACTTTGGCTTGAGATAACCTACGTAGGCCCTACGCCCCTTTAGGCCCATCTATGTCGTTAGGATTCATCGCACATTACTCCAGCACTTGACAGCAAAGTCAACATTATTCTAATCGTCGATCTTAGTAGGGTGAAAAGCAGGGACTCTATTACGGGGGTAAAGCGTAGTGAAATTTAGGCCTACTGTAAATTATGTGAGCACTGCATGAGCATCACACTAGGCCTACTGTTATCTTAAGGGCCGCAATTCATGATTTGTTCCAACGACTTCATAATTATATTACGATTTGCCCACTGTGTAAAATAGTCAATGTATCAAATTCTATGAATAACATTGAACTTAGTTAGGCTAGTGTTTACTGCTTAGACTCAGCCAGAGTATACAGAAGACCTTTTCATAGACACACTCCGTCTCAAAGGCACATGAAACTAGCTTAAGAGATTTTTTATTCCATTAAATGGGTCTGTTTTAAAGACTTCTCATAACCATGGATACAGATCGAACCAGTTTTCTTGAAATGATTTCTACACCCTACATGCATCGTCTTAAATAAGCTTAGTCTTCAGATTTTATTTAAGAGTTCATGTCTTCATGAGTCATGAAGTAAAAGATCTTCGAGAGCCGTTTATTAAAGTATTTTATAATTTATAAAATCCGACTCCAACAATGTTTGAAGCGCTTTTACGCTTAGGCCTACTGCTGTACACGGGTGGATGGATTCTAAAAATCGTAGTCTATGCATTCGTTAAAGGTCTATGTGTGAAATGGATCCATGGACACCTCAAACTTCATTAAAATCTTCAGAATTTCCATCAAATTTGCCTCCACCGGCGGAATTCAAACATAAGGATCTTAATGATGATCAGTATTTGTCTATTATAGGTTAGTTTTTGATCTCAGATAGTTATCCTTGAACAACGAACTAGACCAACCTCACTAGCACCACTACCACAGTAAAATAACTGCTCGTACTATATAACGAAACAATAATAATGGTAAACGTCAAGACTGGCTGCCCGTACTCCAAACAATATGGCTGCCAACGAATGCAATAAAATTAGAGCGCGACCATCGACGACATTGTTCATCAATTCAGCTTCAATTTCAGCAGAATGACTGCACTAACCCTAAAACTAACCCTAACCGACCCTCACGACGCCTAACCTGAGCCCTAACCGACCCTCACGCGCTCTAATTTTATTGCATTTGTTAACGGCCATATTGTTTGGAGTACGGGCAGCCAGTCTTGACGTTTACCATAATAATTAATTAATAATACTAATGGCAGAACAATGATGGCAAACTTATAGTACCCGGGATCGAATGACGAAATACGCTAACCCTATCCCTAACCGACCCTCACGACGCCTAATCTGACTCTAACCGACACCTAAACCTGAGCCGAACCGACACTGATATTATAATTATGCCAACAAGCAAGACGTGCATTTGCTTTGCAGTACGAATTAGTGACGATAATATTTGTTTTCTTGTTGTATAATGGTTTCATTTTTTTCTGGTAGAAGGAAAACTTAAACGACTAAAAGGAGCGACTGGAAAAGAACCAGCTGCAAAAGACATCCTGATTGGCTTAGACAAACTTCGAGACGGTCAAATGCATTCAATAATTGTCGATACCAGCAGTCCATACGTGAGCAACACGGATTACGAAGGCGACAGTCTGCAGCAGTCCGCTTTTCACGTGCTACAGAGAAAGCTTGCTCCCGAAAAGCAAGCAGTCAACCCGGAGGAGATTGAACCACTGATTGACAATGATGTGCTTGCTCACATATACCAGACTCTCACAAATACTACAATTACTGAAGTGGACCAGCAAACCGAGAAACCTACGTAGGGGATATTTAACTGTGGAATAGTTTCTGGAAAAAATAAACTGAATTTTGTTGTTGGGTTACTTGGCATTGCTGCAGTTTTGCACTGAACAGAGCTGTGATGCTGGTTAATAACAATGCTCACCAGATATTCATTTTAATTAAATGATAGTAAGCATTAACAGTGCCGTTGCAATCTTGTTGCACACGCCCACAAATTGCTTGACGCCCAGAACACTTCTAGTCAAACAAGTGCCAAGCGTAGTTAAATTTTTATATTCTAAACAAAACTGCTGCAATCTAAACGTTTCGAATTTAACGAGCACGTAACCTTTTCCACCTACAGTAGTAGGCATTAGTGTCCCTTGATGCAGACTTTACGACGATCCTAAAACTTTTATAGCTCCACTATTATAATACTCAAGGTAGCCATCAGTCAGTGAGTGGTAGCAGTTATCAAAATTTGGTATGCAGTTGCGCACACCAAATTCTATATTTAGAAGCCACGGAAATCCATAAGGGGCCATCAAAAATCGTACTTTCAACCCCTCCCCGTACATTTTGTCGATCCCCCTATGCGTACATACAAATAAACCTTTTCTACCCCTCCCCCTTACAAATATGGACTGCTCCTAAATGCAACCTGAGTTTTTCATTAAATTCTTAGCAAATGTTTGCCAGGAGAGTTCGAGAGCTGAACCCAGGGACAGAAAATAGATGTCCACTACTTACATTTCATAAAAAATATGTAAAGTATGTGGCAACTTTAATCGGACATTAATTTTATTGAATTGGAATTCATAATTAGGGAGAGACTTCTAAAGTTTGGACGCAACAACTGAGAAGGCACAACTTGCCCACCGATGTTTACAACCTGTATCTTGCAACTTTCCTCAGAGATTATTTCCTCATGCTGCATGTGGGTTTTTCCACTGCTTTCCTCATCAAGAGTACAAAGTGTAGGTCTTAGAAAACAGTCCTTTTTTCTTTCACAATACTGAACACTTAACTGATTCATCGTCATAACAGTTAACAAAAAACGGCATTATTCAGGTTTTTAAAAATCGAACTGTCTCAAGCTTTAAACTTACCACGTCTATTAAACGGAACTGCCTGATTAGAAAAACTTTGAAAAATCTTTATAACGGAAATACTTGACCTAACGCTGTATTCTTCCAGCAACACGAAAGGTATAGCATAAAATCATCAAACCTGATGCGTCTTGAAAAAACATATCAAAACACTCAACTATACACGGTCCATGAAAATAATATACGAGATATCGAGCCGCTATTGTTTTTTGAATCCTTTTAGAATTGGATAGATATTGTCGAATGCTTCGTATATCTCATTTCTCACTTTGGCACCTGAAATAAACAAGATACATGGTTGTAATTCAGATAAAATCTGTGCAATAATGTACATCGTGGTTAGTTGCGTGATTGTGGAACAATTACGACAAATTCATCAAATTTCTGGCTTGAAGTTTCAAAAAAGTTCTCAGCATAAACTGATCAAGGTGAAAAACATGATTTGTCATGCTGGCATGTTGATAAAACAGTAGTAACAAAGACATAATCAGAATTTGAATAAAACAAGGGTATTGCACATAAAAACAAAAGGTAAGTTTATCAAATGAATCTCTTGGTCTGCAGGTGGCTTTGGGGACGACATATCAGCAACTTAACTGTCATACCCTCAGCGTATAATATTAGCAAACCATGCACACTACAAGAACCATACAACTACTATACCAATGTTTTGCAAGTTTCAGAGATGTTCATATGTGATCTCTGTGACCAGTTATTTCCAAATACACATAACTAGCAACATGCATAGCCAGAGTAATAGTGACCATGGGTGAATTATAAAGTCTTGTATTATGTTGTAGCAACAATCTGCTGTGAACTTTTGCACTGCACGCACAAGTCACACATACATGCACACACACTGATAATAGTTTAAAATAGTACCTGTAAGTACAACTTTGCCAGAAACGAAGATGAGAAGAACAATTCGAGGTTTCACCATTCGATAAATAAGTCCAGGAAAAAGTTCTGGTTCATAGCTGTCAGAAGAAAGAATAAAACAAAGATTGAGTCTAACTCGGCAAACCGTTTAGAAAAACAGTTGATAAATGCCATCTGTTAAACTATGACTGATAAGTATCTCCGTAAAATCGGTGAAAATTATTTGACTTGAGGATTTTCAAAGTATTAAATTCATTAAGTTTACGTATTAATTGTTAGTAAGTTATACGTTGTAAAGGTGGATTTAACAGATTCCCAATGCTGTAAAATAATGCTAGTTGAAGGCCAGACCTTCAGAAGTTTTTGATTATAGCAACCACAGTGAACCCACCTTGAGAACTGGCCATGCTGTAATACTAATCCTTCAAGACGAATCGGGAATTTCACGTCACAGCTGCCAACCATGTTCTGAATCTTGAAGTCTAAGAACTTTGCCTGTAAGACAACCAAGAACAGCGATCTTAGAAGAGTGGAATTCAAAATACTGCAATAGCTTATGTAGCATTTATTTCAGGCTATTCATACGTAAGCCAACCACATAGACGGCAATCTATTGCCGTCACGCTCTAAATTGCTTGCAATTGCATGGGTTTCAGCATTGGCTGCACACAAGTTTCATTGATGAAAAGAACTCTTGCTAAATAGAAGTCAGATTGATGAAAATGGACATTACTTAAATAGAAGTGACATCAACGAAAAGATTCTTGCTGAAATTGTAGATGGATTAATGAACAATAATTTTTTTATTGAAATAGAAGTTGGATTGATGCTCAAATAGAAGCTGGATCGATGAAATGAATTAATGCTTAAATGAAAGCTCTTAATAGATGAGTAGGATTCATGCCAGTTGTTCTAGAAACCAACCTGGAATCCTAGTTTCTGGACTATTCGTGCATATTTTCTTGCAGCTAGTTTTGCTTGGTCCTCACTGTAACAGAATAAAAGAAAATCATATATTTGTTATTCATGAATATAAGCTAGGGTCTTTCATGGCAAGACTAAATGTCAGGATAAATGTAACAAGCAAACAAAAGAAAAAGAGAAGGGTGTTAGAAGAAGAAACTTTTCCAAGAGTCATAATAACATTTTCAAGACTAAATCATCAATTGCTTCCCTTATCACTTAAACTAGTCTATTGCCTATAATATAAGGTATATATTACCTCTGAGTAGCTTTCTTAAGAGGCGCTATATAAATATAAATACTCCGAATATAGTTTAATGTCACGAGCATGATAAAAGAATCACCATTACGGTTCCAGTTTTGAAGAAAAAATACAGAAATACTATTAACAATACTTAAGCATAATACTAGATGCACAATTACTAAACAATATTGCATAGAAAATGGTACAGCAGGAATAAAATACAAGATGCAAAGAAAAAGTCTGCAGTCAGTTTCAGCCACACAAATAAGAAAATCACACAACCATTTTGGCCCTGAGTTAGTTTCATTCCAATGCATCACAAATGCCATTCAGCATTACCTCTTTGCCCCAGTGCAGACCATTTTGCCAGAGCTGAAAATCAGCGCTGTCGTTCGAGGATCTCGAATTCGCATGATGACGGCAGCAAAACGCTTTGGGTTGTACTCAGCATTTCGAGCGTGAAGAGCTATTTTCTTAAGGTCTAGTTTGCAACCAAGGTTTACTGTACAGACGATGTTTCTGCAAGCAAACAAATAACATGTTTATTACTTCATTTAGTCACACACACAATATTTCTGATAACTTTTAAATTACAATCACATTACGCTAGCAATGTATATCATTGCAACTCAAAAGTTTAATTAACACATCAAAATTAAACCGCACATTTCAGATATTAAATTTTCAATAAAATGTCTCGTACCTCAAACACTTGCTTGAATAAACCGCAACACCAGCCCAAAATATGGACAATAAAATCCATAAAGTTTACTAATAACATTATAAAGAAACAGCTGCTTTATCTGATCATAGAACTTAATCAAACAGAAAAATGAAAGAAACATATTCAAATGCCGACTGGTCTAGAAAATGAGACAGAATTTCTTACTGTAACTGGGGAACAATTCCTGAGCTTTCAGATGCAGGTGTCGCTGGATTCAGTGGTGTCATTGGTGCTATAGCCGGTGTCGGTGGTGGCATCGCGCTTCCAAGAGACGTTGACGCCAAATTCAACGCACTCACGGACCCTGTGTGAGCGGGAGGAGCACTGAACAGATTTGTGCTTCCCATGTTTCCGATGGAGCCGGGTGCAGCCGGCGTAGGAGGAATGTTATAAACACCGGTGGGAGCCATAGGTGAAAAGAGTGACGAATGATGAGCAGGCGGTGTTGGCTGCAATTAAAATCAGTCAAACGTAAAGAAATAAGTCGACCAATTAAAATACAAAATAATATTGGCTAATGAATAATTAATCAAATCAACTGGAGGAAACGCAAATTTTTTACTGTTAAACAAGAAAAGTCATTCAAAGCCTGGAACTACACAAATTTTCAGATAAATACAGAAAACTGTCGCCACCCTAACTGTGGTAGTGCCAGACCCAAGTCTGGAGAAAGGTGAGACAACAATCATCGTTGTCATGACAAAGCGAACACTGTCAAATGGCAACTAACCAAATGGACAAATACATAATTTATCGTTCCTCAGTCTCGATCATTAACTTCAGTTGGTCTTTCTCTTTGAATGTTCGCTTTCTCCTTTTGTTCACTCTACAATTCTGTATGGCAGTCTCTCTCTCCTTCCTTCTCCTTTATCAAAACGTGTTGCTTAAAACGTGCTTCTTCTTGCAAGGTCTTGCACACTGGAAGCACTTGCCTGCATAGGTTCCTCCCTATTTATTGGCCTTCCCCATCAGTTCGCTCAATCATCCTCTGCAGTAGTCTTGCTTCTCCTTTATCTCGTCTCAAAACCTGCCCTTTCTCTTGGGGTTGCATGCACTGACTCTTGCTGCGAGAAGTGCTTCATAAATGGTCAGATACAATACAACACAACACTTCTGAACGTTTCAGGTTTGAATCCTAATGCATTCCACAACCAACCTGAAGAGGGTGTAAGTTTGACATGTACGATGGATAGTGTGGTGATTGGTCCATGGCTGCAGTTGTAGAAATTTAACTGTCAACCAATGGAAAGGCTGTTAACTGCACCTGTGCCAAAGCAAAAACCAGTTTTATAAATCACATTCAACATTCCATTAAGTGTAGTCTAGCCTCCTTAAAATAATAACTTGTAAATGCTGCTTGCTGAGAATTTATCACATTCACGAGAGATATGCTTATAATTGCAAAATTTGCACTGAAGAACTGACCATGAAGCCAATTTGCAAGAACCCCTCAATTGCAACAGAATAGAAACGCGAAGAAGAAATTTGCCCTTATCACCCACAGTAAAAATAGACAGATCTTCGTGTTATTCTTCACCATTCATTTCGCTCTTCTGTCCATAATCACTCTCTATGTACACCCAAATAAACACATAACATGACTTAAAGCGCTCAATTGCTCAATACAAATCCTGTGGACCTTGAACTGGAAACTGAATTGCACCCAGCCTTTTAATTTTAGATCTGCAATAGCACAATCTACATCTAGGAGATTAAATAAGTGAAAATAGACTTTAAAATGGCTTTAAATATCGGATAAAATTAATCAAAAAGCCTCGAACCAGTGATCAATATAGCAATAATGCTATTGTAAAACGCGGCGGGAACTTGAACCTATGCAACCCAATAGCGTTGGCTGAATGTGAAATATTGGTGATCTGATTAAAGACTGCAGTAATTGGAATAAATTCGATACATGGACAATAAACAAGAATGTTTAATCTTTCATTTTATTTTTATTTTGGCTTCTCGTAGAGTGCGCCGCTAAAGATTTTTGAAGTTCGGTCCAACACACGCGCACAAATTGAAACGCAAATATTTCACTGGGTACAAGCATATGACAACAAATAGCTGCTTGAAGCGTTTCATTTTAAAAATACCTACTTCAGCAAACGATTTCGTAAATATCCTGAATAAAGTGCAAGAAACACTTTATGCGATCTAAACAGAAATTTGATGTTTTCGCATTTTTATACCGCCGGAAGTCTATACAAAACTTTTATATATCTATGGTGCCTCCACTCTTCATGGATAAATTTGTTGTTTTCTATAGCGCAAGTTTCATTTTCCCGCGCACACTCATGATTGCAATCATTGCCATCAGAAAGAACCTTATGTCTCACATGGGTCATCCATGAAAGAGCTCCAAATTATAATTATTATCTAGAATGATAATTATATGGCCTCTCCTGCATGGTGGGACCTTCATTGCGAGCGGAATGGACAAAAACCGCCTTGATGGCTTCATACGAGTTACTTGAACCACAGCTTGAACTTACTTACTTCCGGTCATGAAAGGGTCAACTCGACAGTAATGCCAGAGTTGAGGGATTCGCCACACGCCCCAGACCCATCGAGACAGACTCGATCTGTCCTAGTAGGTCTAATCTAAATCCGCCATAAACTTGGACTTAGGCCTATAGGCTAGACCTGATGACTGCTTTTGTTCCCAAACACGACGCTCTTCGGCTGATGGGCTAGTTAACGTGAGCGCTTTTATTTTCCACGATGCAAATCCATATATAGGCCTATATATGTTCCAGATAAAATCACAGAAACATGTAGGCCTAAATATATTGTGATTTTAAAAGCCGATATGGGTCGATCTTACGATCATAATTGTTTTGTTGTTCTATGAGATTTCAACATTACCAACAGAGTGCATGCATGATTGATGGTTCTCATAGGGTCTAGCCTACATGTGCAGCAGTAGGTCTCTACGCATTAATTTGTAGACGCGTTCGTTAGGGCTTAGCAGGCTAAATCTACAGCGCGAAATTGAACTTCTGCTTTGGAGGAAATATTAATCTGGGTTTACAGAATGCCCTATTATAGGTATAGGCCCTAATAGTCTCGCTATGGCAGCATGGCCCAGAGGTTGGCAACATTCGGTCCGTGGGCCCTGGCCGACCCCCTGGGAGGCTGGGAACCTCTAAATCAGCCGTATTAGGCTATATAATTGTCCCGGCGCTGGTACTTTTTTTATAAATCTGGTAAATATATTTTTAAGGAACATAGATAAGATTATGATGCAATAATAATAATTAATAAAAGTCCATGTAACAATAATAATTATTATTAAAGATAGCATCCTAACGTACAGCAACAATGAGCAACATGTTTATGAAATTAACAAAGCCAATGACGTAACAATAGCCAATAGTATTTTCAGAACAAAGAGAGTTCGTCACAATACGGAATAGTCATTATCCTAACAACACATCACTAAACAGAGCCAATTACGTCACAATAGTGTTTTAGACATAGCCGATGTCGTCGTTAATTCAAAGTTAATAGCACGCACATGTATTATAATAGCTATTATAGGGCGCTTAGAAGCAGCAGCGTGTACATAAACAAAATAGCTGCGCAACAATAGGGCAATTGCACAATAAGAGAAGTCGTCACAATCGTTATGACGTCCGTAGAACAAAATAAATGACCATTAAAAAATGTTCATTGACAAAATTGGTGACGTTATAGGCCTATTAATTATTATTGCTTGTAGAACAAAGTGTTGTCGTCATAATTAAAAGTTAATATATAACAATATTCTATAATTATTATAGCCTAGCCTATAGGCTAATAAAATACCAAAAACTCTTGGTGGCATTATACTCATCGTCTTTTAGATTTCAATGCATAGGACCCCACATTGCTCATTTTTTATTTACCACTCTCACACTCGTACGGGGAAAGGGGGGGGGGTCAGGCGTTGATTTATGTGGAGTTGGGGTGTGCAATGAAGACCTGACTATGGGTCACAGTTTATTCGTAATGAGCAATTTTGTTAAAGATGGCAGCTTAATTAACAGAAATGCTACAATTACGTAGCATACAGTGTGCAAACAAAAATTGTTATAGGCCGAAGGGGAGGGGAGATTTATTAAAGTCTTAGACCATGTCTTTCAGCAATTAAATCACAAGCAATTTTGTTCAGATGACAGCTTGAAATGTTATCATCACAGAATGGACTTTAAGAAATTTTAAACAATGGGAGGAAACATTTTTTGAAGTTTTGCACCACGACTATCGCTGAAATCAAGGCCGTAGCTAGGAAGGTTTTTGAGTGTCTGAACACCCCTCCCCCAAATGAAATGATGTAAAAATGAAATAATAAATTTACTAACACATGATGTCAGAACTAGCCTACAGTGTGTGTGATCTATTGATCGTTCAGAACCCTCTATCAGAGCTTCTCCAAACCCCTTAAGTCAGTTGATTCGGTTGCTTGTGGGCATGCTCACGGTCGAGTAACCCCAGCCCAGAACTATAGGTCTTAATGGAACCCGAGTTAAGCCCCCAATCCTCACGGCAATTCTCACCCTGCTCTCATCAAATGTTGAAGGGGTTCGGTCTAGGCAAACAGTCTGGTGTCCTGGATTTTCTTCGCGTCTTTGGACTGTTGCCAATAGGCGGTTGCGTTGACAGTTTCGGTAGACTATTGCGGCGTCCAACACGACTGTGAGATGCATATTCGGCTTTCAGTTGGTCCGCCAGAGTTTTTGGTGATAGGCCGATCTGAAGCGAATTCTTGCGCTTGTTCTCTTTCACGCCATCTACTGTCGTCTTCTTCTTCAATTTTGGAGAGAAATCTCCACCGTTCGACGATGACGCAGCACTTTCTGGTCGCGATCGATCCTCGAAAGCCATCTTGGATTTTAAAATGTCGACGTCATCGTCGTGGTTGTCACTGACAACGGATGTTCTTCTTATTTCGTCTTGATTAGTTTCCTTGTCGAGTTTCGCGCGCGCGGCATCGAGCAGACGATCTCTGTCTTCGGTGAGGGTTTCAACGTCGTTTTGTAGCGCCTTTATTTTTGATCTGAGTTCCGTTTGTTCGCTTTCGAGCTGCAATATCCGCCTGCTCTGTTTGTCAATGTGCTTATCGACGGTTTTTAGTGACTCCACGAGGACGGTTTCATCCAATTTGTCCGCGGTCGACGATATATCGATGGGGAGCCCGGCCAACCAGTCCGTCAAACGGGTGTCAAGGTATTTGTGTTGCACGGTTTCGTTGCTCAGTTGCTTCGTTGCACTTCGAAGTTCCTCACGAATTCGTTCGTTGTCCGTTCGCAGGTTGATGATCTCAAGGTCACGGTCTCTGAGCATCGTCTGAACCTTAACCCGGCTTTCGATGCTCAACGGACCCAGCAGTTCGTCCATTCCGGTGTATAAGTTGGTCGAGTACGACTTCGTACCTGCATGTGCATACAGCGTATGGTTTACTGTCGTATTGGTCTACTCTAGATAATTAGGCTAAGTTTACTTATAGACTAGGCTATAGGCTACGCTATTAATGTACTTAGGCTACATAAGTTACATTCAGGGTCTAGTTGTCGGAGAGGAGATAGGCCTATTCCGAGGTGAAACCATCTATAGCCTAAGCACAGTTTTACCGCTCAGCCTTAATTAATAGCAATAATAATAGGTTTGTCCCATCTTACAAACTGTCCCATCTTAGGTGACCTTCCCCTACTATACAATTTCCGATCTTTGCTTAGAATCTACGGCTAAGCTTATGCATGCCTATAACATAATATTATTAAGGCCCATCTGCTTATAGGCCCATAGGCTATATTACTAGTATGTAAGTCATGCTATAGGCTATGTTAGTCATGCCATAGTCTACATGTATGTTAGTCATGCTATAGGTTATGTTAGTCATGCTATAGGGCCTAGTATAGGCTACTACAATATTATGTAGATATCACCATCTAGGCCTATAGTAATGTAGGCCCTGTGTATGCTATAACTATACCGTGCTCTGCTGTTCCTGATGGCAGTCTGTCAGTGAGCAGTTTGCACAGCTGTGAGTCTTGTGTTTTCATGACAGCTTTGTAGAACTTGTCGAATGTTTCCTGTGTCCATCGCATTCGAACCAGCGTTTCAATCAACTCCGTACGACAGGCCGGCCACGGATAAGACTACACGCATGACACAATAATTACATGCAGGACTAACTCACATTTATATAGCGACAGTAGGCTATAGGTAGGCCTACGTTATATGATGACGAAACATTGATGGACGGTGTGTAGCATTATAGGCCTACATGCAGAAGGCCCTGTATGGATTTTATTTTTACGGTTCTTGATATGGGCGCGGTTTGTAGTGGTGAGTTCGTAGCCGGACTATTCCTGGTTCGAATCCAACTCAAACCGCCGCGTATACAGCCTACGGACCTTGAGCAAGTCCTTCAAACTAAGTTCACAGCTTCACTCGCCAAGAGTCGTCCTCTGCTCAATTATAGGCGCCTTGTAAATACCGGTAACAGGCCTATATGGATTTAACTGGACAATTTTTGGTTGCAAAAGTTAGACTTAGAAATTTATGTGGGGTGAAACAGTAAAAAGTCAAGTGAAAAATTATTCATTTTAGACTTCATTTGTACCCCTCACGAGCTCAGTTCTTTAGCTAGGCCTACATGTAGGCATATAGCCTACGTGCATGGGCGGAGTTTATCAGGGGCTAGGGGGAGCTAAGCCCCCCAAGAAGGCCCAGATTCAACTTTTTTACCATTAAAATTATATTTTTTCTGGGTTTAGCCCTCCTAAGAAGGCATTAGCCCCTCCAAGAACGGAAACCAAACTCCGCCCATGTATACGTGTCACATAGCCTATAGGCTATCCTAGATATCCTGAGATACAAAGGCAATCGGGTCGTAAGATCTAACAGTTTGTTGCCAATTTTAAAAAATTATAAAGATATCAGGGCATAAGCCGACTCAACCACCAAATAGCCTATAGGCCTATAGGTCCATATAGTCGCTGAAATAGTATCGGTGAATTAATATCGGTGAATTAGTATCGGTGAATTAGTATCGGTGAATTAGCAGGCGCGGATCCAGGGGGGCGGAGCCGGCGTACGCCCCCCCTAAACCTGCAACGTCAGATGAACATTTCAAACGAAACATTAATTTTTTATCTTCCATTTCTGGACAGTCTACTTCAGTAGTTTAGCCTACGATTTGGAGATCTTGCAAAACAAGCAATTCGTGGTCTAAGTCTCATTCTATCTAATGTTTCAAACCATAGATTGAGTATTCGTGACTTTAGGTTTTAATATTCGTAAATATTCGTGAATATTAAAAATTTTTAATATTCGTAAATATTCGTTAACGAAGTAAGGTCAACGATCGAAACCGCAATGTTACTCGGTATTAAGCAGTTTAAGTTTCTGTACATGTATGTGTACATGTATACGACGTTCACAGGCATCCAGGGCAAGGCTGAACTAAATTATGCAATGCGCTTAATATGCTGAGGTCGGGATAATGTTTGCTTGTAGCCTAATTTGCGTTGGCATTTATATTAATTTTTAGGCCTACTCATCCTGCTACAGCAGCTACACTGATATAAAACTAATTTATCAATTTGCAGTTACTATTACAGGCAATTAAAGTTTATTTCTAATTTACTATTGCTGCTATTTGCCAACTGTCATCGGAGGCTCTGCCTTTTTTTAGTTGGGAGGATGGTCAGAAGACAGACAAAGACTTAGGCTAGTGACTAACATTAACTATCGAATGTGATACGAAAATATCGCATGGCCTCGTTGGCCAGACCCAGCAGAGACCTTGAAGTTTTTTTAGCAATAGGCCTAAATATATTAAAGTTTTTGTCACTTACTGATAATAGGCTTACGCGTTAGCTAACTCAATTTTGTACAATTTAGTAAATGTTAAACATTTTCACAAAATAACAAAATAAGAATTAAGAATAAAGAATTTTAGTCCCAGAAAAAAACCATAATATTTTACGAATATAATATTCGTTGGCAGTTTTAATATTCGTTAATATTCGTGAATATTTGAAAATCTTAATATTCGTAATAGGCTATTCGAATACTCAATCTATGTTTCAAACATCGACGCACTCACTGCATGCTGATGGTATAGCCTATACTTCATTACTATCATGATGACCTGCCTTCGCCGGATTCTTTTCATCAAGAGTTAAAGCTTTGGCAGCAGTCAGCAGATGTGGAGAAACGCTGACAGCACACCAAGCACCCTGTCGGACACCCTCGCTGACAGCCCCTCCTGTCGTATTATGTATCCAAATATTACCACAATAATTTAAATTTTGCTGCTCACTTCTGTCACGGCTTGCAGTGTTGAACGAGCAAATTCTAGTCTGCGATTTGTGAAGTCGTGTTTCCGACGTACAATGAACGAGGACAGATTTAATGCACTCATTTTATTGTTTGTCCACAAGGACATCAAGTTAGACATTGATGACATTATCAATGCCTACGCAAGAGAGCATCCAAGGAGAATGACACTGCTTAATCCCCTGACATAATAGGCCTATTATGACACTTAATTATTTCCATTTTGGATCAAGGGTTGCATGATCAAAACCGATAACTGATTTATAATCGTTTCACTGTTAACCTTCAGTGGAGACCAGTGGTTTTATATGAGAAACTATATATTTTTTCTAAAGTTCCATAACATTTTCTATAAAAAGGATCATTATAGTTTTGCGTGATCTAATTTCTATGCTATATATACTATATATATATATTATATATATTATATAAATATATGATTACGGGATTGGATTGGTAGAATTTACGCCCCCCTAACCAGAAATTTACGCCCCCCCTAACCAGAAATCCTGGATCCGCCCCTGATTAGTATCGGTGAATTAGTATCGGTGAATTAGTATCGGTGAATTAGTATCGGTGAATTAGTATCGGTGAATTAGCGTCTGTGAATTAGTGTCGGTGAATTAGCGTAGGCCTATTCATTAGTGACTATATTCAATGGCTGTGTAGGCTATACCTTGATACGATCGAGCGCCTTTGCCGATATGATGTCATCTTTTTTCAGCAACTCCAGGAATTCATCGGTTAGATCGATGAATATTCTCAGTCCATCGAGAATATTCTGCTGTTGAAAGAGTTTCCAGTAGGCCTTCACTTCCGCCATCTTAAATCCTGCGATAGTCAGACTTCTACTGCAACAGGTCTAAATATTAGGCTGTATATAGGCTATATACATGCCTTTAAATAGACCTTAGACTTGTTTAGGCGGCGGCGGTGGCGTCCTATGGATCGTTGTCGTCTGCTTCTTAAATAGTCACGTGGTTTATTTATGGATGATGGACTCTATAATGAAGTGGAGAAGTTGAACGACACAAAAAAAATAATAAATAAATTAAACACATCGATGACTAGGCCTATAGGTTTAAAAGCCATAAAAGTTACATTAACGCGCTTCTCAATTGAATGCATGGATAGACCAACACGAATAGACTGCATGAGGCTAATGAAACAATTTGTAAATCAATCTAAAAACGTCTGAACATGTTTCATGCTGAAGGCATAGGCATAGGCATACGCAAGCTTACGTCGCGCGCCTGTATGAACAAGAACTCGTCAGCTAATTGCGCAATCTCTCGTTCTACAGGGTGGCTCAAAATAAAATACCCCACCGGATAAAATGCAATATCTCCGCAACCCATTGATATTTTTCTACGAAAATTTCCCAATTTGAAGAGGAATGAATTTCCAACAATCCCTGCAAGTTTCACTTTAAAATTTTCATGTTTGCAAAAGTTACAGCTGTTTAAACTTTCAATTCCGTTTTTTCGAATTTCCGCGGAAAAATTAACGTCATTTGTTGATTTCCATGTCAAATAATATTACCTTTCACTGCCACCTCAGAAATCCGTTTTACAGTTTATCGTAAAGTATGATGGTAGTGTACATTCCCTGCTTTAATACGAGCTCGAATTCTTTTTGTGAAACTCGGTATGGGCTTGTTGATCGACTCCTCAGACAACTGATCCCACATTACCAGCAAGACTTCCTTCAGTCAGCCAATGTTCTCCAACTTGGGATGAAATGTCTTGCATCGTTCCAGCATAGCTTCCCAGTCGTAATAAACAAAAGGGTTAAGGTCTGGCGAGTTTGATGGTCACTCACCTGTGCCAATATATTTACCGCAGTTGATGGCAATAAGATAGCATCATCATAATCAACCCTGCCGTGCGAGCAAGCAGGCGCACCGTCCTGCTGGAAAATAAACCAAATGTTAGAACATGCCTTCAGTGTTCAATGAGTCTGGGTAACAGAGTTCAACGGTAAGTTTGACATTTAGCCAACTGAATGGGATAAAGTGCAGTCTTTCCTTGCAGCCGTAACAGACGCCAGCAGATTTGACGCCGAAACCATGATGTGTTTTGCAAACTTTACCCATGCGACTACCAAGCGAATTTCGTGAACATCGCGCTTTTATCCGTCAGACCAAACGACCACTGTCTTTCTGTCTCTCTTTCGACATCTGACTTTTGCTACATAATCACGTCTACAGATGGCCTTCAATGTGCTCAGGTTCCACTTTTCACTGGGTATTTTGCTATGATCATGCAATACCCCAGCCTCTGATCACGCAACGCCCGAGTTTCCACTTTATCATCTGCAGAAACTTTGCCCTGGACGTTCAGTACGGATTCACAAATTGAGACCTTAACATATAAAAAATCACCTAATACTACCAGATTGCTTCATAAACAGCTTATTTACAGCCCTTAGTGAGGTCATAAGACATCATCATCACTTTATGTGTTGAAATGTGCAAAAAAATCTTAAAGAAATCACAGGTATTAGAAAGTGATTCTGCAAAAATTCGAAAAAATGAAAAACTGTTTTTGCACAGCTGTAACTTCTGAAGTAATGCAGATTCATTATTGAGATTTTCAGGGATTGTTGCAAATTCTCTTCTCTACGAATCCTGTTATTTTCATAGAATAATCTCGATTGGTTGCGGAGATATTGCATATTTGCTGGTGGGGTATTTTTTTTTGAGCCACCCTGTACAGCAAGCTTTATGAAAAATTGCTTTCGAGTTAGGCCTACAACAAACTCTGTAGGCCTATCGATTCGAATTAGGTCTGTGTATTTATTTATTTCTCGCATACATTATATCCTATAGCGCCCCTGTATAGCACGCATTCACACGTAGGCCTAAACCCGACTAGGCCTATATGCTACCGGTACGGTCCGGTACACCACTCAGACTAGGCCTAATTGGATCTCATATATTATTGCCAACTCCACATGGGTAATAGTCTGAAGTTCTGAACTCCAGTTATGTCTACAGTTCTCATACTGCAACCATCTACAACCACACAGGAGCGCGCGCACACACACACGCAGCAATGCACACTCAGACCTAGACCTACATACAGAAATGCACACAGAAGCACGCGCAATCAAGTAGGCTTACAAATCACGAAACCATGGATTAATATTATTCGTCTAGTTAGCCTACTCTAGCAGGCCTGAACAAATTAAGGCTAATTAAGTCAATTTACAATCTACTCCATGCTTATGAATTTTAATGCGCTAGAAAATAATTAGAGTGAAGTGCGCAATTCAATTGACGTAGGCCTACTAATGAGTCCATAAGAAACATTCTATAGGCCTAGGCATGTAAGTTAATTAAGAGACCAACAGGCATAACAAATTATAATGTTGTACGTGGCTCCAATGACTCCATGCTCTAAGCCAGCGTGTCGGTGTGGGCGTGTGAAAAAGACTGAATGGTCACAAAGGCTGACCATGCAGTCCGTCAGTCCACCCACTCACCCATTCTTCCTTCCTCCCTCCCCCAACCTTCCGTTTATCCAGCCATTTATTACCCTCCTTCCTTTTTCAAATTCGTCCGTCCTCTCATTCGTCCATCCAATGTAGGCCTACTCATACCATCATGCCAATTCCACACTACATCTACAGTTCCACACAAAAGCATATTATAATAAAAAGAACAAAATAATGTTTAGGCAATATATAATATTATTTATTTTAAACTTCAGTTTGTCTCTCTCGTAATTCGTAAAAGTAACACAACAATTAAGCGACTCTTTCAATATAGAAAAGCAAAAACAAAAAATCACATGAATCCTGAGATTTCCCTTCTGCATTCACCTGTTGTCAAAACGTTTGTCCATCACAGTTACGATTAATTATCCAAAAAATAATCACTGGTCAACGATAATGATTGATAGACTGTAGACATTAATTACAATCACTATAGTATGTGCAACCAAAGTACTTGAGCTAAGCTGTTCAATGTTCATCAATTTGAAAATCATTCAAGATCAAACGACACTCTGGTACAAAAAAAACTAGGTTTAATTGAAGTTGGTCATGTAAAAGAAAGAGGTAAATTTTTCTACATCTATATAATATATGAGAGTGCGCACGTATCTGCATTTTACAACGTCCCATTTCCATTGAATTAACGTACATTCAATTAATAATGAGATCCATGACATTCTAGTCAATCCAGTGGTTAGTTTCTATGGACTGTAATTGGAGGTTGAAAGTTCAAATCCCATTCAGGGCAGATATTTACTTCTGTTTAATTTCTGTCCATAGCCAACTGACCAACTCAGCCATGGTAAGTAAATTTAAATTGACTCACTCTCGCAAGTTGAGTCTAAGAAAGTGAATTTGCTAAACCTTGGTACCATGTTTGGCTCTCAGTCTAGTTTAGGGGACTGGTCTTCTTTTCTTCAATAATAACAATATTAGTAGGCCTAGCAGTTGTAGTAGTATTAGCAACACCAGCAGCAGTGATAGCAGTACAAGCAGCAGCAGCAGTAGTATTTTAGTATTAGTTATAAAAAGAACAGTTTGTCATGAGGTAAATATTAGCCTATAACACCGGTAGCTACAAATTGTAAACTCAGCAGTACGGCAATAAATACAATAATTAAAACAAAAAGTATCACAATAGTTGTATTGTATTTCAATACCTCAATAAGTTAAAAATCCATTGTATAAAGCCAAATAAAAAAAGCAAAAACAAGAGAAATAACAAAAAGTAGATTTGGAATGATTCAATTCTGTAGAGCGGCCGGGACTTCATCACATTAAGATGCAAGCCTTGCTCGTGTTGTTTTGGCCGAGCGAGTAACCACCGGCGATCCTGGCGGCCATTTCCGCTCCGACGAGCTTTCCACGCGCCTTTGTCTTCCCTAGTCCACCGGAAGACAAAAAATTAACTAATTAAATAAATGGAGAAAAAGAATAATTCAACGAATTAATAAAGGTTGATCTTATTAGCCTTTTGGTATTACTGTTTTAGAAGAAGAAGAATGTAAATTGTACATAAAAGTTTTTTCTTACAAGAAAATTAATAAATTAATTAAATATCCCTACAAATGTCAAATATATATAATATATACATGTAGATAATTATACAGATAATATATACATGCTGTTATGTATATAATATATATGTATATGATGACCACCACCACAAGGGTACCACTCTTACTACCCCCACAGCTAAAAAACTCTTACTACCCCACCACTAAAAGAATTGTCATAAATAATAATAACATATAGCTGCGTTCATAAATTCTATGAATTGCTAAATCACTATACTCCAATGCTAATTAACGTGAATATCGTTTAAACATAGGATCACCAGTTTCTGCGCTGGATATTTCATAACAGTTGTCCTTACCTTGTTTTTCCAGCAGTCCGCTTTCCTCTGGAGACGTTTCCACTCCAGGTGGCGTGACCTTAGTACCCGTAGCTTGCATTTTCTTAACACTGCTCTCCTCTTTGATAGAATTCTCCTTCGCCTTTGCACCCTTCAGACTGGGCTCGTGCTTAGATTCAGTGGGTTCCTTTGTTTCTTTTGTTACAGCAGAAGCTCGTTCATCTTTCTGCTTCTTTGATTCCAGTTCGTTGTTTTCCTTCTTAGTTTTCTTGCCAGCCAACGCCTGCGACATGATTTCCGATTCAGGCGCTCCTTCGTTCGATAGCACGTTAACTTCAGCCGATTCGTTTGAGAGGATCGTGATTCGATCGTGTTTTTGATGATCTGTGCACAGCCAGACGATCTTACCATTCAGCAGACGACATCTGAAATCACACACGTAAATCAAGCAATGGCGGCAAATATATAAATATAATATACACATAAAAGTCATATATATATTATAAATTCTTTGACAAAATATATAAACTATTATTGTAATAATGAATAATATATATATATACAAATAAAAATTGTATATTCATTGTATTCTTTTACAAAACAAAGCCAAGCTTTAACATTAAATGAAAAAGTTATGATTGGGTAATTAATTAGATTACCGGTAATCATTTTTTTAATTATAGACAACGACATAGATATGAGATATTATTTGCCAAAATATACATAATGTAATGATGTATATATAATTTAAATGAAAAAATTATATATATATTAATTATTTTTCCCACCGTGACAGTCCGAAGCGTTCGTGGTTTTCATCGAGTGAAATTGCCAGCTTACGCATGAAGACGTAGTGAGCCTTGAAATCCGGATCAGCTCCACATTTCTGTAGATTAAAATTAAAATTAAACAGATACTCAATTACTCATGCATTGTACAGTAGAAAACAAAATGCAAACAGATTTAGCAACAAAATTCTGAACAATCTGACATGATTCTGTCAGTCAATTTCATTTATTTATTTGATTTATTGTTATAACGAAATAATTGCAGCAGTGTTATCGAAACGAATATATATATATATATATATATATATATATACACATTTACAATAGCATAATGCATGCAATAGTTGCCATGGGACGTGTAAAAATGTACTGCTACTTTACTTCCTCCTCTTTTTCCTCGAATTATGCTATCTTATAATTCCATATCGTGCCATACTATACCATTCCATAAGACTCAAAGCTAAAGATTTACCATAGTCTCTAATGTGCTTTATACGCAAAGAAAGTTGTTTGGATGCTAACAGAGAACCACTCTATCTAGGTAGGTCATCAACCAAATTTTGTCATGCTGATTCATTCACATCTACCTGCATACATTACTCTTACATTCCACACATGTAATTCACATTACATTACAATACATTACAATGCATTGTATAATGCAAAAATTAAGTTGATCTACTGATTACCTCTTCGAGTATTTTACAAAGTTGTTCCGCCTTACTGCTGACGAGAATGTCGAGATTCAGTGTCGTGTGTTTGAGAACGGCTAACACACGAGCCATGTAGCCAGCGATGTCGCTTAGGAATGCGTCCCACTCAGAAGGTTCCATCGGTTCCAGCGGAATGGAACCGGGTGAACAGTGCCAACCCTACACGAAAAGAAATGGTAAATTTGAAATCTGGTTTTAGCCACCATCCACTTACTTCAGAAGAGTTCGGCTTGCAGATTATATTGTATCCCGTGAGATCTATTTAATTTACTTTTTTCAACTTTGGCTTAGGAACACATATGGCCGCAACTGAGACAAACCACTCTCAGTTCTTCTCAGGTTATGGTCAAAACTATTACATGAAGCAGGTCATTGTCAAAATACAACATTTCTACTCAACAGATTCTAGGAATGCTAATCAAATATTTTAAAACAAACACATTTTAAGAAGATTTTCAAGTGTAAATTATTTGTTTTGAATAATTATGCAAGACAATCACACTATGGTAATTCTTTAACAAGTGGATTCTAAGTTTTATACAGCATAGGGCCTCATCAGTCATCAGGTCCAGATAATATAACCATGGCAGAAAATTAATGGTCTTTACCAAACACTGCCAACAAAAGTTCTTCAGAAAGCTTCAACAGGAAGTGTTGACTAACTTCTTCATTTTCACAAAGAACTCTGATGCAATATTCGTAGTCTTTGATGATCTTCTCCGCAGAAACCGTTTCCCTTGATTGTAAGACTTCCACAAGATACGAGCAACTTGCAAGGTTTTTCGAAGTCAGGCGTTTCAGAAGAGGTGGTTTTGTTTTCGATGCAGAAGTCGGTCTCGAGCTACTTTGTCGCGATGAAGACCGATTTTCTGACTTCTTAAACAAACCAACACAGTAATGGTTGTAAGAAAACTCCTGCAGTGCACTAGCAGGGCTCAAAATATCACTCATTTGTTCATCCTGAACATCATTCTATACCGAATGTAGATTTTTGTGTACGCAATATATGGAAGACCCCAATAAATACATGGGGCGGAGTTTGGTTTCCATTCTTGGAGGGGTTAACCCCGAGTCTGGGCCTTATGAGGGGGGAGGGCTAACCCCCAAAACGGATACCATTTTCATGGTAGAAAAGGTCGATTTTCAGACTTCTTAAACAAAACCAACACATTAATGGTTGTAAGAAAACTCCTGAACATCATTTTATACCGGATGCAGATTTTTGCGCACATAATATATAAGAGCAACAAAAACAACAACAATAATAATAATGACTGGTGACATGAATGTAAACAGTCGTCTGTCTTATACCATTTGTTCCATGCGTGATTCCTGATTTGCTTTCTTGTCATCGACACATTTGCTTTTTGCTTCAGCCTCATCATTGCGTCTGGCAGACGTCTGGTCTTCACCAGAAGTCATCGTGTTTCCTCGCAGCGTCTGCTTTTCCTCCTCCGTAAGAAAGTCAAGAACAAAGAGTCGTGGATAAGGACTGTACTCCATTGAATCGGCATACGATGTAACTTGACGCAGGAATTTCCGCTGGGCAAGCTCAAGCAATTCCTACAAAAGCAAGCGAACAATGGAATCAACAAAATTGTATTCCATGATTAGAAAGTTGCACACAACAGAAATTAAGAAGCAGATAAATTAAATGCTAGAAGAGCAGTCCCATGAGTTGGGATTGTGGCAGCAATGGTTAGTGACTTCATTATCTTGAGGATGTGTGGACAGTCCAGTGGACGCACCAGCTATACAATTGAGGCAGGTCGTGTCAATGTCACAGCAGTTTTTCAGCAGGTTGAAGAAATTAAATGTACACAAGATATTAAAATTACCAAAGAATTTTTGGCAGGTCATAAACCAAGTTATGAGCAAACTAGGCAGCATGTAAAATGACCTGCCATGATCTATGGTAGCGCTGCCGCCACTGAGCCAGTCCTCTCCCTTGCCATCTCATCTTCCCAACAGTAGTGTCACTAGTGTACAGTCAATGTACTCATTATAATTGAGCTGGTTGGGGTGCAAGAACCACATTTCTGCCCTGGTAGATGCTTGGAACCCTTGCCTCTCTCGATCAACACTCCAGCATGTTAACCGCTTCACTATTGAGAGCACCCAATGATAGCAACATTGTAAATAGGAAATTAAAACAGTTATTATAATAGTGTTTTTACCTGGAAAGCTCGCTGGTTGTTGTCTGCAGTTGTGGCAGGTGAATTGGCAGCGGATCTTTCCTCTTCAATTTCTTCATCGCTTATGAACATCTTAACGGCTTTCAGAAGTCGATCGTTTGCATCGGGGCTTTCGTGCTGGAAATTGACTCTTGGACAGCCAAGCGACAACATTCCAACCTGAAGAATTGAGCAATTGAAACTGTTAACACTTTGCTCTGCATTGTACTTGGAGACCTGAAACTGTAAACACTTAATAGTCCAAAGAAGAAGGTCATTCCTAGTGGAAGGGCTCGTAATAGTCAATTGATTGATTGAAGATTGTGTAAAATTTCAAACTACCAATGATCAAAAAGAGAAAGGGTAGACTAGGCACTGACCTCTGATGCTTCCCATTTCTGACTTGTTCCAACAACGGCCAAAATGAGAGGTAGATTCAGCTGGATAGCAGCAAACCGGAATTCCATCATACAGTTTCTCGACTTTACATACTGCGAAACACAAAGTTAAATTCACACGACATGATTCATATGACATACAGTTCATATCCCCGCCTGGATGGAAATTTGAGTAAAAATTTCTGCTTCATAAACACCCAATTCAGCCATAATGATTCTACTGTTTATAGCAAACACTATTTCTCTTCAACACAATTCTAAGATTTATTAATCAGACTTGTGCAGTAGTTAAGTGAATATTGGAATAATGGAAATCAGGATAAAAAACAAAACCTTCTTGGAGTTACAGACAATGAAGACAATAATGGAAATAGCATTTTTTTAAAAATACCTCATCAGAGGCACAGACAATGATGACTTTCGCTTGTCTCAGACCCTCTGCAATTTCTTCAAAAAGTTGTCCCTGACAACCAAACATGCATCATTTTACTTCACAACGTTTTGTCATCCTTGATACACCAGTAAAATACCATGGAATTTTATTAATGAAATATTTGGACCTTTGTCAGCCATCTATTAAATCCATTCAAACGGCTCTGATTAGCTCTAAAGCCTAACCATTTGATGCTTTGAGAACTATCATCATATCACATCATATCCATAGATTTCTATAAATTGAAACGACAATGTAAAACTTTCCACATCATATATGATTCAATTCTGGTTTCAGGCTTACAATAACGAAGTGCATCCTGCAGTCATATTTACTAATGAGAGAGGCTAATTAAAAGGCTACATATGTCAATTATCAGTAAATCTGCATTAAGTAGTAACCAGTTCATTTAAATTGTATCTTGATATACAGTGCAGTCTCATTAAAATACATTTCTTCATAACATGAATTCAAATAAAGCATGATTAGAGATCGGGATCTCATTAACCTGCACCAGAAATGCATGACCTGCAGAATTTTCCAAAATTTAAGGGGTTATAGTTGAGCACGCATGCATAAAAGATATTATATGCAGTCATTACTGGTGTGAAATAAATAAATAAAGACTTAAAGACAAAAACAAAATGCAACAACACATGAGTAGCCTATATCATCAAGAACCACCGACCGCTTGAACTCTTTCGATATCCATCCAGCTACTGATTCCATTCTCATCCAAGAACTGTTTGAGTTTCCTTGGGTCACACCATCCAAGGGAACCAGGCTGTTCCTTCGTTCCTTTAGTAACAGCATCGTGTGAATTACACCAGCAGTAACTGATGAACACTTTTGGAAGGAAAATGCTGGGCTGGAACAATAAAACACAATGCACCACCATTAAATGAAATGGCAACGGTCTATGATTAAGACAAATTCCTGTATAATGACAATCAAATTAATTCATTATAATCGGAGAAGTTTCCAGGCTAAATTTGATGAGAAACAGACTTTAAAAATTTGAACAACCTGTAAGTTTGTCAATTTCTTTCTGATGGAGTTGCAGAGTTCTTCGATTTTGAAACTGTATTTCTTTGCGTGAGATTCGCTCATATTCACAAAAACCTACAACACAATTTTTATTCCACAGTGCAGTAACAATGCATTTACTTCTTTTAAATTTCATTCTCAGAGGTGCTCCCAGTCCAGCCACAGCTAAAAAAGCCGGATTTGAGCGACTTATAAAAAGCAGACACGTTTAGCCTAGGCATCAATCGCAACGCTAATGGAAGTAAATCCAGATGGTGGCACCCACAACCAACAATACTCGTTAGTTCATGTTACAGAAACCTAGATGATCATTATGTTTCATTTTGCCAACCTCACTCGACAATCGCATTCCTATTTCAGACGATCGAATCCAATCGGCTCCACTGCCGAGTAGAACCAACTGAATTGTCTTCTGCATACTGTTCTTCGCCATGTAGAAGAGTTTCGTACAAATATCGTCTTTCACAAACTCATTCGAGCCACAGATCAGCACGACCTACAGTCGCAAAAAAAACCATGTTAAGTTTAACAGGAAGCCTTAACAGTGAATTAACTGAAATATAAAAAGCCAATACTCTATAACCTGCATTTTAGCCCATTCCTAACTATTTAGCCGGAACTTACTGCGAAATGTATTTATTCTATGATTTCGTGAAAAGACGGATTTCAAATGCATCGACTGATTTCATAATCAAAATACCCTTTACATTTTTTGGGCTGGTAAAAAAGTCTGCTCTATGCATCCGAAATGCTGGGGTCACTTGTCTTCACACATTACCCATTAATCCATGTCTCCTATTGTTGATGTTACGATATATTACGTAAACAGATGAGAGCTAGATTATATAGGAGATGGCTGAAGATTACCTTTGCTTCTCTCATCACTAATGCCACTTGTTCAACCACAGTATTAACAGGATCTGAGCTAAACCACCTGAAAAACAACAATTTTTTCTTTACAAGACATTTACATTAAAAGCCTCAGTATGAAAATACAGAGAGGTGTCATTAATGTGATCCCAATAATTATTTACGTGCCGTTCAGCCTAATGTGAATTCGCATCATGTCCGCCAAAATTATTAGCTTAACCCTTTAACAACAGGAGTGTACTAAAAGCATCTGGGAAACGAATGCAGCTCGTCATTAAAGTGTTAAAAGATTGACAAACTTGCAGCTATCAATGTTGAGACTTAACCAGCAGTATCTCTTTTAACACGAAGCTGTATTGTAATGTATTTCTCTTGACGACTTCAAGTCATCGAATCCACACTGTATATGCCTTATCCGATTTCTGTAACAATCTCCTAGATAATACGTACACAATAAATTAATTTATAACAATAAAAAGCATATCAGCAAAATTACTCCAAAGAGAAGAGGATGTATCTATAAACGTTAGAGCTCAACACAGCTCAGTACCTGCCTAGGATAAAAGGCACGGAAGAGTAAAGAAGGAAAGCAAATAATTAATAAGTAAGTAAATAAGAAGTAGATTGGAGCCTGTAATCATATTTACACTCTAAATCCAGAGAGTTGAAGGTCGTTGAAGATTCGACGTGGAGAAACTTTTCGTTCGTCCTCTCCGTTCTGCGGAATGTTGTCGTGACAATGGATGATGAAGACGTCGTAGGACATGTCGTGTCGCAAGTTTTTCAGGTCGACAAGACTCCTCTCGAGCTGCATGTCAAAGTCATTGCTGTTGTCAGGAGGCATCATGGCTGACAACAATCGATCACAGGCAATTTAAACTCATGTTTACTATTATTATTTTAAAATATTATTTATATTATTCTTATTATCAATAGGTTACTCTAAAAACAATTAATTATTATTTTAAAAACTTTTTAAATGCATGCACAGTCACACATAAATTCAACACAGCTCTTAAACTAAAGACTTTTAGGCCTAAACAATTGAACAAAGCTGTTAGTTGTAGCTTTGACTAAGCACAATGACACTGAAGATATGTTACCAGCGTCAACTGCAAACCGCTTCAACTGATAGCACGTCAAAATTAATCTATGTTTGATTTGATTTGATTTAACAGTTGTGCCAGTGATTTGCAACTACTTGATTAGATTCTAATTGATTGGCTAATCAATAAACAGCTAATTGTAATTGATTAGCTAATCAATAAACAGCTAATTGTAATTGATTAGCTAATCAATAAACAGCTAATTCTAATTGATTAGCAACAAGTTTTTGCTAATTCTGGTATATTAATAAATTTCAGCAGCTAATTCCAATTCTAACTCTGATTGGAAATTCAACTGATCAAACAGTCAATTCAAATTCTGTACCTTGTAGTTCAGCCAGTGACAGTGTATGGAAATACATATCGCATTGCAGAAACGGAGCCTTCAGTTCAACTGCACGTCGGATTTTTGAAGCAGCAAACAAACACGGATCGTAAGAACCCTACAAATAATGAGGAAAACCCTGAATCATAATGACGCAAAAAAATCAATTAGAAAATAATGAATAAACACAGTAATTACTGTGTAATGAACACGCAATGCAGTCTGTCACATGTGTACTGAGAATATAAAAAAAAAATACTTTTTATACTAAGAGACATGGAGGAATGTCTTGGTACTATCGTCATTGGTTACTATCGTCATTGGTTACTATCGTCATTGGTTACTATCGTCATTGGTCACTATCGTCATTGGTTACTATCGTCATTGGTCACCATCATCATTGGTTACTATCGTCAAACGTTACTATCGTCATTGGTTACTATTGTCATTGGTTACCATCATCAATTGAAATATCATCAAAATTTATACAAAAGTCAATAATAATAATAATAATAATAATAATAATAATCATGATTGCTGATGAATATTGATTGATTGAGATGATTATTCTCGAATATCCACATTCCACAGTCTTACTACTTACAGCCTTGATGCAGTCGGTACATGGAAGCAGAAAGTCGTAATGGACTCCATGGAATGACTCAGATATCAGCGCTTCAATGACTTCATTCACCAAAAACAAAATATTCTCTGGACGAGGTCCCTGCACTTTCACGAGAACGTCCGAGGCTCTGAAAGAAATTTCTAAACACTTACGGTCTTATATACTTTCAGACTGAATCAAGTAAGTAAGTACCAGAATCTTTATTAGCAAGAAACAAATGTTCAAACTTTACAATAACTATGCATACAGTGGCAAAGAAGAATAAAACCAAAAGATTAAACTGATAAAAATTAAAAAAATCACAAACTTTGAAAAGTGAAACAAATCAAATTGGGATTAAGAAATTATTAATTACAGCTTTAGAGTAGTGCTCCAGAAATTTGAAGTCTACGATAACAATCTTGAGCAAAACAAATAGCAGAATTATTAATGAAAATGAGTATAATATCTTCAGTATCTGGATTTTACTATTAAAGACAAATGAGGTCCAATATAAAAATCAAACACAGAAATGAAAGCTGCATACATTGAAGCATATTACTTACTCCTGTGTTCTTAGCAAAGCCAAGTGACCGTTCTTGTGCAGGAAAGAACCGTTCTTCCAAATCAGAGAACTGTCTGAGAACTGGTACAATCTCACCTGCAAGAACAATCTCAAACTTACATGAACAGGAAACCACATCCAATGTCATCCATTGTCTTCATTATTCTGCTTCATATTCACTCACATGTAATCCATATAAGATATTCCAATGCTCAACCAAAAGCTCACTGCAGCAATCTTACCACATAACTTCTATAGAGCCTGCATGATGGACATAACATCAACTTATGACTGCTGGTAATCAAGACAATTCCCCAAGGTCATTTAGAGAGACAGAAAGATAATAATCAACACATTTACAAAAACTAAGAATACGAGAAGCGCTAAGCTTATAAGAATTCTTTTGCCTCTTGTGCTGCCATGCACTTTTGTTTTCACTGAGAGGCATACAAACTGCTAAGTCTCTGATTTTCAACTATCTGCGTGCAGTATTTGAACCACATAGCGCATTAAATGTTTCGCTCAAAAATTCCAAAACCCGTACTACAAGTGCAACACCTTTGGCACTATTATACGTGAACAGAATTAAAATTACGATTACAATTACCTTTTAGAAACTGTTCAAAATGTAACTTTACCTGAATTCTGTTGAAAAGTCCAGCTGGCAAGTAGTCGAACTTATAGACCATCTTGAGTTCTTTGCAGCCGGCAAGAGAACCGACATCCGGCCAAGAGAACTGATCGACAGCAATCAAATAACAAGACAATCAATTGAATTTATTATTGTTTTTGTTAACATTGTTTATTTATTCGATGGAAATCTCACAAACAGCACCACACACACACACACACACACACACACACACACACACACACACACACACACACACACACACACACACACACACACACACATGATAGCAGCCTTCATGCAAGATCTCTCTTCCATGTGGATATCTCTACCATGTGGATATCTCTACCATGTAGATCTCTCTACCATGCAGATCTCTCTACCATGTCATGTAGTCACTCTACTATGTACTATAGATTCAAGATCTTTCTACCATGTAACAAAGCTATATATATCAATCGGTATACTAATGGATGTCTAACATACTAATATTAGAAGTCACGAAGCTGGAATGAAACAATCATCCGAAACATCTTCCTTTACCTCTGGCTCTGAAGCTGGAAGAAGACAAGGCACAATATTTGCTGCTTCATCCTTTGATGGAAAAGTCAAATCAAATTCCTCCGTCAGCCGCAGGAGCCAAGGTCGAAGCTGCTCAGCGTATTTTCCCCAGATCTTTCCAAGATCGTCATGGTATAACTTCCCTTCCTAGTCAAAAATATAAATAACAATAATAACAAATTAAAATAAATTAAGTTATTTACCTCAACATTTTTATAATTAACCTAGTTAATTAATTTTTACTTGTGGTAATTGACCTTTACTTGTAATAATCTGCCGTAGTAAGAGCTAAATTACTTCTACATGTACTAATTTACCTTTGTAGCAGTTAATTTACCTTTTGTGATAATTTACCTTTAATTGTGATAATTTACCCAAGGTTGTAATCTTGAGTTAATTTACCTTAAATGTGATAATTTACCTTTGCGGGAGCTAATTTATTTTCACATGCGATGAGTATCTTAGCAGGAGCTAATTTACCTCTGCATGTGATAATCTTCGTCAATCAAGTTACCTTTACACGCGATAATTACCTTAGTCAGAGTAAATTTACCTTTGCATGCGATAATAAGTTACCTTGATAGACGTGTCCTGAACAGAGACCATGCAAGACATGGCATCGACGATCCATTGTGGATTAATGACAACACGCGACTTCAGATATTCGTTCTGAAAATGCTGCACTGATCCCAAATCATGCAGAAACTGGACAGCCTGGAAAAGCTGAAGCAACACAAAAGAACTTAAAAGAAATAGGCTCAAAAGAGCAGTGTTCACAGAAGATTTAATGCCCTGTAGGGCCTGTAGGCTACAGGCAAGAATTTTATTTTCTACCCACTGGAATTTGCAAGTAATTGATTCCACCATTGAAGGACTTTTCCAGAGGATTATAATTTTTGACTGTGTAAATTGATGCAGCCGTTGACTGTGTAAAACTCAATAGCTTAGAATATTTCTGTATTGACACTTCAATATTGATAACTTGTACAAATAATGATAACAGACTAATTTTTTAATTCATATCTTAACTCATTTATTGTAACACTCTGGTTGTCAGACATTACAGGCTCAGCTCCTGGCTGAAGCATCATTTGGCTAAATGAGCGATTTATGATCAAATTCTGAAAAATGACATTGTTTTTGGAAAAACGTGAAATATCTACTACACTACTGGTTTTTCTGAGGAATGTGTATGAAAAAATACTCAGACTGCATCATACAATGTTAATTTGACAGGTTCATGCTTGGAGTAAAAATGACGAGTTTTCTCTTGGCTAGCACTACATAAATGTCAGATTACAATTACAATTTGCTCTGAAAATTCGAAAGCCTTACTTCTGTTTTCTCTGCAATCCCTGTGTCAAACGCACATTCCTCCACCCTATCCCAACTAAGAGTGGCATAGTTTGCACGCTCACTGCAATTAAAAAATCGTCTTCAATAACATCAATTCACATTTCTGCTATATAAACACAGCAGTTAAAAACGCAAAATATCACTAATTCAAATAAGACTCTAGATTTGTAAGCCATTTCCAATTACAGACCTTAATTTAAGCCATCATTTGCAAACGCAATACTCCAAGTACTAACGTTATACAGAAGATGAACCATACTATGATAATATAATTACTTAATACTACAGATAACACAGCAATGATTTTTATAGCCCAACTTATTCAGTATCAGATTTTTAAGCCTGCTGTTTACTGTTTAGCCATAAGTTCTAACACGGATGCCGTATTAGTTGTACGCACCATTTGTTATTGAAGGAAGAAACTTTTATCAAATGTGTCTCCATAATGATTATTATATCATTCACAAGAATAAAGGCAACAAAAACCAATAGCAAAAATGTTCAACTTACTTGAGCATTCTTCTCTCAAAGTTCAGCCACACCTCAGGAATTCTTTCTCCCATATATTTCTCTTTACGCGCCACTTCACCCAGTGTCGTTCGCAGCTCTCTGATTCCCTGTAAATCACTACATCTCTGTATTTATCAAACACCATTGTCTAATTAATGAATGAGGATTTTGTGCATGAAAGACAGAAGATTAGCACCACGTTAAATAATTCTCTTACCAGAAATATCACAAAACTGTACACTGATACTCAGAAATGTTGAGATCTTTTTTATGCAGCTAGTATAATTAAGCTAATGCTGAATGAGACTTTTGCAAACAAATGCAAATGATATAATTTTACAGGTCACTAAGCAATTTTTATTTAAGATAAATCTTGCCAGATCAGAGTCAAACTTCTATACAAAAAAGTTATACAAGGTTATTTTTTATTTATTGGTTCTGCATAACAGTGGTAAGTATTTATCGTTAACATTCAACAGAGCTCTTACTTCGCCATTAAAGGAGCTAACGGCGAAGAACGCTTGAATCTGTGGATAACGTTTCTTCATTTCTGCCTCAGGGAACCAGTATTTCTGAACCTGAACATAAGAAAGCAAGCACAACATTCAGAAAATAAATTTCCCAATACTTTTGTCTATTCCTTCTGATAAATGCTCATAAATATCTTAAACCTGCAAGGACAACTGTATTTGAGAAGCAATTGATTATAATCTAAAGACTTCTATATCACCCTTATCGCAATGAATAAGACATCGGTCAATGGTAGCTTAAAGTGAAACTGCAATCAAATCAGGATTTGAGAATCCTGATTGAAACCTGATACGTGACTAGAAAGTAGGCAAGTTAGCACGTTAACAAAAAAGAGTTTTAAGCCAGGTACTTCAGTAAGAGTCTTAAGTTGGGGGTCTAAGGTATGAGTCTTAACCTAGAGTCTTAAGTCAAGAATTTTTCAGTTAGAGCCGAAAGACACAGTGTACTCCAATGTGACAGGTTGACACATTCATATTGGCAGATCTTTATCGGAGAGTATTTTTTCCATTTAATCGAACCTGATCCTTGTGTGATCCAACGATAATAATCGGAGCCTTTGGAGCATGACAGGCGATCGAGCTGAGCCAGAAGTCGAGTCCAGCGTGCTCGTAACCGAGACGAATGTTCCAAAGAAGAAGATAGACGGCTCGATTGGATAGAAAGAACTGAAAGAAGAATCAAACAACAACGACCGTAATTAATAAAAACCGTTTCCACAATCCTTGCATGTGAATCTAATCTCTGTTTCAGCAATTGTCATCGTAATGCAACATTTATATAGCACCAATAACAGAACAGCCTTCTCTGTGATAGCCTGAGCTCATAATTATATATCAATAAGATACCTACTGCGTTACCAATTCCTCACCACGAAACACTGCATAGTGCCCATAGATCTACCAGACCAGAGAACAGCCCATGCCTCCAAGTGGTTCTCTTTCTCATCTCTCTTGCTACTATTATATGGTCTTCACTTGACGTCTCTCTCTGATGCAACATGATGCTCGTGAATAAGCTGGTGCCCTGCCGTCGGCTTTAGAGTAGCGCTTTAGAAATCTGGAGTTTACGATTACGATTTACAATAACAAACAAGCATATTTCAGAGTACAGAAGGATGAGATGTGTGTGCACCTGATGCGTATTGTAATAAACCGTCTGTCCAGCAAAATCCCAGACGCTGAAGCGAACAGACTCGCCCTCGTGAGCCACGTCCCACGTCGTGATGTCAATGCCATCAGTTATTTTCTCTCCATAGCTCCCAGCCGAGACGTACTGACCCTGGGTCAGTGATTGCACCAAACTAGGATCACAAAAACAAACACAGATCAGAGCACCTCTGAATAGTCCCCGTAAAGAGACAATATACAAATTCTCATAATGAACATTATTGTGAAAAACTAAATTCAAAGGACATCATTCAGATATATTTGGCTTCAGTTGAACCAATAACCCATCATTACAAGCACCAATCTTAGTCAATCATTAACTTACAAAAATCTTTCTCTCTCTGAGTCCCTCATTTTCCCTCCATCCTTCTTTCCTTCCGCCACCCTCTTGCTGTCCTCTCTCACTTTCTGTACTTCCTCCTACCTTACCTAACATAAGTTACAGCACATTTAATGTATGGTAATGTGATATAATGTACCAGCCAATTAATACGTCATCTTCTAAGCACCACACAAGCCACCACAGCACCACCCTTAGCCTATGATAACGACAAAAAATTCGTCTACAAGTAAACAGGATTATAATACTTGCGCACTGGTACCTTGTTTTTCCCGCTCCTCCAAGCCCGACCAACATCAGCTTCGTTCGTTTGCATTCCACGGAACCCATCTTCAGACGACGAAGATAGCCAAACACAGCGGAGAAACCACGTCGTACGATTTCCTTCGGAGGAGTTTTCAACGATACGCATCCGCGAAGAGGCATCTCTGCACACAAATGTACCCAGAAACATTTCTCTAAGCATAGCTGGCTTCCTTTCTGAAGCAATGTATATGCACAGCTACCGGGAGGTGAATGATAAAAAAAATTAATCATCAGGAAACAATTTTTAGCAGCTAATTGAAATGACCAAATTTGTCAGAAGAAAATCACATTTAAGTTATCTTAACAGCTGACTTTTTCCACAATATAAATTTTTTGTCTCATTCCAGAATACTGTAAACTAAGGAAATAAAACTGAATGCATTTGAGAAAGCATTTCTAATACATAAAACTTCATGTAGCCTATAAATCGTAAAATTAAAACTGAAACGTGCAGAACAAGTTTTAGTTCATTTTCAAAATCAGTCAAATGATTACCTTTAAGATTGGTAAGCAATGAGATTTCTCCAGGTAAAGCTTCAAGAACCGGATTATTTGAGAGATTAAGTTCTTCCAACAATGGCAGCTCCTCAACGTGTTCTGTTATTCGCTTAAAGCCGTGGAAACTGAGGTTGAGTCTGACTAAAGTCTTCAAAGAGAAAATCTCCTTCGGACAGCCTGCATAAGGATCAGCCTCTGGAAAAAACACCCAAAAACTGAAATTTTATTAAAAGTCAAAAATTCAATTTGAAACGAAATTGGTTAGAGAGTTAGTAAACTTTATAAATGTTTTAATACAATACAGAATGAAATACAATAAATGAAATACAATAAACTTGTACAATGTTCAGAGAAAGATGCAATTTACAAACATTTATGTACACAGCGTACCAGACTTTGATTTCTGGTTGTGAGGGATCTGGCCCTAAATTATGCAGATATATTCAGTTGAAACTTACCATTTTCTTCTTGTCCAAATCTCGCAAACATCTGGAATAGTTCGGCATTGAGAAGTTGAATTGCCTGGTAATCCAAGGTTCCTAGATTCTTTTCATCATACTTTGAAAACAAACGATCTCTTTCCTTGAAAACAAAGAACAAGAAATGCATTCAAGTTGTATTTTATCGCCGAGTTTATACGACATCTGGCTCCACATTACCACATTATCACGTTGGGTATCCAAGGACGTCATCCCCTAAGCTTTGCCGAAAAGAGCGTCCTTTTAGCCTAAATTCCGGGATAATTACCGGTAATTTGAAATATTTTTAGTTTAGTTGGTATAGTCTTGAGGTAAGTTGTGGTATTAAGTCAAAAATCAAAATATCAGAACTCAAGCAAGTTGGAACAAACTTTCAATTGCAAATCAGTTATGATGAGAATTTTATAGGCATAATGATATTGTAGAAACCTTTTTATCGATGGCCGCTGTACATGAATTCTCACTCATGAAATCGTTAAACGCACTCTGTGTTAGCAACATCTTTGTATCGTTTGTTTCAATCCAACGAATTCCCGACAAATCGAGGTCTGTAAGACGAGAGAGATTCACAAAAGTCGACGGAAGACTTTGCAGTTGATTTTCCCCAAGTTTCAGTACAATCAAGTTTGTCATCTGCCCAACGTCAGCAGGAAGCTCTTTGACACTGGTGCTGCTTGCATGAAGTTCCTCAAGCGTTGCCGAAATAATGCATTCCGGAAGCTCTCCCAAAGGATTACTCGAAATGTTGAGGACTCTGAGACTTTGATTTACATCTTTAAAGTCATCCGGTAGTTTTTCGAGACCATTGTGCGAAACGTCAACAGCAGCCAACGCACCGCATTTCCCAATTCCATTCGGAAGAGATTTCAGACGATTTTTCGAGAGATTCAGAATCTGCATCATAGGAAATGTCGGAAAGAAATTGGTCGGTAGCGATTCGAGGAGATTCAAACTCAAGTCCAAAGAAACGATAAAACTGCTGCAGTTTTTGAAAACGTCCAACGAAACTTCTGTAAGCCCCTTCCCGGAAGAATGGCTGTAGTGATGAGCCTGACAAACTGCAACATTGTCCATTCCGTCGGATACAAACCGCGACTTCAACTTCTCGCTTTCCTTCAGCTGATTCCAAAGCGCCGTGAACAACTGTAACAACCAAGCAAGAATTATCTTTATATTTTACGATACGGTAAAGTTGATAATCAATGGCTTATCTCAACAGCAAATTAATGCAATGTCAAAGTTTCATGTCACCAAATGTCAGTCGGAGAGACCTGTGCTCATTTTCTTTTCTCAGAACTATGAACCAGTGAACTGGCAAAGACGAATCGCAAGGTTCACTAGATGACAAATCCCAACATCCTTGTTAGGTTGTCTGCCCTAGGGATATGTATGTAAGTGCACTTGTTATAGCGCCCCTTCAAGCTCTCTCTACTCAGAGGCGCTCCCGAATGCAGAGCGGACACTGCATCGGAGTTTCACGCCGAAGCGCTGAGCAATTGTGAGTGAAGGACTTGCCCAAGGTCCCTACGCGGTTTGAGGGTGGATTCGAACCTCGAACCTTCCGGCTTCAAGGCAATGACGCCACCACTACACCATGATTGTGCAGTCCCAGACCCATGCAGTAGGGACATGGCCTCAGAGGTGAGATGAATAGACTGAACACATGGCTCTGATCAGCAAGACAGCTGCATAGTGTGTCCTAATGAACTGGTTTTCTGACAATCAGCGAATAATTAGCAAATGCATGACAGAGTTCTGTCAAAACAATTGAGACCTGAATACCTCTTTGTGCTTGGCTTTTAGTTCTTCATGGTCCACATCATTGTTGTCATCATCTTCATTATATTCTGAGTTCATTATGCAAAGGTTCCAGAAGAAAGTCATGAAGAACTGCAGCAACCGTTCTTGCAACTGTAAACAGTCAACAACTGCTATTAGGAAACAACAAACAATGTTGCTTACTCTTTCAGCCATGTTAATATGTACATGATTATTCATATATATTCATGAATATTTATAAATATTCATTAATAAATATTCATATTTATATTTATAAATATTCATAAATATTTATCAACCACTATTCGTTCTAAGCTAATATATAGTGCTCATTTATTATTGCATATTATAACAGCAATTATTGCAGCATGTCAAAAATTCAGTAGCACAGTTCTAATACAAATGTTCGTTTTTTTCATTATTAATCATCAAATGTGTACTCAATAAAATTCCACCCACTTCTTTAGGCTTAAAGTTTTCAGCATCAGCAATGAGATTCTTTATGTTTTCTGGAAGTTTCACCTGAAACAAAATTAACACCAATACACATAGGCATAGTTTACACAGTTTACACCTGCACTGCTTCTTAAGTCAAGTAACAAAACATAACTGAAAAGCTTCAACAGTGAGTGATTGTAGCACCATGTGGCAAGTGAAGACATACACGTGTCTTAATGACAAAAAAGACCTTGGCAAATTTACACAAAAGACCTTGATGTATTAACACAAAAGACCTAGACAAAAATGACCTTGGCCAACTGACAAAAATGACCTTGAAGCATTGACACAAAATGACCTTGATGCATTTATACAAATGACCTTGATGCATTTATACAAATGACCTTGATGCATTTATACAAATGACCTTGATGCATTTATACAAAAGACCTTGATGCATTTAGACAAATGACCTTGACACAAGTGACCAAATGACCATGACACCCACCTCGTAATGGCTGGCAACTGAAGCAACGGCCTGGTAATAGTCAGCAAGCACAACATTGGAATCCTTGATTGGTATTCCGTCAACATCGAGAAAATGTCTGCATTCTACAATAATTTCACAGTCAATACAGACTCTCAAACCTTTTTATGCCACCAAACAGCATCAAATGTGAAGGATTTCATCTGATAAATTCTTTAAGAATAATTACATTCAAGATCATATCCTGCCATTTTATAAATGTAAATTTTCATCCATACAGATAGTCAATATCCTATCATCGTCAATCCATTGAGTGATATAGTGTATCATTATCACTCTATTGTGTCATTTATCATTCATTCATTTTCGGTTGTCATTTATCATTTCACAGTACTAAGGAAATTGGAAACCTGTTACAAAACTGAGACAAAACAAGAACCACGATGCAATGAGAACTTGCCATAATGAGATCATAATATTATCCTAAAGCGTAAGTAAATTGGGGATCCGATTGTATTTATATTAGAATTCATGTTGCAATGATGCCTGTTATTAGGAGGATCTGAGTAACTGAATTTAATTTCAGTCGCAATCGCATTTCTACTGAGTTTTATGGCACAAAGTATCAAGCCACAAAAGAACAGCACGTAAGAAGCATACCCATCTATGGCCATTTTATCAAAACAAACAACTTGAAATACTCAATCAAACAATCAGCTTTAAAACGAGTATCAAATATACCTAGCAAAGTATAAACAAAATCCTTTAATAAAGAGCTACTCTAGAGTTATTAGCAGGGCACCAGCTTATTCACGAGTGTTGCCATAGAAAAACAATAAAGAAATTTTTAAACAACAGCTGACCTCCCCTGCCTGCACAGATGAAATGCCATGCTTGGTCATCCAGCAATGGAATGATCCGGTTCGATGGATACAAAAGATGCTTGGCGCTAATCTCTCTGGGTAGAAAGATGGCTGCTGGTGTATCACACTGTACATCAGCCACCGAGTATGTCCAGTTGTGAAGAGCAAATGCTGCCAAAACTTAACATAAAATACAGAAACACGTGTGAAAATGACACATTTCAGAAAAATATCACATCCCGTTAGAAACTGAAATACGAACCTAGCCTTTAAAAAGGCACTAGAAGGTACTATTTGTAAATAGGAAAGAGTAAACAGTAAGAAATTTTCTCAACTGGTTCCATTTAAGGAGTCTCCGATAGCTGCTTCTGTTGAAACTGTTATAGCCATACGAGCACAGTATGGACCAGCAATATGTAAAAACAAGTTGCTATATTGGGTCATATTATTATATAACGTGGTTAACTTGAAATCACTGATTTATTTGTGGGGCGCGGTGGTGTAGTGGTGGCGTCGTTGCCTTGAAGCCGGAAGGTTCGAGGTTCGAATCCACCCTCAACCGCGTAAGGACCTTGGGCAAGTCTTTCACTCACAATTGCTCAGCGCTTTGGCGTGAAACTCCGATGCAGTGTCCGCTCTGCATTCGGGAGCGCCTCTGAGTAGGGAGAGCTTGAAGGGGCGCTATAACAAGTGCACATACAAACTGATGAATGCTTTGTTCCATGTTTCATGATCAGATTCAAATCCCAGGAAAGGAGTCAGTGTACAATTTCAATTTGCACAAAAGTTAGAGTTAATATCTCATTTTAAAAATTAGAAATGACACTGAAAACAAGCTTAAACAACCTTCTGGATGTCTTTTTTTTCTCTCGAATCCACACCGTTCCACAGAGCTTATTCCTTTTCCATGACCCTGTAAGAACTGGATAGTTTCTGGCTTGAGATGAAATGGAGTGCAGTTTTCCGTTTGTTCCTACAACCACAAAGAAACAAATTTATAATCTCAAACAAAACATCTTGAAAATTGAAAAAATGCTTTCAAATCAAAACAAAGATGTTTCCAAAAAACATAGGCTCTCCAAATAAAATTGCATAATCAACTCTAGAAAATATAAGCCGTCCAAATAAAATTGTATATTCTAAAATGCAAGTGTAACCGTTTTTAAAATGAAAACTTGCAGGGCCTACCATTAGAATGATTTTGACTAGAATTATGGCAACATCAGTCAACCCCATGTTCTAGTCTCACACTAGATGGCCACTTTCCGGTGCCATCCTTCCTCCCTTCAACTTAAGGTCTAATGTGTTGAACAATCCTTCTGGATGAAGTCCCCCACTACGTTCACATACTCTTACATTCTACTACATGCAGCATGCAATTTCAAACAGTCCTGAAATGCACTCATTTTACATCTTTTCGATACTCAGCCTTGCAAGCGTTTTGATAAATTTACACAACTAACATGGTAGAACGAAATTTTCTAAACCTGTTTTTAAATGAAAATTAAAGAGGTTAGGCCTACAACTAACCTGTGTAAAGAGCTCATATGGGGCAGGGATTTCGACCACGTCGATCAAATACTGTTCCCAATCAAACACCTTCTTGTAACCTAATATAACAAACAATTGAATGATCTTATCGATACTATCACATTCCATTTATGGCATCAAAAACTTATATAGCGCCCCTTCAAGAAGTCTACTCAGAGGCACTCCCAGTCCAGCCAAAATCATCACATACCATGCAGCTGTGCCTTGGATCACAAGTCTGACTAGCTACATGCTGCAAAATTCTATACTAACTGTCCGTTCCAAATGTCTAGAAAGACACACACATATACATAAATACATACAAACATACAGTCACGTAAACAACTAAACATATATACAAACAAACAAACATACACGCATGTATGCATACACTCATGGATCGAACATCTTGTGGGGCACGGTGGCGTGGCGGTGGGTTCAGTGCCTTGGAGTTGGAGGATCCCAGGCTCGAATCCACCTCAAGCCACTGCTTATGAACCTTCGTAACTGCTTGTGCGCTGCGGCATGAAACTAAGATGCATTGGCCGCGCTGTATTCGGGAGCACCTCTGAGTAGTGAGCTTGAAGGGGCACTAAGCTTATAGCAAATGCAAGAAATACAAAAAATAATAGTTGACAAATTCTTTGAACAAGCGCCCTGTCCACTGTGTCCAGAGGCATTGGTTTAAAAACTAAACAAACGTCACTTAAAAGTATCGTACTGCAACGTTCACTAAAAAGAATTTAACATGACATGAAAACTTGCTTCTTGGTGGTTGAAGTGTAACGGTGTATTCCGGATGGTTGTAAACCCTTTGTGATAGCCAACCGACTGGATGAATATCTGGTGACTTAGGATAGGTCCAGTAGTCGTAATTTTCTGACCATCCATCAAAGTGGATAAGAAGTTTACCATCCTTAATTTGTGCTGTTACCAAAAATACAATAAAATCAAAGCCAAAACTAAATTAAAATATTTATCCTAGGGTAGAGTAAAATTTTGTTATTGTATCAATCAACAGTTTAGCATTATGTGAGAGTTTCAGAGAAGAACTCAGGTATTCTAAACATTAATTTCACAAAGATAAAATCTATAAAATCTTTAGAATCAATGTGTGATGTAATGATGCCACTATGGATTTAAGCGCATATTTAAAAGGAGAAATGACTGCAAAGAAGGGGATTTTACAACTACCTTACTACCCACAATTACACTTTCAATTGCTCTGGGAAAAGGAGGCAGGGAGCTGCTAAGGCGGGCTTTGTTGAGGACGAAAACGCATGTAAGACGGTGGAGTAGATAAGTTAGGGTACGAAACCATGATGAGGTAAGACCTCAGTCTGGAGTTGGTAGCCTGTGGAGTAAAGAGCACGAAGCTGCTGTAACTGTGGTATTAGTGGAGGAACTGAGAATGTATGGAATTCAAAGGGAAGGTCATCCAGAGTTGAGGCACAGTGTGGGTTATAGATCAGCTGGAAAACTTGAGGCGATATCTAAATATTGCTACAGGGGTATCCAAGGATACCACCCCTCCGTCCTGGACAAAATGGAGCGTTCTTCATTCTATTCGACTAAGCAACTATGCAGAATCCAACCATTTCTGTGGTGGACCCAGTGGTTTCATATGGGCTTCAACAGGAGTTACGTCTGCTTCCTGGGGATCTTACTGATGCGTTTGTTATTCAACTCAAAAGTGTGGTTTTTTGCCAAAATAGAGTCGCCAAAGCCGGTCCCAAGCCCGGTTGAAAAAGGAGGAGGGTTAGGGCATGGGGTTAGCAACCACATCCCTGTAAAACTCAACTACCGCTACAGAAACGACAAGAGGCTGAAACCTTGTCGCCTGATGTTCCAAAAGGAATGAAAGAAACTGAGAGAGAGAGAAAGAGTCAGTTTAGACCAAGAATTGGAAGGTGGTAGCTCAGGTGAGAAGTCACGGTCTAAAAATTCTAAAAAGGTGAGAGGGTAGAACATAGTGGCTCGATGACAATGTGTTCGTTAGGGATGGGAGCATTTGACAGCATTGGACACCCATGGAGCAGAAGTTAGTTATAAATCACGAATAACATAAATTTGTCAAATTTATATTTCCCTGCTGCTACTTGAGTTTAGAATTCCACAACATGTCTTTATTTTCCAAAAACTGCACTGAATTTGACCAATCGCATTTTGCATGCAGTTTGCCATGATTCAGTTTCTTTAAATAAATCGTTTCTCTGAAATGCTAAACTTGAGACTTATTATTATCATTATCCTGTGATTTTGACTGAATGAACTTACTAATGGAGGCTACACAGATGAGGTTTGGTGTCTGACGGTCCACAGCCTCGACCTTCATTCCAGTTTGCCAAGCGGCAAAACCAGCTGTCATGCTCTGAATTCAGAAACAAGTTCATTCACTTTAATCAGTTTTAATCAGCACTGCCATGGCTCAATCCAGACATTTTGTCTGCATAGGTCCCTCTCTACAGAATGGACTTCTACCATCAGTATGCTCTGCACTTCTCTCTGTTAGCTTTCCTCATCTTTCTCTCCCCTCAAATCCTGACTTTTCTCTCGGGGTTGAGAAACTTCTGCAAGGTTTTTGATGAGAGAAGCACTTTCTAAATGTTCATATGCAGTGCAATACAACATGGGCTACACACGCTTTGAAAAGTCAATTTGCATTATGCTCAACAGTTCCTTCTACAATACACATTCAAAGTTTCATAAGAGATCAAAGCATGCATTTCTGTACTCTCTGATTGGTTGTTGGTATGTGTTTTGTGATAGGTTGTTGGACTGCATTATGATTGGCTCTTGTTCTGTGCACTATCAATAATAACAGTTTCACACAATTTTACTAATCATTACTGTTTAATAAGCATACATTACAGTACTGAGCAATTGTAAGGGATGGACTTGCTCAGGTCCTATGTTAGTAACGGTCTCAAACAAGAGACTTGAACTTGTCTATTCACCACATTCATGGTCAAATGTTTGAACCAATCAGTTACTGAGTCCACAAGGCTTTGTGATAGGCTGTTGGTCTGTGCTTTGCTATTGGCTACTAGTCTGTGCTCTGTGATAGGTTGGTAGTCTGAGCTTTGCTATTGGCTATTAGTCTCTGCTTTGTGATAGGCTGTTGGTCTAAACAGCTTCTCAGTGGCACCATCAGTTTTGTCCTTTAACCAAAACAAAGCATGATGTTAAGAGGGCACTATAATAATAAGCATCATAATCTAATGAATCATTGGCATTTTAAGTTCACGAAGATAATGTTCTATAAGATGGGAAAACTAACCAGGGCAAGCGAAGTATCCAAGAGAAAGTTGACATGATCCATGATCACCAAATACGGATTTAACAGCGCATCAGACTGTGGCTCAGATTTCACGACAGCCTCTCCATTCAGCAGAATGAAAACCTCCGTCAACTGCTGTAAACAGAATAAATCAGGTAAACAGACCGTCTAAAATACCATTCCAAATGTTCTTGACGGATTCTTTAAAGGCAAATGTTCGCGATGTAAATGTAAATCTTAAAAATTTCCAGCACCACACAAAAACACTCTTCAATCAGAGAAGCCAGTAACAAGTTGCACGTATCAGTCAATGTATCGCAATCACAATCTTGAGATTTTTCTATGGCATCCAAAAAGTTAAGTCATGAAAAAGTTCATTTACAGGTGCTCAGGCAAAACGAAATCAACAGGCAGGTTAAACACCCATAGTGAAGTACAGGAAACACAACAGGAGTCTAGCAATAAAGACTGGCTACAACAAAAACCATAACAATGAGGAAAAGAGATAATTCTGTATCTTTCACCTACATATTAACGGACCAAAAAAAAGCAATGGCAAGACTTCTAACCGGTTTTGAGTCTGCGATTGCTCTTAATTCAACAGTCACAACATCTCCTTTGACAACGCGGTGCTTCAAGTCGCAAGTGAACTGTACAGTCGCAGATGGAAGAGACCTACAGCAGAAATCCAGCAAAGTATAGTATTGTAAGTAATGTATTCTATCTGACCATTTATAAAGCACTTCTGGCAGCAAGAGCCATCAGAAAAGCTCCTAGTGTATGCGACCCTGAGAGAAAAGGCAAGATTCAAGGCTACGAGAATGATATTTAACCGATAGGGGAAGTCTATTCTATGTACCACAATCACTTATATAAACTGTAAGTCTTATTGAAATTAAGCAACAAGCAAAACACAGAAAACTATGGTGCTGTTTGAATTCTCAGACAGGTCTGCCTAAGGACAGAACACTAAAGAAGAAGCAAGTTACAACATTGCTAAAACATGGCTTGTACAATGACTTGTATCATTTTCCTGTGCTCATAGACTTGTACCACAATCACTCATATAAAACAGTCTAACTGAAATATATACAAATGTGGTATCAAGACAAATGGATATATATATAAGTAAATGGAATATAAAGTATGGTAGGTATGGCACATAAAACTAACTTCATTGTGACTGTAAAGTTTTTTCCGAGAAGGACAGTGAACGAGAATCTCGAGAAATCGACTAAGCTCATCTTTGGAAGAGGTATGACGACCTCTCCGAGGTTAGTACCAATCCAGCTTCCCTTCATCTGTATGCTGCCCAAGACTGATGCCGCTAATTTTCCAGTTTGAAAAGTCGGTAGCAGAGATTTCTTCGTTTTCTGAAACACAAAATAATAAATTGCAATCAGTCGCAACCAACAAAACTTATTAATAAAACAGAGTTCTTACAATGTACGTAAAAAGTTTAAAAAATACATAAATAAAAAAGTAATCGCAATCGAATGTAATAAAACAACCGAGATATAAAAGTAACATACCCATGCTCGACTGAGAGAAATGTCGTCCATGGAACAATTTTCGCAGATGGTATTGACAGACGTTGGATTCTTAACGGTGTCTGGTACATTGACCAAATGATGACCGCATGTTACACCTATAATGCCCTCTAGCAAAGAAAACAGACAGGCACCTCTCATTAAAATTAACAGAAAATGCAGGATATGCATAAGTGTACATAAGTAATATATACATATATATAATATTTCTATAACTACAGGGTGGGCCAAAAGTATTTGTTCAACTTTGAAGGCCTATAACTTAGGCAGTTTAGCAAGTAAGTGTATGCTTAATGCATCAAATTAAAGGTCGTTATATCAGCTATATGTCCGACAAATTTCATTACGGTAGCTTGCACTACGCGCCATATAATTATTGTGTACCGCACCTACCTTGTTGTCTGACGTAAACAACCTTGTTTTCTGACGTAAACAATAATTTCATCATGGCGCCGTTAACAGAAGATGACAGGACTTTGATTCGGATTTTAAGAATTGAAAAACATTTAAATGCATATCAAATGATGAATGTATTTCCTGCTAGAAACTGGAGTGAAAACAATCTCAACCGATTAATTAGACAAATTGACGCGAGTGCAAGTTCTAAACGTAAACCTGCTACTGGCCGTCCTCGTTCGGCACGTACCGCTGACAACATCGCTCGTCATACCGTGGAGTTTTTGAACGCGAGCGTTCTTGAGTTCATCGAACCACATAACTGGCCGCCTAATAGCCATGACTTAAATCCCGTTGATTACTCAATCTGGGGTGCTTTGCAGCAACGGGTTTATTGTGAACGGATAGTAAACGTCGAGCATCTGAAGCGCGTCATCATTCGTTGCTGGACTGAGATCAGCCAGGAACTCATCAATGGAGCCATAGATCAATGGGCACGTCGCATTCATGCAGTCATTCGAGCTTGTGGAAGACACATTGAATATTTATTTGACTAAATAATTCTTGGATTTCTTAATGGCTATCAATAATGCAAACTTGCAAAGACTAATTTTCCAAGTATTGTGTTTTGCAAGATAGACGAATTAAAATCATTGTAAACTGATACATATTCAGTACAGTAGTTTTTCGCAATTATTATTAAAGCTAAAAATGCAAATTTTTGACCAGCTATAGCTGATATAACGACCTTTAATTTGATGCATTAAGCATACACTTACTCGCTAAACTGCCTAAGTTATAGGCTTTCAAACCTGTCATCTTCTGTTAACGGCGCAAGGATGAAATTATTGTTTACGTCAGAAAACAAGGTAGGTGCGGTACACAATAATTATATGGCGCGTAGTGCAAGCTACCGTAATGAAATTTGTCGGACTTATAGCTGATATAACGACCTTTAATTTGATGCATTAAGCATACACTTACTTGCTAAACTACCTAAGTTATAGGCCTTCAAAGTTGAACAAATACTTTTGGCCCACCCTGTATATACAGGGTGGCCCAAAATAAGTGGGACCGCCTACGCGGTTTTGCTAATATTTCGGCCAAAAATAAGAATTGTTTAATCAAATTTTACTGACTTAAAGCCAATTCATATCTACGTATAACTGCCAAATTTCATAAAGATATGTCCAACAGAACAAAAGTTATACCACTTTTAGTGAGACCACCCATCGTTTTTTGATGATTCAAAAACACGTTATGACAAAATGAGCAAAAAACGAGTTTCTTAAGTCAAGTTTCAAATAATTTTTTGTCGAAAGTAACATGATAACTTGTGTTCAAAATGTCCCCCACCCCTACCCAAACATGTTCTGAACCTATTTGTAAAGTTTCCGATGGTCTTGTTGATAGGTTTCAGAGGGAAGTCTTCCCATATCAACTCACAATCAGCCTTAAATTTTCCTATCGTTTTTGGACCCAACAAATCGCTGGGCATACTCACTAAAAGTGATATAACTTTTGTTCCGTTTGAAAGTTTTGTGTGAAATTTGGCAGTTACGCGTAGGTATGAATGCCCTTGAAGCCTGTAAAATTTCATATAAGAATTCCTATTTTTGGCCGATATTTGTTACCTTTTTGCGTAACGTGTTTTTGAATAATCAAAAAACGATGGGTGGTCTCACTAAAAGTGGTATAACTTTTGTTCTGTTGGACATATCTTTATGAAATTTGGCTATTATACGTAGATATGAATTGGCTTTAAGTCAGTAAAATTTGATTAAAAAATTCTTATTTTTGGCCGAAATATTGGCAAAACCGCGTAGGCGGTCCCACTTTTTTTGGGCCACCCTGTATATGCACCAGCATTTATATAAATATCTGCGCCTCTCTAAACCTCAAAAGGGATAATTGCAAAGTTACTGTGTGAGTACTTCCATGTGTTTGATATCTAAGAACTACATTAGGAAGATTATTGCACAGAATCATCAAGGCCATTAAATTTTCATCAAGTTGATATCTAAATTGATATCTGTAACGATATCCTTGGTCCCACCCATACGTTCTTACTTTGATATATATATTGTTGATTAGTAATTACATGTGTTAAGTTAGGGAGAGGCCTTAGTTAATGATTAGCTTATAATTCGAGCGAGAATTATTACATTGTTCTGTTTAATTAATCAACCAGTGCTATAACCAGTGCTTAGGGGCAAAATATATTAAATTAGTGGAAAGCATTGCGGAATATTACAACGATCGGCGATCGGCGTTGGTTACATATGGAAAGCTGGGATCAGGGTCGGCTGCTGCGCATGCGCACGAGAGGGGCTGGATCGGTATGAGAGACGAGGTGGAATGGCCGTCTAATGAGGATTGTTGGTGGTTGATTGGCGATGAGTATTCGCTAGATGTTGTTAGACGATTTCGTGACATTTGTTTGATCGGATATTAAAGCAACGGAGCCGGTAGTTTAGTGTCCTAAAGTATGGACAAGAAATCTGGAAGTTCGTAAAACGTGAGAGAGTGTAATAGCGGATTACTAACAAGTAATTGACGTTGAAATTCTACCTTCATTGGATTTCGTAGAACTCCGGCATTACTTCTCGCAACATTGAGAAGTGACAGTGAAACTATAAAAGTTATATTGAACGGTAATTGAACGGTAAATACGAAAAGGAACAAATAGTCTTCAATTCGTAGACAGCTACATCGAAGAATAATTACCTACGAGCAGAAAAGCACGGTGAAGCGCATCGACGATGAAACTGAAAAGAGACATCTACAACCATTGGTAACGGCGCTTGGAGAAAAGACGAGAAGCTTTGGCCGTTTCGATCTACAGCTTCAGCCAAGAACATACAACGCGGGAGGGTAATTATAGTAGTAATATCCCTCAAAATTTTTTTATTCAGCACTGGTTTAAGTAAATAAGTTGACCTGTATTTAAATTGACATTTCCACGACCCTAGACATAGAATTCATTAACTATATATGTTGATATATTAATATTCATGATTCAAATATTATTTTTTATATAAAACATTGTCTTGTTGATTGGCTGACATTTAGTGCATTGACCCACATTGCGACAAATAACCAGATAGTATGCAAATTGGTAACCTGATTTCAGATTCGAAATCTGGGAATAGTTTCCACTAACTAGCGAGCCATAGCGTGGTATCTACTCCCGTTACAAAACTGGGGGCTCGTCCGGGATCTAGAACAATTTTAGGGTGTTAATCTAAAAGATTTAAGAGTTATTATATTGTGAAGTTTAATTACGACAGCAATTAATTCACTTACGTGCATCGGCGTTCAGCGTGCTGTTTGAATACTAATTAGGCGTGACGTCGTTTTGATTTGAGTACACTGACTGTTATTGGTTGATAAAGAGGTCAGGTCTAAGGTAAAAGTCATTTACCGCCGAAACTTAAATAGTGTCTTAGAAATTGTTGTAGCGCCAATCAGCCTATAAAATAATTGGACTTTTGAGAATGGCCGCAGAATATTCGAAGTGGGTTAAGGTTGGATCAGATCTTGGTTATGAAGGGCAAGAACTTAGAGAGTTTGTCAGTGAGAGGCAAGCAGAAAATAAGGCCTTGAAACAAGCAGAATTACTAGCTGATTACGAGAAAGAAAAGTTAATTTCCGAACGCGAACGAGAACGAAGACAGGAAGAAATAGCTGAAAGGATACGTAATGAACAACGAGAAGACAAAAGGATTTCTGAAGAACGAGAAGAGAAGAGGATTTCTGGAGAACGAGAGGAGAAGAGGATTTCTGAAGAACGAGAGGAGAAGAGGATTTCCGAAGAACGAGAACGAGAAGCCAATCTGAAACGGATTGAACTAGACAATCAGAAAGTGATTAAACTCAAAGAACTTGAAATAAGAATGGAACAAGATAGGCGACAAGGCGATAGGAACGATCGGATTGGAAATGGTTATAGTACGGAGATCAATGAACAGAGTAATAATGCTAAAAATGTGAAGATGCCTGTATTTAGGGAAGACAGAGATTGTCTCGATGCCTATCTATTACGGTTTGAGAGAACTTGCATGGCATATGAGGTTCCAGAGAGAATGTGGGCATTAACCCTAGTAAAATCCTTAGACGGAAAAGCATTGCAAGTTTTTGAGAGGCTTGAAGTAGAACAAGCACAAGACTACAAGAAATTGAAGGAAGAGCTGTTGAAACGATTCCAGCTGACAGAAAATGGTTACAGAAAGAAGTTTCGATCGTCTAAGCGCGACACGGATGAAACCGTGATTCAGTATGTTGAAAGGTTGAGAAGGTATCTGAGGCAATGGTTGGCAATGGCGGGATTCAAAAATGACTACAAAGGACTGGAAACACTGGTGTTGCGTGACCAGTTTTTAGTGACTTGTGATGACGAAATGAGGTGTTTTCTCAAAGAGAAGGGGAAGTTAGAATTAGAAACACTTCTGGAACAAGCACAGAATTATGTTGAAGCTAGAGAAATTAGCGAGAAGTGGTCAGTCAGTCATGAGAAAAGAGACACTGAACCTGATGGTCGATCTAGAGAGTTCACAAGAAATAGGTCTAATGGTGAAAATCGAAGTAGTAGTCTCGGACGGAACAGGGTCAAGGAACAGGACAGTTACAAGGATAAGGGTCGGTTCAATAATGAATGGGATTTTAGGAACAGTAAACGGAGTGAAGCTGGTGGAGAAAATCGAAGAGGAGGTTGCTTTAAGTGTGGATCTTCTTTTCACTATTCAGCCAAATGCGATAAAATTGGACAGGGCGCAAGGTCACATACTGTCGCCACCATGCAATGTGTTGAAGATAGAGGAGAGGAAGATGTGGAACATGAAGTCACCATATCTTGCTTTGTAGCTGAAGGAGAGGAAGGTCTGAGTGCCTATACGAATTCAGTGTTAGTAAACGGGGAAAAGGTGAACGCATTACATGATTCAGGCGCAACATGTGTTGCTATCAGGAAAGGTTTGGAGAAACCTTACCAATATACCGGACGCAAAATGGTTTGCAGATTTGCTAATGGAACCAAAGAAAAATATCCAACCGCTCTAATTGACATTAAGAGTGAAGAATTTGAAGGGAAAGCAGAGGCTTTAGTGATAGAGAACTTGGTCAAGGAACTAATAATAAATCCAGGTTTATACGAGGGGAAACCAATAAGAATTGAGTATACAAATAAATCCAGGGTCAAGGACGTTGGAGTGAACACCTATGAGAGTGATGTCACGAGGGGCGGAGCTAGCAAGAAGTTAGCTATTGATGACGTCAGGAGGACTGACAAGAAAAGAGTAACCTTCGAGGGAATACATCCGCTGGTAGACAACCGCGATGTTATTCAGAATAAAAATGGCTATGCTAAGAATAGATATAAAGTGATCGAAAAGCCGGTGGGAAGGAAATTAACGGGTGACTGCATGAGGCGAAAGTATGATCCGAGAGTTCAGCGAGTCGAGGAAGATGGCGGATCGAGACGAAAGGTCGTCGAGAGAAACAATAATACAGTGAAGACGTGTAATACAAAGCGACGCTTTGGTGAGTTCAGTTTCAAAAATACACAGGTGAATAAGAGTTTTCAAGGAAAGGCAAGGTGTAAGGCAGTTAATTGGAATTGGCGTTATTAGATAAATAGGAAAACAGTTAAGCAATGAGAAATAGTTAAATAAGAAGAAATAATAGGTCAATTGAGCAAAATACGAGATATTAAAAGTACCAAGGTAGGTGGCAAGTTACTATTGCTGCTACATGGATGGAATAACCAGATGGATAAATTCCGTGCGTTAAGATGGTGACATATATACATAATAAGTAAACTTTAAGTTAATTATAAGAGAGTTAGGATAGCAGGTTGACATTGGAACCCAAGGAGTGTCAAATTTGATGTGAGACCAGTAACAGAGTTGACAAGAAAGAATGCAAAGATCACAATAGAATGGAATGAGGAATTAGAAAAGTCATTTAAGAAGTTAAAGAACGCTCTGCCAGAAGCACCGATATTGAAGCTACCCTAGATTGGTGTGGAATTCACTTTGAGAACGGATGCATCTAATACGGCGATGGGATGTGTGCTGATGCAGAATCATGAGGGAACTATGCATCCAGTAGCTTATGCAAGTAAGAAGTTTAGTGAGAGCGAAAGGAACTATTCTGTGGTGGAGAGAGAGTGCCTAGCGATGGTTTGGAGGATTCAAAAGTTCAACCGTTACTTGTATGGCCATGAATTTGTTGTAGAGACTGACCACTTACGACTACAATATTTAAAGACTGGTAGCATAAGAAATGCTAGAGTAATGCGCTGATACCTAGTGCTTCAGAATTACAGCTTTAGAGTTAGATACCTCAAAGGTAGTGACAATGTAGTGGCTGATTATTTAAGCCGAGGATTAGAGTAAGTAGAATAAGAAATATTAATAAGTGAATCAGTGTAAATGTAATGTAATTTAAAAGTATAGATAAGGTAAAGGTGATATAATATGAAATATCATAAAAGATGTTAAATGTTGATGTTGATTAGAATGTTGCATAATTGCGTAGCTATAGATAGTGTAAATATTAGTATAGATGGCTAAGTAATAGTAATATTATAAGAAGTATGGGTAGTTATGATAAGGATATTGAAAGGAAAATTTGTAGCAAATTTTAGTTTGTGGGGGATTGTTGTAACGATATCCTTGGTCCCACCCATACGTTCTTACTTTGATATATATATATTGTTGATTAGTAATTACATGTGTTAAGTTAGGGAGAGGCCTTAGTTAATGATTAGCTTATAATTCGAGCGAGAATTATTACATTGTTCTGTTTAATTAATCAACCAGTGCTATAACCAGTGCTTAGGGGCAAAATATATTAAATTAGTGGAAAGCATTGTGGAATATTACAACGATCGGCGATCGGCGTTGGTTACATATGGAAAGCTGGGATCAGGGTCGGCTGCTGCGCATGCGCACGAGAGGGGCTGGATCGGTATGAGAGACGAGGTGGAATGGCCGTCTAATGAGGATTGTTGGTGGTTGATTGGCGATGAGTATTCGCTAGATGTTGTTAGACGATTTCGTGACATTTGTTTGATCGGATATTAAAGCAACGGAGCCGGTAGTTTAGTGTCCTAAAGTATGGACAAGAAATCTGGAAGTTCGTAAAACGTGAGAGAGTGTAATAGCGGATTACTAACAAGTAATTGACGTTGAAATTCTACCTTCATTGGATTTCGTAGAACTCCGGCATTAACCCCGAGTCTGGGCCTTATGAGGGGGGAGGGCTAACCCCCAAAACGGATACCATTTTCATGGTAGAAAAGGTCGATTTTCAGACTTCTTAAACAAAACCAACACATTAATGGTTGTAAGAAAACTCCTGAACATCATTTTATACCGGATGCAGATGAGGAAGATGTGGAACATGAAGTCACCATATCTTGCTTTGTAGCTGAAGGAGAGGAAGGTCTGAGTGCCTATACGAATTCAGTGTTAGTAAACGGGGAAAAGGTGAACGCATTACATGATTCAGGCGCCACATGTGTTGCTATCAGCATGGTGTAAGAAGGGATGGTGTGCGCACTTCCTATACTGGCCATACAACGTTTTTGGCTCCACTTATTTTAGTTCAGCAGGTGGCGCTGCTGTCCCGATTTGCGCGGATGCAGCACAGGGAATATAGAGCAAGAAGTAAGGAACATTCGAAACATGGAACATAGGGACAAGGAGAGTGCAGGAACATAGCAGGGAACATCACTTGGAACATACTAGTGGCGATGAGGATCAGGTAGCATTGCAGGGAGCATGGAACATCACACGGAACACCTAGGAACATAGGCCTAATATACAACAAAGAACAAAGAACGTGGAACGTAAAGAACATGAAGCATCACAGATAACAATGTTCAGAGAATATGGGAATATAGGACGAGGAACACGGAACATGCATGCATTCCGGAACACGCTACAAGGACTGTAGAACGTAAGGAACATGGAACATCAGAGGAAACATCAAAAACATTCAGGAACGTGGAACATAAGAGGAAACATCAAAAACATTCAGGAACATGGAACATAAGAAGAAACATTAAGGAACATGGAACACGGAAAGTGCAACCGGAATTGGATCACAAGGAACATGGACCATCAGGTGAAATACGGAACATGGAACATCAGGGGAAATTAGAATCAGTGAAGAACAAGGAATGGAGGACGCAAAGAACAGGGAGCATCAGAGAGCATAAGGAACATGAAACATCACATGGGCCACCAGAGACATCAGAGAAAAAGACGCGGAACAAGCAACAAGGACCGTGGAACATAAGCAATATACAACAAGGACCATGGAACATAAACAACCTGGAACATCACGGGAAAATGAGAAACATTAGAGAACATGAAGCATCACAGATAACAATGTTCAGAGAATATGGGAATATAGGACGAGGAACACGGAACATGCATGCATTTCGGAACACGCTACAAGGACTGTAGAACGTAAGAAACATGGAACATCAGAGGAAACATCAAAAACATTCAGGAACGTGGAACATAAGAGGAAACATCAAAAACATTCAGGAACATGGGACATAAGAGGAAACATGGAACACGCAACATGGTACGTGGAACGTAATGAACATGGAACATAAAAGGGAAGATCAGAACCATTAAGAAACATGTAACACGGAATGTGGAACAAGGAATGTGGAACACAAGGAACAGGTGAACATCAGGGAACGTTCGCTGGAAAACAGAACACGGAATGTGGAACACGCAACAAGGTCCGTGGAACGCAAGGAACAAGGAACATGGAACACCAGAGGGAACATCAGAAACATTAAGGAACAAGGAACGCAAAACACGCAACAAGGGCCGTGGAACAAAGGGAACATGAATTATCAGGATAAACATAAGAAATATTACCGGTAAGCAACATGGAACGCGGAATATGTAACAACGACTGTGGAACATAAGAGGGAACACAAGAAACATTAAGGAACATGGAACCAGGAATATGCAACAAGGAATATAAGGAACACAAGAAACACAAGGTAACATAAGAAACAAGGAACATCGTAGGAACTTTAGAGGCAATAAAAAATACGGAACGCGGAACACGCAACAAAAACTGTGGAGCTTAATGAACATGGAACACCAGAGGGAACATCAGAAACATTATGGAACAAGGAACGCAAAACACGCAACAAGGGCCGTGGAACAAAAGGAACATGAATCATCAGGATAAACATAAGAAATATTACCGGTAAGCAACATGGAATGCGAAATATGTAACAACGAATGTGGAACATAAGAAACAGGGAACACCAAGGAACACCAGGAACATGGAACATCATATTCAACACCAGCGACATAAGAAAACAAAGGACGCGAAACAAACAACAAGGACCGTGGTACATAAGGAATATAAACAATTAAGGAGCATGGAACATAAGTAACCTGGAATTTCCCAGAGAACAAGGAACACGGAACATCAATTAACAAATTAACATGGAACAGAGGGCACATCACAGAGAACAAGGGAACACGGAACATCGATATGAACATCAGGGTCAGAGGACATAGAAAACATTGGAACACTGCAGGGAACACAATAGCATCACATGGAACAGAGAACACGGAACACAAGAGAAAAGGAAACAAAAAGCAGATGGAACAGAACATAGCAAAGATAATTTGTGTCGCCCTCCTCCTTCGTCCAGACATGAGACTGGCACTAATGAACGGACATGCAGTGAAGGAGTATAAGTATATATGCCATACAATATCATGAATTTCCATTAGGCTTATAGGCGAAGTTCGTCAAATAGCGACGCCAGCGCCCTCTAGCGACCTGAGCCACAAATTTTAGCCAAGTGCGCACACCATCCCTTCTTACACCATGCTATCAGGAAAGGTTTGGAGAAACCTTACCAATATACCGGACGCAAAATGGTTTGCAGATTTGCTAATGGAACCAAAGAAAAATATCCAACCGCTCTAATTGACATTAAGAGTGAAGAATTTGAAGGGAAAGCAGAGGCTTTAGTGATAGAGAACTTGGTCAAGGAAATAATAATAAATCCAGGTTTATACGAGGGGAAACCAATAAGAATTGAGTATACAAATAAATCCAGGGTCAAGGACGTTGGAGTGAACACCTATGAGAGTGATGTCACGAGGGGCGGAGCTAGCAAGAAGTTAGCTATTGATGACGTCAGGAGGACTGACAAGAAAAGAGTAACCTTCGAGGGAATACATCCGCTGGTAGACAACCGCGATGTTATTCAGAATAAAAATGGCTATGCTAAGAATAGATATAAAGTGATCGAAAAGCCGGTGGGAAGGAAATTAACGGGTGACTGCATGAGGCGAAAGTATGATCCGAGAGTTCAGCGAGTCGAGGAAGATGGCGGATCGAGACGAAAGGTCGTCGAGAGAAACAATAATACAGTGAAGACGTGTAATACAAAGCGACGCTTTGGTGAGTTCAGTTTCAAAAATACACAGGTGAATAAGAGTTTTCAAGGAAAGGCAAGGTGTAAGGCAGTTAATTGGAATTGGCGTTATTAGATAAATAGGAAAACAGTTAAGCAATGAGAAATAGTTAAATAAGAAGAAATAATAGGTCAATTGAGCAAAATACGAGATATTAAAAGTACCAAGGTAGGTGGCAAGTTACTATTGCTGCTACATGGATGGAATAACCAGATGGATAAATTCCGTGCGTTAAGATGGTGACATATATACATAATAAGTAAACTTTAAGTTAATTATAAGAGAGTTAGGATAGCAGGTTGACATTGGAACCCAAGGAGTGTCAAATTTGATGTGAGACCAGTAACAGAGTTGACAAGAAAGAATGCAAAGATCACAATAGAATGGAATGAGGAATTAGAAAAGTCATTTAAGAAGTTAAAGAACGCTCTGCCAGAAGCACCGATATTGAAGCTACCCTAGATTGGTGTGGAATTCACTTTGAGAACGGATGCATCTAATACGGCGATGGGATGTGTGCTGATGCAGAATCATGAGGGAACTATGCATCCAGTAGCTTATGCAAGTAAGAAGTTTAGTGAGAGCGAAAGGAACTATTCTGTGGTGGAGAGAGAGTGCCTAGCGATGGTTTGGGGGATTCAAAAGTTCAACCGTTACTTGTATGGCCATGAATTTGTTGTAGAGACTGACCACTTACAACTACAATATTTAAAGACTGGTAGCATAAGAAATGCTAGAGTAATGCGCTGATACCTAGTGCTTCAGAATTACAGCTTTAGAGTTAGATACCTCAAAGGTAGTGACAATGTAGTGGCTGATTATTTAAGCCGAGGATTAGAGTAAGTAGAATAAGAAATATTAATAAGTGAATCAGTGTAAATGTAATGTAATTTAAAAGTATAGATAAGGTAAAGGTGATATAATATGAAATATCATAAAAGATGTTAAATGTTGATGTTGATTAGAATGTTGCATAATTGCGTAGCTATAGATAGTGTAAATATTAGTATAGATGGCTAAGTAATAGTAATATTATAAGAAGTATGGGTAGTTATGATAAGGATATTGAAAGGAAAATTTGTAGCAAATTTTAGTTTGTGGGGGATTGTTGTAACGATATCCTTGGTCCCACCCATACGTTCTTACTTTGATATATATATTGTTGATTAGTAATTACATGTGTTAAGTTAGGGAGAGGCCTTAGTTAATGATTAGCTTATAATTCGAGCGAGAATTATTACATTGTTCTGTTTAATTAATCAACCAGTGCTATAACCAGTGCTTAGGGGCAAAATATATTAAATTAGTGGAAAGCATTGTGGAATATTACAACGATCGGCGATCGGCGTTGGTTACATATGGAAAGCTGGGATCAGGGTCGGCTGCTGCGCATGCGCACGAGAGGGGCTGGATCGGTATGAGAGACGAGGTGGAATGGCCGTCTAATGAGGATTGTTGGTGGTTGATTGGCGATGAGTATTCGCTAGATGTTGTTAGACGATTTCGTGACATTTGTTTGATCGGATATTAAAGCAACGGAGCCGGTAGTTTAGTGTCCTAAAGTATGGACAAGAAATCTGGAAGTTCGTAAAACGTGAGAGAGTGTAATAGCGGATTACTAACAAGTAATTGACGTTGAAATTCTACCTTCATTGGATTTCGTAGAACTCCGGCATTACTTCTCGCAACATTGAGAAGTGACAGTGAAACTATAAAAGTTATATTGAACGGTAATTGAACGGTAAATACGAAAAGGAACAAATAGTCTTCAATTCGTAGACAGCTACATCGAAGAATAATTACCTATGAGCAGAAAAGCACGGTGAAGCGCATCGACGATGAAACTGAAAAGAGACATCTACAACCATTGGTAACGGCGCTTGGAGAAAAGACGAGAAGCTTTGGCCGTTTCGATCTACAGCTTCAGCCAAGAACATACAACGCGGGAGGGTAATTATAGTAGTAATATCCCTCAAAATTATTTTATTCAGCACTGGTTTAAGTAAATAAGTTGACCTGTATTTAAATTGACATTTCCACGACCCTAGACATAGAATTCATTAACTATATATGTTGATATATTAATATTCATGATTCAAATATTATTTTTTATATAAAACATTGTCTTGTTGATTGGCTGACATTTAGTGCATTGACCCACATTGCGACAAATAACCAGATAGTATGCAAATTGGTAACCTGATTTCAGATTCGAAATCTGGGAATAGTTTCCACTAACTAGCGAGCCATAGCGTGGTATCTACTCCCGTTACAATATCCCTATCAAGGAGCGCAATAAAATTGCCATTGATAACTTTTTTAATCACATAAAATTATTTGGATGAAGTTCCATGGGAAAGTAAACATAAATTTATGAAAATCATTATATTTGCTCAGCAACATTTGACTGCACAGCATTTTTGTCTTTCTTCTAAAGAGCTACAAAGGAAGTGCTAACAAATACGGCTTAACTTCGTTACAAAACAAAAATTAATAAAAGAAGTAACTTTGATATGAATATACTGAGCTAAGTTCGTTGTTTATACCTGGTACAACCGTTTCTGTCTTGTTGTTAAACATCATCTTAAAAGACAATGGCAAAAGAAAAATATCAGCAGTACGGAAAAAACGAATAGTTTTCTTACTTCCATCTCAAACAGATCTTAAAGACCATTCATCTGCATTTCAAATGCAGATTTAACGATTATTTGCACAAAAGTTTGAAACAATTAAAGAAATAAATACATCAGTACTCTTCTTGTAAATGCATCTTCAATCAGAAAAAATCTACTGTAGTACGTTAATGCGGAAAACAAGTAAAACTTCATTATGAAAAGAAAAGAAGCTTGCATGCTATTTTAAAGTCCTGCCCAATAAATTATCTGCTCTGGAGTTGTCAACAACAATCCGAAGTAGGCCTATGTGCATTCAAATTCAATTTAATCTGTTCTCACCTGGACTGTACAGTAGAAGCCGTAGTCTTTAGCAGCTTTTTCCACAACAATGCGATAAAATTCGAGGATGTTCCAGAGAGATTTTGTGAGCGAGATTCGAAGTGAGTCCTGCTTTGGTTTAGTAACTTGAGCAGTCATCACGATCTGAGGTTGATCAAGTTCTGACATTCCGAAAAAAAAAACATACGATGTAAACACAACTCACCTTGTCTAGCCAACCACATTCAAACAGCTCACAAATCAATCAGTCAATCAATTTTTGTTCATTCCTTCCATCAATTGAACTCTCTGCCCTGGCCAAGTCTCGTGCTTCTACGGGAACAAACTTCCAGATTTCAATTTTCTTCAAGCTGGGGTTTCCGTTCATCCTTAAGCTGCCTAAAGACAGCCATATTTTCTCAGAGACTCGAACACCATGAGCAGAGGCACTCACGGTGTTAGAGAGATGCTCACAGTGTCAGAGATTGGTGCAGTAAAGAGCTACATAAATTCAGATACAATACAATACATTAAATCTGACATAGACTCAACTTGCTACAAAAAGTTTGCTTCACTTAACAAAACAAAGAACCATACAATTTCACAATCAAACGTCATGTTACAATTTCATGATGATTTTTCCACTCACCAGCATTTACAAATTTCATTCCAAACGTCACAGGTCCGCTGAGTCGGACAAATCCGGTCTGCCAAACGGATGGTGGATATCGCAAATCACCCATCCCGTTCAACTCTATCAACCGACACAGAACTTCCAATCGAAGACCGAGCGGTAAAGGATGGAGGAATTGGAATGTGTATTTAAGATCACAGATGGCATCGGAATTCTTCGTTTCCAGAAAGTAATCCTAGATAAAGAGACACAGATGTCACTTCATTTTGTATCGGCAAATAATAAAAATAAAATAATAACAATGCCAGTAACAGCAAAAAGAGTATCGGAATGAATACAACTGCAACATAAACAACACCACAACATAGTCATTTTTGATGGGCTCTTAACATCCAGATACATACACAAACTCTGATACAACACATTTGAGGACATTGACCAAAAATAATATGTCTGGGCCATCCATTTAGTATGTATGCAGAAATCTGGAAAAGTTGGACCCTCCCTGTGAGCACATCTTAAACCCCTACCTGTGTGTGCGCGTTTGACGCATTCTCTGGATCCTATAATAACCTCTATATTGAATCCATGCAGAAACAATCCAGCATCAATAACGCCCACACTCCACAGGCGTACTGAATAGTACTTGTCTAAGAGCTGTTCAATGGCTCATTTGAATAAAGCTAATAATAGACAATTTATCCAGGATTAACCTCCACCCACCCCATTTCCTACGGTAAATACAATATTAGTATACCCCATATGCAAACATACTCATAATCCGCTGCTCTCTATGATTACAAACTAAATGGTTGGCCTCTCTGGAACATAACATACCCTTTATAAATCAACCTCATTCTTGATGCAGCTAAAATATACAGCACTGTAACGAGTTCTAGTACGCATTGTACGTACCCAAGGCATTGGAGGCGCCACTGGGAGACTACCAGCCCAAGTAAATCTCACAGAAGAAGTCAAAGGATCGTGCAGTTGACAGATGAGGTGAGAGTTGAGAAGAGGATGGATGAGCACGGATGACAAATCGGATGACGATGGTCGAGGGACGATGAATTTCTTCAGTTCTTCTGCAAACCATTTGATGTCAGTTACAATAACGGGAACCTCAGCATCGGTAAAGTAAATCACTTGACCCTGGAATCATACACAATTGCTAATTTATATAGTGGCAGTGCAGCAGCAGCACTATAATATAAACTGTTCTGAGGCACTAGACCCATCAGACTATAAAAATAAGCACTCATATCAGTTTGGGGCTGCAGCTTGGATACTGCAAAAGTTCAACAAATGTTTGAAAAACAAAAAATTACTTAAAGCATTTCAATGGAGAAATTTGTAAATAACCAGGATTATATCTCCCGGCTTAGTGGTAGACTCAGCTCAGCGTGGGTGTCTATAATGTGGTGACAAATCTGTCTAGAGCAGGGGTCTCAAACTCAAGTCATCGTGTGGGCCAAATTTGAAAATTTACAGTGTCTCGCGGGCCGCAACATGACATTATGTCTTGCAAGTTGAACTATTTATATGGGGTGAGGGTTACAATGCTGTAATAGCCTAATGATATCATCCTTTAAAATCCCCTAAGTTAATATTATACGTTCAGTGTAACCATAATGGTACTTAGGGTTACCATGCGTCCGGGTTGCATATAGGCATTCCGTACCCGATTTGGTAGCATTGTCAGCCTTAAGCGCCTTTTCATTGGCCGATCCAATATTATGAATATTCATAACCAGTGACATCATTAAGCACGTTTTGTTTACAGACTTTGCGTTGGCAATATCAATAATCTTAGGTTATTATGTTTAATAACTCGCAGCTTTTGTCTCCAATAGGCCTAGTAGGCTATATGGCAGTTACCTGCCAAGATTTAAAAAGTGCTTTAACAAATAGATAGCCTACACCAAACAGTTTTGCAAATAATGGGATAAAGCTGCGTTGCGTGATATATTATTGTGCGGATATGCTTTGTAATTAAACTGTTTTTAGCTCCGTGTAGCCTATTGCAGGCTGTCTGTTCAGCTAGTATACTGTTAACTTAGTGTTAAGATTTATGTATTCTGTAATCTGAGTTCCTGCAAACTGTTTCAACTGTAACCGATTGCGGTCTTTCAACCGGATTGTTGAATGTCATGTCATGTCATGTCGCCATCGTCGCATCGCGACGGTTGGCTACATGAATGGACCTTTAATGCCCAGAGTCTTCTGTTCCTTGTCGCGCTCATTAAGTCAGAGCCTACAAGTCCTGTCCAGTTCAGGACGTTGTCGATCCAAGATATCCTCGGCCTTCCTCGTCCTCGGTTCCCCTCCACAAAACCCGTCATGATGCTGCTTTCGATGCTACCGTTTTGTTGTCTCATGATATGACCAAAATATCGAAGTTTCCGAATTTTGGTGTGAGCCAATAGTTCTCTTGTGGCTCCCGCTGACACATACACCTGTTCATTGGTCATCATTTTAGTCCATGGAATTCTCAGCAGCTTTCTGATACACTTGTTCTCAAATGCTTGAATTCGCTTTTCTTCATCCTTTTTCAGAGTCCATGCTTCACATCCATACGTCGCTACTGGCCACACCAAAGCCTTCATCAACCGCAATTTGGTGACGATGCTGATTGATTTATTCTTCCAAATCTTCGTCAATTTGGTCATGACGATCATTCCCATGGCTAGTCTTGATTTAACTTCACTCACACAATTCCCATCTTTTGATATCCTACTCCCTAAATATACAAAGGAATCCACTTGTTCTAGTCTTCCCGTACCCACCACCGTTTTGAGCACCTCCTCAGTAGTCGTCATAACTTTCGTCTTAGTTACGTTGATTGACATTCCATATTCTTCTGCAGCACTTGCGACTTGTTTCACGAGTTCTTGTAGTTCTTCTGGTGTTGTGGCCAGTAGGACAATATCGTCAGCATATCTCAGGTTATTGATGGTTCTTCCGCCAATCCTGAATCCACCGGCGAAACCTGTTAGTGCCTTTCGCATAATTTGCTCTGTTGTTGAATAGACGAAAATTATTATTATACTGCCTCACCCAAAATTTTAAACACCCGATTTTAGTTTAATAATTGTATTTAAAATGTAAGCAATTGGTAGGTAGGTCAAGCTGTAAATGTTGAGACTTCACTATGTTTGAATCATGACAAGTTGTCATTAGATGATTAGACTATAGGTTGCGGCCTGTCAACCGTATTGTTGAAGAAGGATAATAATAATTATTATCTATTGATGAGCAATGATAACAGAGTAACACTGATGTTTTTATCAAATGCCTTGCTATTATGTGAAGCCATAAGGCTACTTGCATTCATATTAGTGCTTTTATTGGTAGGCCTACTTAGGCTATTCATATTCAGCAGGAACGTTCACTCTTACAGGGCTGTTTTATGGAATTTTAGAACTGCATAACGCCACAACCCCTTCTTTCCTTTCCCATACTCCATGGTAAATTACTTCCAATCGGAGGACAATGACCTTTTTTGCTAGTTTTTAACTGCACAGAAGTGTTTCTACAAATCTATTCCTGTCAGGAAGTCAGAACGTGGAATTAGAAGGTCTGTGAACGTGGATGCAAAGGGTTCTGATTCATGATTCAAAATAATCAAATTTGAATAATTTGAATGAAGATAACCGTCACACATCTTAATAAGACGTATCTAGGTCTATGACATTGTGCAATTGCGCATGTACTACATAATATAGGCCTATGTTTAAAATTTAGGATGATTTTCACTAGAACTGAGATTGACATGAACTACTGTACTTAAGCTCGAAATATTACTGGTTGTCGAACAGAAGGCATGGAAAATGAGACAGTTCACGAAAACTGAATAAACCTAGAGCTTTTAAAGTTACAATTGGGAATGTGTGGAACACGAATTTCAACTGGTGCGAATTTAGGCAACTGAAGTCTAGTAAAATCTAATGTAATGACTTCTGTGGCGCAGTTTTCATTTTTTATAACGCAGGAGGCGGTTGATTCAACCAAGCAGACACCTGATTCATCACATATAGCTGTTGACCACAGCGTATTACTGAAGCGGTGAGTTGGTGGATGATATATTCGCTGGCACGCACGTAACAACGCGCAACCTTTGCATTTTATTTTTGCTCTGATTAGAAGTCTACCTTCACACTTTCGATTACTTCACTATCGAATGGAAACTCCTTATAAATAACTTTATGCGCACCACAATCGGCCATTTTCCCCCGTATGCCAACAACAGCAGCAACAACAGCACACGAGAAGGCACTAAACACGTCATTGGTTATGAATATTCATAATCTGGAACCGGCCAATGAAAAAGCGTTATGGCTTGCAATGCTACGAAATCGGGTACGGAATGCCTATATGCGTCCGGTCCGGGTTTCCCCGGACATGTCCTCTTTTTTGGCCTCTGTCCGGGGCGTCCGGGCTGCTTTCGAGAAATATGGCGTTTGTCCGGGTTTTTCCCCGCCTGTTCCCTGATCGATCGATCTTACCTAATTTTCGGGAAAGTAAGTCCTTTCCGTGTTATATACTATTCCGTTCCGTGAACTAAAGGCGCGTTCCAGCAATATTTATGTCAATGGTATGGTCCTTATGGATACCATTGGACTTCCGGTTCCTGAGGCAGTTTTTTCAAACGCATAAATATAACGCTAGGTAGGCCTACACTGTACAATGTACATAATTATAATGGAAGATAAAAAATATAATAATTAATATATTCAAATTCACGAAAAAATTGAAAAAAGCCGAAATGTGAGTATTTACAGACGCACTGAAAGCCCAAAGCACGGTTTTCTCAGCAGTCAGCCTAACTTGTTGAAGGCCATCAGTTTTTGGGCTGAGCCCCAAGCTCAGTCTACAGTAAGTATGTAAGTAAGTAAGTAAGAAATTCACTGTGTTGTTTCTGTGTACAGTCAGTGACAGACTGACAGTAATGTAATGTGTTCTGAACTGAAGTACTGAACACTCACTCAATAAACCATGTAGGCCACAATAAGAACAATATTTTGTGTATTTCAATGTTACCTTTGTTGTACAACACTTGACATTGGTTTAGCACTATGAAGCTAGGAGCGCGCTACGAGATGGTAACCGGATAAACATTTTGTGTGTCCTCTTTTTCATCTGAGCACTTATGGTAACCCTAATGGTACTATACACTAAATTGAAAACTCAGAGTTACAGAGTCAGGAGAGCATCAATAGCACATTTAGTAGGCCTAAGGCTAATAGGCCTGCATACAACTAAACTTGTAGCATCTTGAAATGCTAAAATATTATAGCGAGTACCAGTAGTGTGATTAGTGATACACATCATCTGACAATGTTTCCCAACTGAGAACATCATTGTTTAGTTTTATCTTGTGAGATGCGAAAAATCTGAGTAATAGGCCTACATCTTTCAAATATTCAACTTTAACTGTCAGGCATGTCATTTGAGATTTATTAATCTTCATTAATTAATGAAAAGCTGTTCACATAATAATTATTATGTAGATAATGCCAAATATCGCCATTAGCGTGTTGCAGTTACCTACTGCAGGTGCAGATTTTGGAATTTTTCTTCTAGGCCCTAGTAGAAAAGTGTAGAAGGGATCGGAATATCAACACAACTCATTGTATTTGTAGGCTTACCTCTGCTTCAGCATGGTATTACATTGAAGGCCCACTATAACTCTACCTGCATAATCTGCTGTTGCAGACTGATTGAATATCCAGAGCAAAAATTACAAGAAAGCAGTTTGAACCTTGGTTCAAGTCGCAAAAGAACAGCAGAATTCGGGTTTAGCCAATTTCTTTCTTTAAATAAAAAAAACAAATAAAAAACCAGATGGCTCTCGCGGGCCGCATTTTTCGGGTCCACGGGCCGCATGCGGCCCGCGGGCCGCGTGTTTGAGACCCCTGGTCTAGAGCCTTCTACCAGGTAGTGTGGATGGCTGAATGCCTATGTTAGCAGACATCAGATCTTTCTCAACAAAAGGATTACATAATCATGGTCTGTTTGATTCTGCATGACCTACCAAGATTTAAACCTCAGAAGCTCTGGTCAGAGTCTAACACAGTACCAGTCTATCACTACAACACGTCATGCCCCTAGAGCTAACATATCGCAAGAAGTTCTACTCACAGCCATGTGCATCAGATGCAAAGCTTTCCTGTACGTTAGATAGTTTCCACCAAAGTCAGTCCGATGAGCCGACTTCAGCTCTGCCACGACTTCGCTTTCAAGATGTACTCCTGGTTTAGGTTTAAGAAACGCTGTCATTTTGGAGAATGATGATGGCAGCGTTGAGTAACACGGCTGCAAAGTGTCGATCTGATGAACAGCTTTAGTCAAAGCCGACTGAAGTTCATTTGTACTCTGAAGTTTTATCATTTACATGGCAGTTTAAATGACAATACAACACATTCAATTCAATACAACTGTAATTCGATAACGGCTTCCTTACAAAGCTCATAAGGACCCGACAACCACTAAGAATCATATACCGGTACGCAGAATGGAAGAGGCAAGTTTTCAGTTCAGAGCGAGAGTCAGACTCATAAAGAACTAAGAGTCTTAAGAGCTAAGCATTCGTTAAGGACAAAAATGACACAAAGCCAATGGTGGGAGGGGAGGTTCAAAGACAAAGAGAAGAGAGCAGGTGACATAGATGACAGAAAGCAAACAGCCTTTGGGTTAGTTTTCAAAGCAAACAACAAGCCATATGAATAAATAACTCAACCCAAAATGCTGTTTTGCTCTGTCTGAGAAGAGCCATGTTTCAAAAACTAAGATTGAAGAGAGATTGTTCACCTGTCCCTCGTTCAGTGTAACGTCAGCCATTAATTCAACCGTTTCGATTCCATCAAGAAGTTTGTAGACGCTCGTCATCTTAATCTGCTCGGCGAAGTCAATCGACTTATTCGTATCGTTGCGTGTGTACAGTTTGCTGAAAAGACAAAATGGAAAGCATTGGAGAAGATCAGGATTAGTCTTCCATCATAGGCTACATCCGGGAAGTTTGCAGGATAAATCTGCTAGTCACGCTGTTTTGTTGACAACTGTCATAGAGAAACTAATAAATTTTATAAAGAGAACAAGTTGCGGACTAAATAACATGTGTTTGAAGGAAGATTTTTGTGATCAGTAAGATAAATTTAGACGATATTTTGGGCGATTATAAGGCCTGGAAACAGGAGTGATTAATTACCTGAAGAGACTAGCCAGAATTTGTTGCATCTCCTTTTTGTTGTCGTCCAGTCTCTTCTTCACTTGGGTCAAAACGATGCTGTTAGCAACGGCTTTCTTAGAATTCTCTGCATGGCCGACCAGTATCACGACAGCATTCTCAACCTTCATACGCAATTAAAATGTATCAGATATCATACCTTAGGCTATATATACCCTTAGACTCTCTTTTCCTTAACAGCTATTGGAAGTACAGCATCATTAGAAGGCTCCGTAATAATTATAAGTAAAATGGATTCTGTCCAATAAAATTTGGAATCCAAGACCAGATTGAGCTATAAACAAATCTTTCCAGCACAAAAACCACACATCATTTCACAAGGTGACAAAATCAGTAATAGAATTAAACCAGCAATGTTTTCAAACCTTCGTTAGTATTGCTATCATTCGTCTTTCAATTCCAGCAACGATATCTTTGATGTCACTGGCAGCATTGTACGGCAGCAGGAAAACAGTTCGGTCTGAGATAAAGAGATGAGACATTTCCTGCAGAAAGAGAAAAAACAGGATAGAAAACATATTTTATAAAAAAAACTACTGAGATATTGTAATTGGTCATTGTAATGTGTTTTGATATGCAAATGCGATTATGGAATATATGAACATGCAACGCAGTACAATACAATAACTATGTAAAAGTGTCACTTCAAGGTAACTTGTATATGTGTAATCATAATAACGAGTTTATATAGCACCAGTTAAAAAGAACTCCTCAGAGGCAGTTGAAACTTCCATCAAGACTTGAAGAAAGACTCAACTAAATAAATCTTAGTAAATTTTAGAAAACTAGAATTAATAAATAGCATATTACATTTTCAGTACAGTAAGTTTAGAAGATATTAGAATTAGATATTTGAGTAAAAGCCAAATTCACTTCCCAAAATAAATATTACGTTTCAATTATGCATTTAGGCCTATATGCAACATATGGCTAATCATTTGTTTTAAATTGTGCAATTACAAAGAAGTAAACTCACTTCAGAACATTCAAATAGATTCACAGAAAGTTCTTTGCTCAGTTCGTAATCCTTGAAGGCGAACGGAACTTTGGTTTGCAATTTTGTGACCTTGCGAGTAACTAACGAGTTGAGAAGACTGACTTCTGTGGTTGAGACATTGACCACGAGAGCCTTGTACGCATTCCATGGCTGCTCATCCTTCACGGCTGATGCAAAACAAAATTTAAATATGAAGTTAGATAAACATGTGCTTGAAGGCCAAGGAGAAATAATAGCTCACGTGGAAAAGTGAACTGTAGCAATGGCAGCACCTCATAGCAAATCCGAAAAAAATGGACAGGGAGGAAGAAAGGAGAATCAAGAAGAAATTAAAGGCACCCCAGAAGAGACATTTTTGCCAAACTAGCATCAGTGTAATCGTAATTTCCAGATTTCTCGAGCACCACTCAAAAGCCAAGAGCTTATTCACGAGTGCTGGGATTGTATGATACTGACTTTGTCTACCTTTGAAGGTGTGCTTTGACTTTGTGTACCCTTGAAATAGGTGTGCTTTGACTTTGTCTACCTTTGAAATAGGTGTGCTTCGACGTCAGTGTGACCCTCGTTGGCTCGTAGACGTTGTAAGGGGGAGCCAGTACAGGACATCCCTCCAGCAGAATGGAGCAGATGACATCTGACCGGTCGGGAAGGTAAACCATTCCAACGTTGGTAGAAGTAACGTTGATAAACTCTATCTTATCACATTCTGTTAGCAACCGCGTCACCGATTTCTCTGTCACCGCTGGACAACCAAGGAGTGACACCTGAAATGTATATCACCAAACACAAGATTCTAAATTAATTATACTCGTCAGCATTGTGAAAATTATTATGTAAAAATGGACCGATTAGGTCACGTCTTTACTTTGAGAGTTGCGTTACTCAAAGCAGTTTTCAACGGGAAAGAACCAGATGTACGCTTGAGAATTAAAACTGATTCTACAGTCATTCAGACTGCAGTCATTCAGACTGCAGTCATCTATTTATTGTAATTATTTATAAATTTATTTATATCTTGTGATGTTTACATTGCAATATTATTTAGATTTTAGTAAATTGTTATACTTTCACAAGTCAGAACTCATAAAAACTGTTGTTCATATTAAACAAAGAAGTCAAAGCATAATAGGAATGAACATGGCCTACCGTCTGGAGCCGTGGAAAAGTCTCAGCGATTAATTTCACTCCAGCGTCCGTTATGTGGTTGCAACCTTGCAGCGTGATCCTTGCCACATGTTGACAAAACAAACTGTTCCTGTGAAGGAACTGCACTGCACCAAAGAAGACATCCGTTAACTGCTCCACTCCCGTCAGGTCAAGAAACTCAACAATGGCATTGTCCACTGTAAATATATCCTAACAGAAGAACAAAGCAACTTGGACAATAAAATCCGAATTTGGCACTTTTAAACAATTACATTTATAAACTGTCATGTTTTTAGCAAAGAGATATCTGTCAACATTTTCTAGCAGTATATTACAGGAAAATATGACATAATTTCCTTGCAGCAATAAAATATCACTGGAGAAATTAATAATCAGAATTTTCTACATTTATTTTTTTCAAAGCATACATTTTCCAAGTAATGGTTTTCAATGTATATCCAAATACTAGTCACATTGAACAACACAACTGGATAATTTCAAATGATATCCAAATAACCTAATAACTTATATATTCTCATTTAATTAATGCAATATATTTATGCAGATATTACCATTATAAATGTGTCGAATCATATCTACGAAAAACAGGTTGAAGATTTCCTTTATTGATTAAAGAAATATTTTATACACAAGATTTCTTGTTCTCAGCAATAAACATCAAATGCGAAGGATCAAAGAGGACTAGCTTACTAGAATCAACAATGATTGAATACCTTCAGCTTTTCCAGTGGATAGTAATTTGGTGAATCCAGTGCATCAAACAGTTTTGATCTATCTAAAAAGACTGAAAAATCAGAAGAAATTACCTATTATGAAATTATATTTGTCTTGAACTGATGTTAAAGCACGTAAGAAATAAAAGAAATAATGTACGTTCCACAGGCACATTCGCACTTTCTAAGACTTTGACATTATATAACAAATCCAGTTATTTAGTCAAGATGCTTTTAATTTCACAGTTCTATATTACATTACGGGTTTATTACATTCGACTGCCATTATAAGGATGCTGAGTAGGAACATCTGAGAGACTGTAGCTACAAGCTACAGACTAAGGATGATGTTAAAAAACAAGTTGTGTTCCTGGATGTACTATGTTTAACACAAATTTATAATTGAAAAACAAGAGAAAAATAGGTGCCAGCCAACGACGCACTCTTTGCACTTTGTTGTGCGTCGATGGATCTCAGTCGCGTCTTTGCTTTCTGAAGTGCGTCCACAGTTGGTCGCATGAGATGATCATTGCCACTCACAGACACCGGTTCGTCATCCGCTTCCTCAACGAATCTGCTTCCTAAACATTCGAATGAAAATAGAATGATAGATGAGCCAGAAAGGAGAAACTTCACAAAACATGAAACTCTAGTCAGACCTCACTCAAAGTACTGTGTTCAATTGTGGAATCTGTAAAACAAAAAATCCATCTTCAAAGAAAACTCATTAGTAGCGCTCCTAACCCAGCAAGGAAATTTTCAACTTCAAGAATATAGCACTGAATAAGCCACATGAAGATAATTGATCAAGATAGGAAGATAGGCAAAAAGACTGACTGCGTTGGTCATCAGGGCATAACTGACAATATTAAATTCCAGTTCAGGATTGTCATCTAAATAAAGCATAGGAAATGAGAAGCTTTGATGTACTCACCCATTTTGGAATGGACACGACTTTTGCTCTTAGTCTGAACAACATTTTTAGAAGGAAGAAAATTTAGAGTGGTGGTAAAAGGATGAGGAAGAGGAGGAGAAACGGGAGGAGGAGGAGGGGGAGGAGGAGGAGGAACAATCTTGTTGTCCTTCAACTGTTGCTGAATGTTCTGAGGAGATAGAGGATTAAAGTCGTTGCTATTTTTGTGCGACTGCAGTTCCTCAATTAACTGCTGTTGATCCTCGTATGCACTCTCGAACTCATTATTGAGCATAGGATTAGGCGCGCTGTAAGCAGAATTGACAGACAATGTTTTACTGAGACTTTCACAATAAAATTATAAAAAAATCCAGTCATTTAGTTCAGATGTTTTTAATTGCTCATGCGCTTCGGTGTGAAAGTCTGATGCAGTGTTCGAGGTGTAGCTGGGAGCGCCTCTGAGTAGTGAGCTTGAAGGGGCGCTATAAAAAAAATACGAGAATAAATAAATATTTTGTACCTAGGGGATTTGTTCCTCCAGGGGTACCAATTGTCTCCAAACATTGCATTTATTGCTGTTTAATTGTCTCTTAAATCACATTTGTTATTATGAACTGTTTATAATGTATCTTGCATAAAATTCATTCGGGAGCAATAAACACCAATTTTTGTAAATGCATAGCACACAATAGTTGAATAGTGTAAACGAGGTTTATGCAATAAGAAGACTTGTGAACATGGACTTTGGAAATACGTTAGATAAAGATTCCTTATAAATACAGCATGCTTGCAGCAAAAATTGCCTTCTATTCATAAGCAAAAGATATTGTAAAAATATGACTGTTACCTGAAAAACTGCTGCTTAGCTTTTGAAGGCTTTGCTGCTCTCTTTTTAGAAGCCATTTCTCATAAATCTAATTCAGCTGAGTAATAACCTGGACAGTTAAATGCAGACAATCATCATTTGTTTCACACCACATATTTTCAATTCATATCCACACTCATCTGATCATCCACCAACCTAGATGACACATGGCATAGCATGGAGCAAACACAAGACTCATTATTAGGCTTACCATATGGGGTCCACAATTCCATGTAAAATTATAGTAATACTAGAAACCTTACAAAAACAGCATCCTTCCCTGAAGTCATTCTTCAAGAGGTGCTATATAAAATTATCTATAAATAGAGCACAATACAATACAATTAGAGCCTACATTTGTCCCATCTATTGCCCATGGAAATGATGACCAGGAGAGGTTCTCAATATTGTTATACAACCTGACATTGGGGCTTGAACCAGCTATAAACTACACCAGCACGAGCAGGGTGGGAATTGTCAGGGTTGAGGGGGTTCAACCCTAGTCTCTTTTATGGCCCCATGGTATTCTTCATTGCACACCACAGCGGTATTATTTATAGCTAAATCAACGTCCGGCCTATCATTTAGTTTTCTACAATTCTCATGCTGAGCACTGAATAACTCATTCTGCACCGAGTCCTCTAGCTGTAAGCCTCAGGTTTTTATGCATAAAAACAGAGACTTACCGAGACCTTCATCAGAGCAATGGCATGGACGCCAAGGGCGGATACAGAAACTTTGGACGAGAGGGGGGTAAAACTTCTTGGCCTTGGGCGTGGAAAATTTTGTTTTTCGTATCCGCCAAAAAAGTTGATGACCTTTTCTTTAGTCATCCAGTCTAACCCTCTAAACATCCTCATTTTACATTGTTCGAAACCAAATGTGGGGGGGGCACGATACATGGGCAGTTCCAAATGGGTGGGCCATGGCCGGATTACCCCCCCCCGGATCCGCCCTTGATCGATGGACGCAGAGCACCAACAACAAAGCCAGGTCAGCTTACAGTGCTTACCCCGGGTATCCGGTCAAAACCGCGCACACAAAACCGCGCACACAAAACCGCGCACACAAAACCGCGATTCACAAAACCGCGCACCCTCAGAACCGCGCACGATCATTACCGCGCACTATCATAACCGCATCCAAGTATCTCAACATGCATCCAGCTTCTATTTCATATCTAAAAACACCTTCATCCAGCTTCCATTTTACATGCGTTATTTTCGTCAATTATAGATTCTATAATTATCAGAAATAAAAAATATAAAAATACCTTCATCCAGCATCCATTTAGGCTATTAAGCGTTTTTTCATCAATCCAGCTTCTATTTCATATCTAGAAATAGCTTCATCCAGCTTCCGTCTCTCATGCGTTATTTTTGTCAATCCAGCTTCAATTTCATATCTAAAAATAACTCCATCCAGCTTCCATTTCTCATGCCTTATTTTCGTTAATCCAGCTTCTATTTTACCTGTAAAAGAACTTTCATCCAGCCTCAATTTCTCTCGCGTTTTTCATCAACCCAGCCTCCGTTTCACCTACAAATAATTTAATCCAGCTTCCATTTCTCAAGCGCTGGACCAGTTGTAGCCTATGTAGACAAGTTAAATATTGTCGTTAGACCAGTTGTCGTGACACCGCTTAAACAGATGCTCAAACAAGAGTGGTTAGGATCGTCGACCAAATACTAGTTTCAAAAGAATGTTCGAAGCCCATCGAACGATACAATTTCGAATTTGAACAGATAAACAAACAAGCGCGGTAATGATCGTGCGCGGTTCTGAGGGTGCGCGGTTTTGTGAATCGCGGTTTTGTGTGCGCGGTGTTGTGTGCGCGGTTTTGTGTGCGCGGTTTTGATAGTAAACCCTTACCCCGTAGGCCTATGTATAAGTTTTCCGCTTGGTTGAATAAGTGCCGAGGAACCGCAATACTTACTGTTCTCACAACGACCAATTCTTCTACGCAATCGTACCAAATAATAATAATTGATTACTAGAATTAAAACGCATTATTAAGCAATCGAGAGTTATAATCTCCCCGTGGTCATAATTATATCACCGACCATCATAATTATTATCGTCGGCCATTGCGTGATGTTGCTATGGCGACAGCGCGCGCTTCTCAAAATAAACCTGCATCCGATCGAAGGCCAGAGCCGTATTTTGGCTATTTGTATTTGCTAAAGATATTGTTGTAAGAATTTTATTTTCTCATTAAAGATGTTTAAACTTTAAAGCAAAGCGTTTAGTGCGAAGCAAACATAAGTTTGACTGTCTGAAAAAATACAGTGCATGAGCACTGTAAATTGCGTGCGTCGGCCTACGTAGGCCTACGTACTCTGGGCATTTACTTATTTAGGCCTATAGGTGTCCTTAACCATTGCTTAATTAGGCCTAAAGCCATAACGATCAGTGCAATGCAACGGGGCAATGTAGGTCAGGTCACCAGAGTAATCAGGAACAAGGTTGAGGCCATACGTTCAATCAGTGCTTGCTTAAAATGTAGAAAGGAGAAGTGCCTGCATGGACGCTCCTTACCTTTCCCTGCTGTGCGGGCCAAATAAGTGGCAGGACGGTGTTCAGATTTCAAAATAAGTGCCTGAACGCCGTCTATGACCGTCCTGGCACACTTTAAGCCCTGCGTTCAATACAGAAAAGCTCGTAGATTCATGTAGGCTACATATGTAATCAGGCCTGCTGTATGTCCGCTTTGCAGGTCAAGATCCTGATTAAACTACGCGTCAATAGGTTACTATACGCAAAGGACTATAGATGTAGTAGCCTGTCATTCAGAAAATTATGGTCCGTGCCAAAATGTAAGACAGTGGACCTTGTCTACGGCTTTCTTCGATGTAATCTGTCGACATTGACCGAGAACAATAATTTATTTAAGTCCGTGATTCAGATTTAGTTTGCTTTCGTTAACAAGGCCAATAAGCTTCTTCATCTTCTAAAGCGTTTTTGCCAAAGTGCTTGGACGATTCTCAAGTGGGTGCTGAAGAAACGCACTGATGTTTTTTGATAATGTCATGTAGGCCTAGCTACTTTTCCCTCTGTAGGCTACTTCCATACGATAGACCTGTGGAGCTTCTACATCTTTATTGTGAAAACTTCTGAGCTCAACAGAAGCGATTTTGTTTAGACTTCTCTTTGTTTTATTCATTGCAGTGCTCGATAGTGACGTAGTGAGTAGTATGGACTGCCAATCAAAAACTAAACTGTTCACCTTATACCAGCCTAAATACCCAGTTAAACTCGAACGTAACGCTTAGTCCAAGCCTGAAGTCCAACAAGACATTTTTTGTCGATCACACAATGGTCCAAGGGTTGACATCAAAGCATTTTGTGGTTCTTCGTTCGAGACAAAAACCACACAGAGCACACGCCTAAGTAATGGCAAACAGAACAATGACCACTAATTATTGACCACAGTTCATTGATTGACCAAAATATGAGTTAGTATATATGTAACTAATAAAGCAAAATAATTAAGACCTAACTGCAAAATTATTTTCTAAGCCGTAATTCAACATAGTTAAAACCACCGTGTTCCAATTAGAACAGATCTTTATTGCTTTTATAAGATCCTAGGAAATGTTATCGGTAATAAGACTTTTTAATGTTTTAATCATCTCACAGAATTAATTTATAGTTCATTACTATGAAAAGCTGTCCATTTGAAAAACACACGTGTTTAAACTCATCACCGTCGGGAAAAACACTGAAAACAAATCGAAAGTTGAGAACATTCCTTGAAATTCAATTATTCAATTATTCATATCAGACACTTTTTGGCTCATCGCACAGAGCAGACACTTGAGCAGCATTGTCAAACTTTTACTTAATGATACTATTTTTCATCGTCGCAACTTTGAACGGTCCCAGGTTCCTCGTGTTCCACGCAACGCCTCTGTACGTTGCAACTCCGTCGTCGTTGATTCGTAAGTCCGGCTGAATCTGCTCCCAGATCTTTTTCTTCGGATTCAGTTGCTCGTCTGGTCCACCTGAAAGGAAGCCAGCAGTACACTACAGCAGTCCGCCAAAAAACATCTAATGATGGTTTCATGTCGTGGAAGCGAGATGGCCATGTGGGTAATGTACAGGCTTTATTTGCAATGAATTTACCACCAATAGATAGTATGGATATATGGATTGGATAAAGATGATTCATGGAATAAGGCAATACAAAGTAGAGTTTGAAATAGAGGTTCAAACAAATATGCTATAGATACCATTATTTTGGGGATACCTGTGTAAAGCCAGAGGTTGAGAATAACATAGATCTATTAAATATGCTTTTCTTGGGATATAACAGTGAACAGTGAAGAAAGAGAATAGGATACATACATGACAGTTACTGGATTTAGGCGATTTGCATACAGATGCATACGACAGGAGGGAAAGGGTATCGACAAAATGCATGCATGCAAAACAAATATCTAACAATGACGTCCATATTAGCCTATTTATAACTCTCTATTATCCTACAGTCGTCCGATGGCATTTGACTATAATTCAATTCTGTTCAGATCTAAACAGTAAATCATAACAGTTTAAAAAAATTTAGCCAGCAAATATTTTTGCATTCATGATTACGAAGGTAAATCTTCTACCTGGATATCCGTCGACAACGACCCGATCTCCAATGGCCGCCCCAGTCGGGGGATCGATGATCTCGACTTTTTCTGGGGAGCTGCCGCACATGATCATGCCTTCGGACAGAATGCCTCGCATTTTCGCAGGCTTCAGATTCAACAGAAAGACGCCGATTCGGTCCTGCATCTGTTCCACCAATCAATCAATCAATCAATCAATCAATCAAAGAAACTGACTGCATTTGTATATGACAGAAGAATAAACAAAGACTGTTTCTCATTCAGAATGAAGCTTATTTACGTTTTATAAATGATTGAACAGAGCAAATCAGCTACGACAACTTTAAGACATACGTAGAATGCCTTGCAATGTGGAGCCTGGGTTCGAAGCTCCCCTCAAACTGCACAGGAACAAGACCTGCATTCACAACTGCTCATTGCCATTGATTATACTTTGTCATAAGATAGTTGCACTTAATAAATACATTTTCAAAAATGCGTGATGAACAAATTCTTGACAGCAATCCACCGTACCTGCTCAAGCGGAACGTGTTGAACCAGTCCGCTGACAATCGTCCGTGTCTTTGGCTCTCCAACCTCCACCTCCTCCACGTAAAGACTGTCTGCATCTGGATGCTTTTTGACGTTAACGATTTTTCCGATGCGCATGTTCAGGCGCGAGACATCAACCTTGTCTCCACCCTCACCAGCGGCAGGTTTGGCATCACCTGAAAAAGAAGAATGTAAGTGAAAATTATCTAAAATTTCTTAAAACTCAGAAATTAATTAATTGTGATTAGAGACAATCTTTGAAATTGCGATGGAACATTTATAGAGCACCATTCTGCGATTCAGAGGCACTCCCAACCCAAGTTATGCGATTGCTGAGAAATAAAGAGGACTAATAGCGATTACCAGCACTTTTTCTAGCGGAATGAACCGGAACGGTGTTCCAGCAACTTTTTCCGGCAGTTCTTATGTTTTACGAATAATTCCATTTTTGAGTTCGAGCATATTTTTTCTAGAAAAAATCACTGGCGATTACAAATTTGTTGCAAAATAATCTGCTTGGTATCAGAGACAAGTGTAAGCAAACAACTTGTTGAGGGTCACTAAAAGAAACCTGTCCAGAAGACTCTAAACTACAACTGCTGGATTACAGACCAGGAACAATCAAAACCTAATAGACTGCCATGCTTCACACTGTGATTGCAATTGAAGGCACATCTATGAAACATGTAACTGCATACGAAAGAGGTTTACTTTAAGAAATGAGTTGTAAATATACGTTTGTATGTGCACTTGCTATAGCGCCCCTTCAAGCTATCTACTCAGAGGCCCTCCCGACTACAAAGCGGACACTGCATTGAAGTTTCATGCCAAAGCGCTGAGCAATTTTGAGTGAAGGACTTGCACAAGGTCCCTACGCAGCGACTTGAGGTGGATTCGAACCTGCAACCCTTCGGCTGCAAGGCGTCGAACATACCAACTGCACCACCGCGCCCCACATGGCCCAGTATTAAAAAAACAAAGTAAATTGCAATGAACCGGATAATAAACTCAGTGCCTGCCCTCAGATTCAGCTATAAAGCACCAAGCAGGATGCTCATCTAACAAGTGCCATGAATCAAGTTCAGACTAGCGGTACATAGAATAATAAGAGAAACCTTTCTTCTCGGCTTTTGCTTCTTTCTTGCAATCCTTCTTTGGAACAACTTCCTTCTTTTCCAACTTTGTTGCAGCCTCGTCGACTACCTTCACAGGCTCCGGCGGCTGTGAATCTACCTTGACTGAAGGAGTTGATGGTACAGATGGTAACACCGATGTCGCTCCACCAGGCAAAGGCACCTGCTTAACTAACAATTTCAAATCACTGATAATTACACATCAAAAACGGTCTCATCTTTAAATTCATATGTTTTTCTACTGTTATCAATGATCAAGCAGGTTCAATTAACTTTGCACATTAAGACATTTACTTACACTATGAAACGTGATGCAATGCAGATACATTACCTACCACTACCTTGAAAGAGCGAAGAAATCCTAATATTATGTCTGACCTCAGCCAATATGAATGGCCTGATGATGTTTCTCCAAAACATTACCCCCGCCCCCGGCATAGGCCAAGAAGATGATGAGTATTGATGAAGGTTTACCCTCCACAGCTGAGAACATTAAGTTCTCAAGTGACTTGAGTGACTTATCAATTGATCAACCACACAGTCAAGAGTAATTTATCCATACCAGTTTGAATTCCATATTCTTCACATAAACCAGGCGAAAAAAATTTGTGTGCAAAACATACAGCAAATGAAATACTTAATAGACCTTAATATCTATGTGGCTATTTCTAATATACAACAGGCAACATACACTTTAAGAGAAAAGACTTTCTCAGTTGATCAGTTCATGAGCTAAGATCATCGAGCTTATTTCACAACACTTTCAACAGATTTATAAAAGGTGTAATATAAATATATTAAACTTAATATTATACAATTACAAGAGGCTGTTACATGAATATTTAATTACATCGATTTGCAATGCTTGATATCAGAATCTTTAATTTCAACAGTGAAACTAACTTCCATTGTTTACTTCGGCTTCGATCAGCCGTTGCTTCAGGATCTCGACTTCAAGACGAAGCGTCGTGTTCTCCTGTCTCAGCCGCTCCTCCTCTGCCAAACACGCCTTCTCGACTACACGCAGGTTGACAAAAATTCAAATGACAACACGTGTTCAACTTACTTTAAGTATAAGTTAAGTTGCAATGAAGCACTGGTCTCCAATGGCTGATGAGGTATAAGCACAAAAAACATTGGCCTTTTTCACCATTAAGCCTCATTTTGAAGCCTTTATTAAATTAGTTGATAGAAATATTGGGAACCAGCACATACAAAACATTCAGGTTATACATACGAAGAAGACAAAGCTGACCAAACAGGCAGCTATGTTTTAGCAGTGTAGTTATGTAGTTAGCAACAGTACCGCTGGTAAAGGAGAAACAAATAAAGGCAAATGACATAACGCCAGCCTTCTTAAAGCACTGCTCTCCAATAATCATCAAGGTAAAGACTACTTGCGTAAATAAACATCAAATTGGGGTATTTATAAGAAGCTTTCAAAATGACTTCTAAAGTACCACATCTCAGTTAAAGATACTGGCCTGAAAAGTTAGTTTCTTCCAATGCCCCATTGCCCTTTTCCTTAAGCCAATTGTTTACCCTTTCTCACAGCACTGGATTTGTCATATACTAGTCATGAACTGTTAGTTGAAGTAAATCTGATCATAAATTATATAGAACCTCGAAATTACCCGCAGATTTTCTTACAAATTCCAGTTGTGTGCGAAGCTCTTTGAGCAAGCGATCAGCCAGACCAGCTCTGGTCTGTAGCTTCTGTAAAACTGCCACTGAAGTCATTTTGCAATCTCTAAAATAAAGGAAAGTTCTATCTCACACAGAAAATTTGCGAAATAACCCATCTATGCATAAACAATGCTTACTTATATAAATATATTTCAGTCTTGAATAAACAGAAATTAACTTAACAATGCACTTTTGACTGTGCATCAAAACCATGGTACCACACTAACAGCAAATTCAACATTTTCAGCAAATCCATCTAAGTATTAGCAGATCAATAGGTCTAGTTATTAGCCTTTTCCAATATTTGGCAAAAATGAAATGTCAATCTCAGGCTCGCTCGGCCCGTACATGGGGACCTTAAATGGCGAACGATCTCATCAGCCCAGGAAACGCGGTCGCTATAAAAAACCTGAGGGCACTTACTGAAAAGGGTCATTATGCAAATAAAACAATTACTGGTATTTAATTCTCGGAGATAGCTCTATGGTCGTTGGCCAAAATGGCCGACGCCGTGCCTTTCTGTTGTTATGGCAGATTTTTACGTCCGGGACGAAACTCGCTTCCTTTCGTTCGGATTTTCTGATGTTTACTGATGTCGAGAGTCGAGATTCTGACTTTTCTTCATCTGTGTCGTGAGCGTTTGGACGGTAGCTTGATAATAAATTTTGACGTTCAACATGCCATGCGTGTTTCGCATCTGGACTATTCCATTATGCTGAACATCAAGGGGTTCCAGGTTCGTCATCATTGTTTCATCATTAGGCTATCGATAGCCGAACAATTGCGCACGTGTATGGGAAAAGAAAGGATTTCACTATATACCAGCAACCGAAAACCATGCCGCAGTAGTGCCACGTTTCCAGCGTTGTGCTGCCCATCGCTGCTCTTCGCACTAATGTTTCTCGGCTCTGTAGACACTGAAAATACTGTTAAACTACCATCATCGGGAATCGGTACGAGAAACTTTCGGCTGAACTCTCCGTGTAGCCAACGCGTAGGAGTTTGACGATGGGGTGACTTGTGCTTCTCGAGCGGTGTTTTGCCTAAGGATGACTTCTGTCGTGACGTTACCATCAATAGGCTTGAGCTATATGAGTGGGCGCCGCTGATGGCTGCCATATTTGTCTTGTATTTGTTTTTTATGTCGTGTTTTTTTGTGCTTGTAAACCAGAGTGCGTTTTGCAGCTGGTACATTAAAGAATATACTTACTTACTTACTTAAATGTCAACATACTTATTGTTCACGGCACAGTTCCATTAAGCCGGGTTGGTCGTATTTTGTACGATACTATAAGCATGCAGTGGCTCTATTTATTGCTTTTCATTTAAAAAATAATTAGGCCTATGTGCTTCAGAGGTGGCTAAATACAAAAAAAATTGAAATGAATTAAATGAGGTCGGCCGGCGGGTACATCGCGCTTGGCATCACTATAAAATTTGAACGAAACAAATATGAACGTTTTATTTAAAGGACCATCGTCATCAAAAATTCAAAACATTTGAATAGAAAATCCTGACAAACTTTTTTTATTACAATAAATCCAATAATTACGAAAATTTAAAAGTACACACAACCTTTCCTCGTGGGCAATAATGAAGGCAAATTACATCAGTGTCATAAAAAAATTACTCTACTGCAGCGCTTCAAGCGACTGATAGAAAAATCCATAAGCTTAATTAATAAAATTTATTTATTTATTTTTCCGAAACAGCTCAAGAATAACACAATAGCCTACTACACTGCTTGGCTAAGTTATGCTATAAACACGGACTTTAAGCGGTCCCTGGACTGTAGAATTGAACTTGGTAGAAATCGCGATCCTCTCTCACGCTTTAGCATGGAGGCTGGTGGACCTCAGTGCATCGGATACGCTCTCTGGGCGGTGTAGCGCCCGTGAACAAGCTAGTGACAATGTGTTTTGCCTTAAGGCTTCAACGGTCTAAATTTTACGAAAATGCAAGGTGCATCCGTATGGAACAATGTCCCGTTTTTCTTTTCATTTACAAATTAATTACCTTACCCGTAGGCCTATATTAAATTTGCTTTATCAGCTACGGAATAGACAGTCTATTTCCCCCAGCATTTTGGCGACTCTAATAAAGTGATGCGTGTTCACGTGCGGAATGTAGCCTATTGTAGGCTACTGAGTAGCCTATCTGTCACCTGAGTGTCACGCAATGCATCAGTTGCGCCTACGTAGCTGGTCTGACCGTCTAGCTTCTGGGTTATTTTTGAATGCCTGCATTAGCCTATCCATTATTTTCTGATACAGGTGGCTCTAATAGGCCTATTCATCCTAGCGAGAACAGTAGGCTAACTGTAAGTCCATATCCCTACCCCTCGGGGCTCGCTCCTCAATATTAGACAGTGCCGCGCCTTCTCGGTTGTTTGGACCTCCATTTGAAATGGCCGTACCATAAGAAATTAATTTATCAAGCAAGCAGTGACAGAGAAATATTTAAAATTAGCAATTTCGATTAGAAGAAAATGCATTGCAAGCATGAATTCAAAAATTGCAAACGCCGTCGCAACACCAAATTTAAAAAATAAGAAGTCCAAATTTGTAAGAAGTCCAAGTCTTATAAACTAAAACTCTGTTAAAAGTTAGCCATATGGCATCGCCAGTGTTGTTGAAAGTATCGGGCAAATGTACTTAAGTAAAAGTAAAAGTAAAATGGATTTTAATTACTTAAGTAAAAGTAAAAGTACTCATCACAAATTTTACTTAAGTAAAAGTAAAAAGTAGCCCCTTCAAATAATACTTTTTAAGTAAAAAGTAAAAGTACCGAGTGTTTCTATAAGCTTAACTCAATCGATTATTAACCTTCAAAAATACTAAATTCTCGAAATGGCACTTATTGTTGAGTCTAGTACGCACGCTTCCGATTCATTACTAGCACAATGCACAGCTGAAGAGTCGTTCTGCTGCAGAAATGGCAGTGCACCACCCATCGAAAATCTATTTTCAGGCATGCAAATTTGAATAAGCTGTCTTAGCTTAGAGAAACGAAATGTTAATTAGCGCTTTGAAGTAACGAACATTGTAACGAGTGTCGCATAAATTGTAACGAAGTAAAAGTACTGAAATATGGGTAAAATTTTACTTCGTTGAAAGTAAAAGTATTTAATTTTTTCGATACTTCGTTACATGTGAAAGTACTCAAACTTTTACTTAAGTACAGTAGCGCGTTACTTTTACTTCGTTACTGTACAACACTGGGCATCGCCCTCCAAACACATATTTACAAACAAACAGCATACCTTTAAAACCTCTCAACTAGTATTGTGGCCCTCAATTCTCAGCTACCTCGAGGCTGTGACAAAAGTTCTCCCTCTAGGCCTAGTCTATTTCTAACCTATAGATTTTACGAAACAGCTGTTTTTCATCCACGCTGTTTACTTTCTAGGCAATTTCTTTATCTCCCAGGGTTCCTTTCTCAGTTTTTGGCTCAACATAACCTGACATTTGGCTTGTCATTAGTAGCGAATAGCCACAGTGGATGCCTAAAGCATTACTACAACTTGAGTTTTTGTGCTGAGAGCACCTCAGAATAGTCAGTCTGCTAGATACAATAAAGTACTACACTGGTGCTGTAGAGGACAACATAAATTATTATTATTATATTATTGACCTTCCCAGACAATGTCCAGTGAAAAATTGCGACTTGATTTTACATAGTGCCGGTCAATATGCTGGTCTCCCTGACACAGCTTTTGGGTGACACTGCATTTTATAAAAATTTACAATACACTACATTTACGTATATCAATTGGATTCTAGCTGGAGAAAAAATATACTCTGCACTGGCCAGAATCATACAAAGAGCAAAGACATAAATCATGGTCATACATCATTATGACAAACAACGACATTCCTGATATTTATCTGGTATTCGCATTTTTATCATAAATTTGAAAGGAAATGATCACCTAGCAAACTGAATCCTGTCAGGTGCAGATGAAAAAACAAATGCACAAATTACAGCTAAAAAGTTCAATCGTTGTAATAACCCTACACCAGTTACATAAAACAATATTGTTTTATATCAATCATTATGAAATTTCAAGCAGTTCCCATATAAAAAGCTCCAGAAAGATTCAACAGCGCGTGCATTCCTCAGAAAGCCTCACTCCAGTATCTCCAATGAACTTGTACTGGACATCAAATAAATATCCCAATATATATGTACACACACAATACTGTTAGACCGTAATAATAATAATAACTGTTTTCAAGAGCAGCACAAATGTCAGCTGATCTAGAGTTAGGGCAAGAATTGCTGTTGCCATAATTACACGCTTAACACAAGTAATGGTACAACCAGGCAAGTTATCAGATAACCATTTTCGAAACAACGTTGCCCAGTTCTCGTCAATCAGATCGCAGTGCACTGAATTTCTGGGCGAAGGAAGGAAGGAAGGACTAACGATGAACATTTAAACTAAGCACAAACTAGACAGACTGAAGGAGGTTTCAGCAAGTAAGAAAACTTCTCTGAAGTTCATATTCCTATCGTAGTATAAAGAATTAAGCCGGTAAATGTAAGGATGCAAGAGGTTTGAAGAACGTCGTCGTCATTGCGAACGAGAAGACAGAAGTTGTTCTCGTTGAATGGAAGCTAATCTTTCCTTGCCTTGGTCTTCCGTTTCCGTGGCGACGAGCTGCAATGAAAACATTTTTCGCCGGTAACTATGGTAATGCTAAGCAAATTTTATATTGCACAACATCTGCGCACTGTTACATTTACGCAATGTATGCTCGTGTGTGCGTGTTTATCGCTGTGCGTGTCTGTCTGTGCTGTGTGTGCATGTATGTACAGACGGGTTCAAGTATGCACATCTATGTATGTATAATATGTGTGGGTGTCTATGTTTTGTGCATGTAAATCTCATACACAAAACTGACGAGTCCTGCTGCCAATGAACTCTGATGTCCAAAGACAAAATTCCACACAGGACAAGTAGTGTCACTATTTAAATTATCCACATGGTACAAAGGAATGCGATCCCAGAGCATTTTCTCAATGCCGGGATTACGGGTTTACATTCCCTCGAGATGCAGCAATTTTATTTCCGGATACATTGCTACTCAGACACCTCATTTGATAACCTCTTATAACAAACAAACAAACAAACAGAGTCTTTGAACCATATGAATTGAGACACATTGCCATTCTCAGCCATGCACTGCATTTTGAGATTTATAGAATTTTAAAAGGTGAAAACAGGAATTGAGCCACAGCAACTTCTCTGTTGAATTACCTGGGAACTGGATCCTTGGCTTTGCTGCTTTCTTCATGCGAATCATTCTCCAGTTCAGCTTCTTTGCCCTTCAATCACAACATCTCTTTCATGACAATCACAACATTAATTAACGCTGTGCTAAATGCAAAAAAACCGCAAACAGAACAAATCCAAAATACTACCGAAAGACAACATTTCACACACAGTTCATTTATCATAATTCTAGAATACTTATAAACCTATTTATTCTCGTGATATAAAAATCAAACTTATTTATTTATTAGAAACATAAATTGCATAAAACGTATGATCTATTTAACCAGAATTAAATTAAATCAAATTATACAAACAGAATGGCTGAGCTGCACATAAATGTGTCATTGTACTCAACGGCTTGAGGCTGACAGAAACATTTATAGTATAAATCTAAATAAGCATGCAACAAGTTAACCCTTTAACGCTGAGTTGCGTTGGTTTCCCATATATTCTGAATCCGTACATGTTCATTGCTACAGGGTTAAAGAACACTAACGGTTTTTTCAGATTCCAAATCTGATTTCGTCGGCTTGTGCGCATTCTCTGCTCTTTCTGAATCCTTTTCTTTTTCCTGAGTTTCTTCGCCCTGCCCCTCATCCTCCTCTTCGTCATCTTCTTCATCTGCTTCGTTCTCATCTCTGTCATCCTCCGTTGGTGCGTCAGTCTTCTTTCGCAGACCAGCATCCGATGTTGGCTGAAAACATCAACCATTAAATAATAAAAAATATATCATTGACCGAAGCGTCAGAATTCATTGTTGGTGTGTCTTGCACGTCATCATCAAAGATTCAATTAACCAATTGAAGTGAAGAAGTTGAAAATGCTTCCAAAACAAATTTGATAATAATGACAGTAAGGATTCATTTGAAGTTAAAGAAAGTGGAAAATGCTGTTTCCTGAGCAGTTATAATTTAGCAATGATAATAATGACTTTGGAGGTATATCATTAAACAAATTATTATTATTGTTCTTCTTGGCCATGCTGGAGTCAGGAGCACCTCTGAGTAGTTTCCTTGAAGAGGTACCATGTTATATAAATACCTGAATTAATGAATTAATTAAACAAGACATACGTTGCATCACAAATTATTATTATAATTGCTATCCTATCTATTTTCAGTAACATGATAATTAAACTTAGGTCACAAAAGAAAACAGGTTAAATTCACATTGCCACAGTCTGGTATGTAACGCAGGGCTCCCTTACTTTTGACGAAGAAATGCAGCAGTACATTATAAGTATAATCGGAAGGAGGACTGCTAGAATAATGACGACCCAAAGCCAAGGTCGCTCACTGGTCGCCTCCATCACAGCATCCACCACGCTACGCTACAAAAAAACAGCACAACTAAACTGCAAACACGGTAAACACTGAAAGTCAACTTGCATTGAAATCTGGATAAGATGTCAGAGTGCAGTAAAATTCTGTATGAGAGAGCACAGCACAGACAGAAGAAAGAGAAGCAAAAAATCAATATCAATATAAATTAAAATAATTATAACAAAATACCAATGTCTATAATGACAAATTTAATTTGGCTATTAATGCCAAGGTAGACAGTATTCTATAGCACACATCAATTTGGGTAGCACCACCAATTTGGGTAGCACCACCAATTTGCTGTAATGCCCATCAACTACACCCAAAAACTTATGTGGTTCTAGTCTCCAGAAGGCATTTTCACATTAAACCACCATCTGAAAATCAAAATTATGTTCCTTTTATCCAAGGTTGGGCAGGATGTGCCCTCCAGCACCTGGTAGCTATCTTGAAGTGGTGCTGCATTTTTATTGATCGACTAAATTTGCTGATGATGCCTTACCCCAGATCCAGACAACTCCTGGGTGCGTTTAACCCTCCAGGTGTCATACGCCCACTGGTCGGCCACTGCTTTATCGTCAGTTATGATGAAGTTATCGAAGAAGATATCTTCGGACATCGACCACAACTCCAGCCCCAAGGCACTCTGCAAAACACGTGAACGCAATAATAATTTTGATCAAAACTTGAAATTGGAATTACCGTAGAGCTGATAAGATATCACAGTTTACAATATCGTCACAATTTTATGCAATATATAGAAAAAGACAAACGTTGTAATAATAAAAAAAATTAAAAATCTCTTTTTATATTGACTTAGCAGCTTAAAATGTATAAACCACATTGTATGACATTCTTACCTAAGTACTAAAAACACAATTAAACTCACAATTGATGACATTTTGTAAGGCTCCTTGTCTTCAAAGTAGTCCGGATTGGGAATCACCTTTGCCGACCAAACGCCCTGTCAGCAAACACACACATGCTTGGTATCACAGTGAATGTATCGATGTCATATACCAACTCATCATTTAAATAAAACCATTGCAAACCTCCTAAATTCGATTGCAAAGACCATCTAAATCACGAAGGCAATATTCAAAATCTGCAAAAGACTCATAAACAAAACCTATGTAATAAAAAATTCAGACAGACCTATGCAAAGTAGAATCTAAATCCTATAATCCTCTTTAATATTCCGACTGTCTTGACCTCATTGTTCCCCTGTGTCAAGACGTTCTTTCCCCAACTCTCCACTCCGCCATTCTTTCTCTTCGTGTCTCTTCATTTTTCTTTCACCTCAAATCCTACCTTTTTTCTCTTGGGACTCCTTACACCAGGAGAGCCTCTGAACGGGCAATGCTGGGAGGAGCACTATGGAAATACAACAATGCCGACTGCCTGAACTGAGAAAGGCAATATTCAAAATATGTGACAGCAAGACCTTTTCTCAAATAGTAAACAGGGCATTTTAAAGAAGTTTTAGAAGTGCACAAACCCCTTCTTTCCCCCCCCCCCATCGTAAATTACTCCCAATCGTATGAAAACAACTATTTTTATTTTACAGTGTAGAACTGAATGCTAAAATAAGCCCTGTAAGGTAGCACCTATAAAAATTAATCAAAGCCTACAACGTAAATCGGAATATTTAGTTTGTAGATTGAAATGCTCTTCTTTACCTTGTAGTCTGGGTTGTCAACTAATGGTGCATGCCATTTGCCCTTGTACTTTGGATTCGACACTTCTGCAGGTGACCACTCTCCACATCCAGCAACCGACTCACACTTCGGATTATCTGAAGCAAAGCCGCAACAGCTGAACGCTTTGAAAATAACTTTGTCACAGAACATTTTAAAGAAGTTTTAGGGGTCTGAACCATAGCATGATTTTATTAGGCATTGGAATTTCGCAAATATTTCGCAATGAAAGCTTATGCGTGTACTTACAGGGCCCTTACTATTTTGTTCAATTATGATAAAGTTCTACCTTTTCACTTCCATGGTGTCTTTCTAAAATAGAGCATGATGAAAATGGAAAGACTGAGATGTTCCTCAGGCTCAAGTGCCAGTTATGCAGCCCAGAAATTCAGTCTGTGTACATGTAGCAATTTGCAGTTTTTAGACAAGATAATTAATTAATCAATTCTAAAACAAAATACTACCAATCTTCATTTCTCCACAAGTTTATGATCGAACTATGTGTCAATCAATAAACTGGATTAACTTAACCCTTTCCCGACCAAAGTGCAGTTTAAAAAAGGTACGTGGGAATCTTTATACCCTGGCTGGTAAAGGGTTAAGCGGCACACAAGCCCATATATTGGGTTTCAGTTGGTTGGTCCAAAGGGTGATTTTAATTTGAGACCCAGTGTCTACTAGACTATGCTGTAAACTTTTCCAGGAGAAAGTTCTGTAAAGATTACAATGTTCAATATTCTACTTACTTATCAACGGTGGCTCCCATTCTCCATCAACATCATCGTCCCTGAACAAATTAAACATAAAACCTTTTTACTGACTACGAGACAAAGACTACAGGTCATAAGATGAAAGAATATATGACAGCACGTGATAGATTTCTCCCGAAGGCTGACGATCGAATGCAAAGAACGTTTCTTATTCATTCGATCTATATTATGATTATTCTTGTCTTTGAATGTACATGCTTATGTGTAACGTAGTTTGTAAGTTGTAACTCAGAAGACAATCTGCAACTGAGAGTTAACATGAATACTTATTTACCTACTTCGAAATGCAATCAATATCATAAGACAATTTATGGTCCAATATAATGAGACGAAGAAGGCACCAAGGTGATGGATGGGTGAACAACGTACCAGTCAGATGGTTTCTCTGATTCGGTGCTCGGAATCAATTCTGGCTCATCATCCAGCCATCCTTCCGGCTTCACAGCTGTCTCATCAGCAATCTTCTCTGGCTCATCTTCATCCCTGAAAAGGCAGAAACCAGTTTCAGAAGAAGATTAAAAATCAGCAATCTGTAATATTTTTTAAAACTAAGACAATCCTTAATTACCCCTTACCGACTGACAGCATAGGATATCTCATATACAATTTACTCTACTTTGGTCAGTAAAGTGTCAAAATGTGATTCAGCTTAACGTACAACATCAGGAGAGAGCGACTATATTTAAGATTTCATCTATGAACAAGTCTCTGCTCACCAATCTTCAGGCTTCTTGGCGGCTGGATCCGCAATTCTGGAAATAAACATTTCTGTTTTATCATTTCTTTTAAATAACGTTTCTGTTTAATTTTAAACATGGCAAAAAATGCTGATGTTACAAAGCAACCCGTTGCAGCTTACATTTAACTTTGATATTTGCCGCAAAACAGAATTTAATATTGATTATTGAAACAAGTCAGAAGATAGCTGTACTATAGCCGTGAGCTGCGATTATGTCAAGGATATTGCAGAAGATCTTTTGAAGGATCACAGCACGGTCTTAGACAAGATCTCTAATTAGCTAAACTTTCTGCTGAAACAACACAACTCCCAAATAGGTTTCTTAAAGAGGCGCTATATAAGTCAATAGAATGAATGAATGAATATTTGAACAGGTGACTCAACAACATCAACCTGAACAGGTGTAACTTGAGAGGTAACGCAAGGGGGGACACTCAGTACCACGTGATCGAGTATACCTTACCTCTCTCTGTCGTCCCAATCGTCTGGTTTCTTGTCGCTTGGATCAGCGATTTCCTTCGGTGGATTAACTGGAGGCCTGTAAAAGACATCTGTATTAGCTAGACTACAGTATATTTACAAAGTATGCAAACCTAACATACTCAAATGTAAACATAGCATACTCGACACATTAGCCTACACATTGAACACGTAAACCTAGCATATCTAACAAGACAACATAGCATACTGAACAGGTAAACGTAGCATACTGAACACCTAAACCTAGCATACTCAACATGTAAACCTAGCAAACTTAATACATAAACATAACATTTATGCATGGTGAGATGCGCTTGTTCGTTACAAGCATAACCAGAAACTGACTAATGTGATCATCAGAAAACCAGAGCAAGCCATGACAATGACGACCAAACACACATAACAACATGATGGCATCAGATATATAATAACAAAAGCTGTAATGCAAAACTCAATAACAAAAGACTCAACTATTTAGTTTCAATGGCAAAACTCACGTTACGTCGTTCAGCAAACTGCCGGAATTAATCAAATCCTCATCGACATAAATCTCAAACTGGTTGTCAGGATAAAGAGCTGAAACAAACATGATAGATGTCACACCATTATAAGCAAAACAATATGGTTTCATGCATTCTTATATATTTCAACAACTGACCATAAGCACCCACTGCATCATTAACATAATTTACCACAGTGACAGTGCATCAGTTATATATCGATAGCAACAAACTGCAACTTCTATAGCACTAGTGTCCAGGGCCTCATTGAGGCCAGTGCATGCCTGGGTGCTTCAATTACCTTGTGGCCACCCACTGAATCATCATGCACATAAAAACAGCTGCAGACTCCTCTAAACTGCAAGCTCGGGTGCTGCAATCGTCCTCATATGAGGAGGCCACAAAAAATCAATTCGTTAGCACTTTCATACCTATGGCTGCCCCATGGCTAGTTTAAAGGTCAAGTCTGTTTTTAAAATGCACTGTATCAACATACAAATGCACAACATCTGACGCACAACACGATAGGCAACGCTGAACCATTGTAAAAAAACTGAACTTTCTTACAGCAATTTCCCAGACAGCAAGGCTACTTAATATGAAAAAGATAAATGAAGTTACATATAGCAAAACTTTACCGAGAGTATACAAGTGCGTCTTTTTATCTGTGAACACGTGCTCAAACTTCTCCGATGGACGCTTCGCATGCTTCTCCTGTGCAACAAAAGAAGAAAATCAACTTAGCACCAACACAGTGCTCAATTAACGAACAAAATCAGACAATTTCAGTTGATTTAGTCACAGTCTTTTAAATACATCACTGATGCCAGCAAAAATATATTCCTTAATGAGATACAATTAATTGTCTAGACTTCTTTTAGTTAAGAGTGTCTCACCTTGAAATGGTTTCAATAAAAAAATGATTGACTGATTCATCGATTGATTGAATTCTAACTCAATGTCCAGCTGTGGTAGCATTTTCAGTTTAACAAAACTGATAACAAAGATCATTAGCATCGCCCTCCTCCATTACCCAGGCTTGGGACTGGCACTGCAAGAATACAAACAGTGACTGGGGCAGTGGGGCTCAGTTGCAACTCTCCACTGTCTAAAATCTTGTCTCTTCCCATGGGGTGGGAGGGGACAACTGGAATGCCTCTGATATATCTGCATTGCAAGAAGCGCTTTAGAAATTCCTAAACAAAATAAATAAACCACAATAAAAGTAATAAAAATTGACCTCATATCTTTTTGTAAGAAACAAAAACTGACTTTATTTTTTGCAGTAAAAAAGAAAAATTTCTGCCAATGTTTCTTTTTAAGGAATAAAAACTCACCTCAAATTTTCTAGTGTGAGGATTCTTATGTTGAAAGATAAAATGAAGCTGAAAGAGTCAAACAATACAAATATCAACAACAGAAATGAGATGCTAAATTACCAAAAAATTATTACAATGTTCACAAAAATGTGCAAATTTAAGAAAACAAAACTAAAACTCACTAAATGATCAAATTATCTTAAGAAAACTGTAATGTGAAGCAAGAACTACAAGCTATCTTCAGAAGCGCCATGTAAATTGTTTTGCATTAGAGTACATCACAAAACACATGAACTACAGCCATGAAGGACCTACAATCCTAAATATTCTGCCCAAGAAAGAGACAGCGAAACTAATGATGATCTTGGTCTTCCAGCAATCAGATGCAGATCTTCAACAAAACATCTTTCAACAACCTCTCTGAAATGACCCATGAATATTCATGAATATGGTGGCACCTAAAATTACATCACCACTTTGAAATTTGGAGTTTACAATTACGATAATCAATTATACACATGGGCATGGCCAAATTGGCCACATAGACTTGCCTTGTTGTCGTTGCCACATTTGTCTGGTCCAAACATGATTGTGTACGGAGTCCTGTCCAGAAACTTTGCCTAAAAGAAATAAATTTCAAAATCAAGCTACACTGACTGAAGAATAAATGCCATAATCTTAACCTTTCAATCAACAGCAGAATGTCTCTTCAAAATGAGAATATATATCTTTAACAGATTCAACAGATTTTAACAAAAACTAGCAATCACCTAAGAATGGGGCAACAGAAGTGCCAAAAAATAGAATACAAGAGTAAAGCAGCAGGTAACGGAATTCTGTAATCGTCATCTCAACGTTCTAAAGCATCACTGTACTTCTGAAACTCTTGTCCAGAACTACATGAAGTTGATCACTAATTTCATACACAACAAACAGTGCTAATGATCAATTGATGTTTATTGATTAGCCAACAGATAAAATGAAACAATTACAATCATTGTCATTAATCATCATTGTTAATCACAATTATTATCATTATCACTATATCATTTGTAGGATCTGGATAAAGAACATTCAAAGAAATCTACCAGATCTAGGTCATCATCTCGTGTCAGTAATTTAATATATGCTCCTCCACACTCCTGGCCATTCTGGAACTTGACTTCATATCTACAACAAATTGCAACCATACTCATTAATCTTCAAATTTTCATATAACAACAACAACAAATTTAAAAAAATAAATATCATAATGTCAACATTTTTTTAATCTTCCGCACAGCTGTGTATCAGTTCTACAATCCCAATCACAATACCTGAAACCTTGGCTACTACAAAAATAACGTTTGATAACTTACTGAATAATCAGAGGTTTTCCATCAAAAGAAAATGGTTTGTCCAGTTTTACCGAGATCGCATGATGTTTTGCGAGATTCTAAAAATAAAATCGTATGACAAAAACCTTAAAAAAGAAAAATAACTAACCAAACAATTCACAGGCCAACAAGTTCCTGGCAAGTCACAAAACTCTGATCACTTATGATACTTGTATCAATAATATTTACAAGAAATTATCATAATTAGCCAAAACCTATCATCAAAGACCAAGCAAGATAAATTGCAAATTGTATATAACCATTTATAAAGTCTCAGCAAAAGCCTTCCAGAAGTGCTCCCAGAGAAATCAACCCTGAAAGAAAAGCAGGATAAATGGTGAGAGAAAGATGAGGAAAGACTACCAGAGAGAAAAGTGAAGCGAACCGATGGTGGAAGTTCATTTAATTAAACAAACATGTACAAACGTATACAAAAAAGTTCATTCAAACATACCAGTACATCCAAACCAACAAAATTGTACAAAGAAAGAATGTCTTATACAAATTAAGTAATGAATAAGTTGCTAGTTGTTTTAAGAATGTAAAATGCAGAAGAACAACAATTGCCTTCAAAACAAGACCAAGATCTCCTTGCAGCGAGTTCTCCTTTGCTTCCTCCACGCTCCATTCGCCTGATTACAACAATGACATTCGAAGAAGATTCAATGCATTTCACAATACACAACACACGCTATTCATTACAGGTTAAGCTTAACCCTTTAGCGACGAGCGAATATTAAAAATATATTCATAGGTAACTAATTCAGTTCGCCATCAATCAATGATGATACACTAAGATCATTTAATTCATATCATTTAATTAATCTAATATCATGGACCTTAGACTGAAAGGCACAAAAGACAATATGAAGAAGCAGAGATTAATATTCACTAAGGTCTCAGATATACAAATAAAAGAGTAAACAGCGGGTCTTAACAGGTGACACCAGTCACGTCATTCAGAAAATAGATAATGAATATATTCTGAACCTGCAGTCAACTATAAATTTATATAGCACTGCATCAAAAGAAGCTAACCCTGGCATTCATTATGCTAGCCTACACGATGCAACAAAAGTTTTCACACAAATAAATTCTAAGATCAATTTACTGAAATAGAATCAAATCTACAACTTCATATTTGCATCTTTCTGATGGCGTGTACGAGAGGTTATTGTAAGGTGCTATATAAATGTCCATATGCATACATACATAAACACAATGTCACTGGGCAGATCAGACCTAAAAGGAGAAAATTGGCCACCATACAGCAAGGCTTAGAAAAAGAAGACGATTTATAAGAACAAGTTGATATAAAATGCATTCAGTAATTAAATATTACCATCGTATTTTGCCACGGAATCATCCACACCGTCTTTTCTCGCCCTCGACTTAATCCACCTGAAACAACATGAAAAGCTCAGCGATGTCTTCATAAAACTACATCAGACTACCAGAAGTGCTCATATAAACTCTCCGCAATGCCTGTTCACAAATAATTATGTAAAAAATACAATACACTGTGCAGTGTGCATTCGATATTCCTCGAGTTAATTGCTATTTACCTGACTTGTCAATAGTGCACACACTAACAGTGTATCCCCACGAACAGCGCAAATGAGTTAGTATCACATGGTCAAGTCTTAAGATCTCTCAGTGTGATCGACCCTGAGAGAAAATGCGGGATTTGAGATGAAAGAAATATGATCTATGGCAACCTGTACTGTATGGTTTGTACTGATTGCTGCTATTTTGTATTTGGTTGATGCTCTGTCAATAAACAGAGATTTTAGTTGTGAGCTTTCGTATGTTCATGACATTAACAAACATACATATAATCACAATTTGCCACCATAAGTTATTCAAACAGAAGTATTTACCTTAATTTAAAAGTCTCTTGAGATTCAAAGGGCTCTGCGAGAAACACATTACCACTCGCAACTGGTGTCTTGTACAAAGGCTAAAAGATGAACAAAGAATTCAACAATATGAGTCTCCTGCCAAATGAAAACACCTTCCATAAACCTATCTATCAATGGCCTATGCGATATGGTCTTATGTGAGAGCAAACATCAAATGTCATCCTACAGTGTCCCTGCACATCACAATGGCCAAGCAACTACATCAGTCATTTGCTAGCAATAGGTTACCTCACCTCTAGTCTAAACGAATCCATAGAAGTTGTACACTGCAAGCAAATGCAACGATTGCATTCAAGCTGGCAAGTACCAAGAAAGCATGTATCCACTTCAAAAGCTATAACACCCCACAGTACCACAAACCCCACGTTCCAAGCTTTCTCTGATTAGGGTGTAAGCCTACTGCAAGAAGTGCTTCTAAAATTTATATGCACAATACAACAATACAATATTACTTAGCAGCTTCTCCACCTTCTCAACCATACTCGAATCCTTGTAAAACATAAGATAAAAATTCCTTTTGCATAACACAGCGTTCATGAATAAGCTGGTAGCCTGCTTCACGGTATCATTTCACTTGAGATTACGCTTGTACAATGTAGAAGTGCATGCATGCATGCAAAGTATATGAGAATCTACCAAGTGCCTCGTACAGTGCTAGGCATTCAGAGGCGTTGCAAGCGTAACAGCCCAAGAAAATAAGAAAGACTTCTTCAAGCAGTGACAGTGCATGTGTCTGTATGCAACTATGCATGTATGTGCATTGTGTATGCATGTTTGTATGTATCTGGACATTTGTACACAGCCTTTTGTGGTGTCTCAGAAAGCCGGCTACACAACACATAGCCGAGATATACAAAGATTTCACAATGAGATTTCAAATCAACACAAGGCTTCACCCTTTCGAGAAATGTTGGTGGCTCATCTGCTTTCTCATCTTCTTCTTGGTTCACTGTTGCATCGTCTAGACTATTGCTACTCTCAAAGTCGTCCTCTTCAAAATCTTCACTTTCTGGGTTGGTTGCCTCGACCACAACGTTTAACAGCACCAAACAGCTAATGGCAAAAGCCAACAGCTTCATGTTGTCGCTATCCTGAAAAAACAACTCGTTTCGCTTAATCCTAACACCATCATGACATCATGCAGCTTAAAAGATGATTAAACCACATAGATTTAAACTAAACTGAATATTTTTACAGAAAAAAATTCGATCACAAGAAGTGACGCATCTATTTAGTCAGGTCTGTATCTCTGCTGTCATGACACACACACACACACACACACACCTACACACACACACACACCTACACACACACACACACACATATATATATATATATATGGATTTACAGTTAACAACTGTGACAAATACCATCTGTTGCAGACCATAATAAAATATTAGCATTGATGTAAGTTTGCAAGGTCTAAACAGCATTTGGCATGCCCTACAGTAATCCGCTAATATTTTCGTACCAGTCACTAAAACTAGCTATCAATGCTGAAAGTCAAATGCCTTTCTGTTTAGAAAAAAAACTTTAAATGCACTTTTATGTAATTCGTGGCATTTGAATTTGCGCTGCTAGTAGACAGTTCTCTAAAGCATCATAAAAGTAGCGAGCAAGCGTTGGTGCTATATAAATTATCGAAATTACAATCACAATAGTACCGTAGCAATAAAACCTTCTTTCGATCATTTACAACGCAAAACGTAACGTTTTAATCAAAACAACACGCTCGGCGTGAAAGAAATGGTGGTGGTGCGTGATAAGAAGTGAGCGATAATACATTGATTTGATCTCGCCAAAAATAGAACAATGAACACATGCAAAATCAAATTAAAGATTCATAAAGGCCACCTTCGAATGAATTATAGAACAGCAAAATGAAACTTAGTAAAAGGTTTTACAAGGCTGCAAAATTATTAAATTATTCAAACGCCATGTAACTCCAGACGTATATGAAAGCGCAAATGATTGAAGCCCAATCTGAGTTGCAACTCTAAAATAAGAAAAATCAAAGTTGGAAGGGAAAATAAACCCAAGAAAACCCAAGTTCAGGGGTGCTGGTAAATTTCTGTAGAAAATGTCCAAATTTTCCGTTCGAAAATCTGACTACCTTTTTTTAGTCATCCGGTCCAAATTTTCACAAAAATGAAAAAATTTCAACAATTTCCCGTCCTAAAATTCTGATGACCTTCACTCGTACAAAACATGAGTTTTTAACGTCAAAATTTTTAATTGTCATCAAAATATGACAAAAATGTCTCAAAATGGTCTTAAAAAGCGCAGGAAAAACCAAAGTTCTTCCGGAAAAATACCATTTCCCAAGCTCGGATCGAAAAACCCAAGATCTTGTGTAAAACACATAGGAGTGGCAACGCTGAGCCCAATAGGCTATTTACGAAAGCTCAGAAGGGCCAACCGTTACGCCGTATTCAATATTTTAGCGCCGAAAAAATACTTTTAGGAAATTCAATTCCTATAATAGTGGGGTCCAGCTAAATAATAACGAACTGACGCCCTGTATGTAGCCTATAACTTACGCCCTAGACCGCATCCTTTTGTTCTACCATTTAAAGATGTTAGAAACTTTATTCCGAGGGTTCTCTTTGTCGCCCATTAGCCTAATGACATTGTTATCTTCACATTACATTATTTTGTTGTTAGGCCTATTTTAAAGTGCATCGACATGTAGGCTAACTGGGTGCGGTGTGTCACCTTGATTTGTCTAATTAAACGAAGATTATTATAAGTGCCGAGGACCACCAGAAGTCAAATATATTAAAGTTTTTACTTTTCATAGGCCTAAATGTTTCATAATTAAGTCTACTTATTTCTTCTGTAAAGTCCTGTGCGTTTCCTCGTGATCTAATAATATAAAGGATATTCTTATTTACTTAATATAAAATTTAAAGTAAGTAGCCTAAGTAAGAATATCGATTATTTAATGATCGATAGGCTGATTTTTCCGTTGGTCATAGGCCTACCATTGCAACCATGACTAGCATTAGGCCTAAGCGTCTCAAGTAGGCCTAAGATCGGACGAATCTGTGCAACGAACATGTCAGAGCGGACTTAACAAAACGCGTTGAACTAAATCGATTCCCAACTTAATTCACTAAACGATCTTATTCAGAAATCAATCTAGGCCTAGGCTAATTGACGTGCATCGTACAGCAAACAATGGCAGCAGGCCTGTGAGAGAGTTAATTGTTCTTAATGGTTCAGTCTACTGGATTGTGATATTATATCCCTATCGGATTGTGATATTTGATCGTGTGCGACACGAATAGGCTATAGATTGATGCTCGGGCGTTGTTCTAAAGGAGCTAAAGAAATTTAAATACTAGATAGGCTAAGGATGCAAGCATACAAAGGGGTAAAATAATATTTGGAGAATGTGACATCAAGCGAATAAGTATACATGTATATTATGACGTAATCGCGAAATGACGTCATCTTCCTTTGTCCGCAATCAGTTTCGGGATTATTCGATTTATTAATTTCCGTCTAGGACGGCTTCAGTCGAACGCAACGACAAAAAGACGACAAAAGTCGACAGAAAGATGACAAAAAAGACGACAAAAAGACGACGAAAAGACGACAAAAAGACGACAAAAAGACGACAAAAAGACGAGGGAAACGATGGAAACGACGACGAAATACAATGAAAGCGGTGAAGAAAATGACGGAAAACAACGGCCTAGGCTATGATACGGTAGCGTATGCCATGGCTAATGTTCGACAACTGAGCGGTATTATAGTAATTATACTCGATCATCGAAGTGGAAAAGAAATTATTCGCAATGTATTATACAAATCTGATCATTCATTTCAGCAACCAAACATTATTCGCTAGACCTAATTATTATAATTAAGCAAAAATTAATCTCGTTTAGTACAACATTTTAAGATGAAAAGTAGATCAGGCCCGGTCTAATTTGATGCAATTATATAGGAGTTGAATACGAAAGTAGCCTATAGGCCTATTAGAAAATAGACTAGCCTAAGTATGCCTTATAGCCTAAGGTGACCCAGGTGAGTAGGCTACGAAAAGGCCTTTTACAAGGTGCTATGCACCACCATTCAGACGTTCCACTAGGGTGCTGTGCACCATTCCACAAGGTGCTGTGCACCATTTCACTAAGGAGCTATGCACCATTCTACCACGGTGCTGAGCACCGATCCATCAAGGTGCTATATGCACCATTCTATCATAGTGTTGTGCACCACTTCACCCAGGTGCTGTGCTCCATTCCACCAAGGTGCTGTGCACCATTCTATCATAGTGTTGTGCTCCATTCCACCAAGGTGCTGTGCACCATTCCACAAAGGTGCTCTGCACCGGTCCACCAAGGTGCTGTGCGCCATTCCAATAAGGTGCTGTGCACTTTCGCATCAAAGTGCTGAGCACCATTCCACTAAGGTGCTGTGCACCATTCCACCCAGGTGCTGTGCACCGGTCCACCAAGGTGCTATGCACCATTCTATCATAGTGTTGTGCACCATTCCACCAAGGTGCTGTGCACCATTCCACAAAGGTGCTGCATGTGCACCATTCCACAAAGGTGCTGTGCACCGGTACATTAAGGTGCTGTGCACTTTCGCATCAAGGTACTGAGCACCATTCCACTAAGGTGCTGTGCACCGTTCCACAAAGGTGCTGTGCACCGGTCCACCAAAGTGCTATGCACCATTTCATCATAGTGCTGTGCACCATTCCACAAAGGTGCTGTTCACCATTCCACTAAGGTGCTGTGCACCATTCCAAAAGGCGCTGTCACTGCTGTGCACACGTCCAACACGCTAACTAGTTGTGAATTTCTCCACAACAGTAGGCCTACTAATAACTTGATATTTTGTGCTTGCTACGAAGAAAACGACTCAAAGTCTGTTTTCTTTTACAAATTCTTCAGCAAACGTTCAGCGACAAATCGTATTTATAAGCGCACATCAAACATTAAAGCATTAAAATATTAAAACATTAAAGCATTAAAGCATTGAAATATTAAAGCATTAAAATTAAAGCATTAAATATTAAAGCATTAAAATATTAAAACATTAGAATATTAAAATATCAAAACCATAAAGCATTAAAATATTATAACATTAAAACATGAAAGCATTGATTTCACGCGTTCAAACAACATTAAATTTCGACATACAACAACAGGACTTAAAACGCCAACTTCAGTTCACAATTTTTTTCTACTTCTAAGAAATGAATCCGGGCCACTGTATAAACCTACATACGGTTTTTTATTAAAGAAAAACGAATAATGAAGGGATCGAGTGAAAGGAGGGCACGGTCAGATCACCCATAGGGCCATTATAGAGCCGCACGGAATCATGCTGCCGCCTGCGAGCCAAATGGGTCCCTTGTTGCATCGTCGATCCTCGGATTGGCCTTGTCTCTAAGTCTCTAAGCCCACAACGTTTCTGATTAGCAATTAATTGAGACGGTTAGTCGTCGAAACCTATTCCTCCAGAGGATGAGGATGCGAAGACAGATGGAGTAGCTGCTACACGCAGGAGGAGGAAGGATAAATGCATGCCATTCAGATGCTGCTGCTGCTGCTCGTTTCTATGGATACGGCGGCGGCGGCGACGACAGTGCTTTAGGCTGATGAGGAGTCGTCTTCTTGTTGCCTAGAGGAGTTGATGGTGGCGGCTCGAAGCAGAGTCTGTCGAAGACAAAAAGTGGCGTCGAAGACAAAAAGTGACGTCGAAGACAAGTGACGTCGACGACAAAAAGTGACGTCTTCGACTTCTTCTTCTTCTTCTTCTCGATAATCAGTAGCGCCATCGTCATGGACATTGGAGGTCGTTCGTCGATCTTCTTCAGCCGAATCTTGCTTCTGCAGACAGTGCTCATCAGCGCTGCGCACATCACAGGCAAGCAAACTTAATAAGATATTTGTGCAAGAATTATTGTTGGAATTGTTTTGAAGAAAACAAATATAAGATGTTTCTTGATTGTGCAGCATAGGAGACAGTAGAATAGCTTTTCAATACGATATTTTACATTGTCTATGGCGTCCGTAACACAGCCAAACCGTTACAAGGGCGTTTCATATACAACTAACAACAGGATAGGTCTTACAGACTAATTAAGTGTTCTACTATGCTACTATACAGTATTCTACAATACAATACAAAACAGTAGTCTGCAAAGAAATATTCTAAACTGCACGTTGAAACTATAGGCATACAATAGTCTACGTAACAATAGACGATACACTACAATGAAGCATCTGCCGCACAATGCTTCATTGTACGATTCAAGGAGTCATCGTCGTTTCACATAGCAGCGCCATACACAATGTTAACAACTTTACAAGCAGACAAGACATAAAGCGGAATGGACGTGCCCTTCTGTCGCTGCTACAGAGTAGATGATTCTCCATGCAGTCTCGGTGTTCCTTCACTTGTCGACGCTGGTTCCCTTGTACTCTTGCAACGTGGCTTCGGTCTTAAGCATGGCGCTATAGAAGTCATCAAACTATTCCAGATTCTTAAGACGGTGTCTCTCATCCATGGAGATAATTAATTAATTAATTAATTAATTTAATTAATTAATATACTGTTTTATTGTCTGTTTTTGCGATTTAGTTTCAGGGTCATCTTGGTCGGAATGGTGGTCGTACGAAGGAATATCTGGTAATCAATTGTTATACTCTGAAGTCTGTTACGATCACAATAGCGATGATAGTTAGGATGATGATGAGGATGACGATGACGATGTTGAGACGACAATAATGGGATTTTTGCAGCCCAATAGCCCAAGAAAGACGTACACATATATATAGTTATTCGGTTGTTATTGTTGTTGTCGGAGTTGTCGCTGTTGTTTTTTGTGTTGCTTATATATTGTTGCTGTTGTTTTTTGTGTTGCTATTGTTGTTGCTGCTGTTTTTGGTGTTGCTGTTTTTTCTTCTGTTGTTGTTCGTGTTTTGTTGTTGATCGTGCTGTCCCTGTTCTTCTTAATATGTTGTTACTGACTATTCACGTATAATATAATACTTGTGATAATAAAATGAACACGAACGTGGACGAATACACGAATGCATTCAATATTATATATTTACATGTATGCAGTGTATGCACACATGTATGCACGTGCGCTTGTGTAGGCAATGTGTGTTTGTGTATGTGCGTTTGTGTAGTGTGTTTGTGTATGTGTGTTTGTGTATGTGTGTTGGTGTATGTGTGTTTGTGTATGTGTGTTTGTGTATGTGTGTTGGTGTATGTGTGTTTGTGTATGTGTGTTTGTGTATGTGTGTTTGCATGTGCAACTGTGCATGTGTGTTTGCATGTGTATGTGTATGTGTACTTGTGTGTTTTTGTGTTTGCCATAGTCATTATCGTCAATTTTCATGATTCCCATAATAATAACAACGAGCCTTCGTTGAAACATTCAGCTGACGAAAATTAGTCTCTGGTAAAATAATGGCTTGAAACTGCTGCTGGAAGGATTAGCGGAGGAGGGAGGATTTTGGACGAGGATTGGAAAGGATGCGGGAAAAGTAATGAGTAGATGGATATAGAGACGGTAGGTCATGATGGAAGGAAGGACGAACGAACGAACGAACGAACGAATGAGGGCAAAGAACAATCCAGTTATATTATGACATCAATTTATTTGTTTTGTTGGTCTGATTGTATCTGTGTTTGACACTGTTGATATTATGTGTATGGAAGTTAGGAAGGATGGATGGACGAAAGGAAGGAACGGTGGATGGATGGAAGAAAGGAAGGAGCGGTGGATGGATGGATGGATGAGCTTGCGATTGTATGCGGATGGGTGTACAACTATACATGTAGTTGTTTGAAATGATTGATGGATGGATGTTTCGTTGGTTGTTTGGTTTTGATGGATGAGTGAATAGATTAACGATCATGATCACGTGACTCATTCTTAATTAAAGAATAGTTTGTCACTGATGAAAGTGACGCGCATAGATTAGAGAGATAAATAGACGGATTGTAAACGACAGACAGACAGACAGACAGAGAGACGTAAATGTGCATGCGTATAACTTATCCATACATACATGAATATATACATGCATGCATACATACATACATACATACATACATACATACATACATACATACATACATACATACATACATACATACATACATACATACATATGTGCATACATACGCACGCACGCACGTACGTACCTATGTATGTACATGCATATGTACATACATACGACACGTACATAAATACATACATACATACATACATACATACATACATACATACATACATACATACATACATACATTAGTGTGGTCCTCAAATCCATGTAAAAAAATAAAATTTACCCGATGCATTATGGTACCATTTTTTTCTGTTATGCTTCATGTAACAATGATTCCTGCCAAATTTTATTGAAATTGCGTTAACTATAGAGGTCGCTCTACAAGGTCAATTACTATCAACTTTTCAAGAATTTGCAACATTTTCTAGTCTTTTTAATAATTCATTTCAAGTTACTTACTTGCGATTTTATTTAATTTATCTACTTGCATTTTAATTTAATCTACTTACTTATTTCATTCGTTTTATGACGTCACTTCCTGTTGCAAAATGACAGTTTGTTTTTAAATTTTAAACATACGACAAATCATTGAATAGGCGGCAAATATTCTCAAATTAATGCACACCTGCGATTGCTTCAAAGTAAGTATCAAAAGTTAACAACCATAATTAATTACTTCTAAATTAATTTGTAGAATAGTAGATTGTTAATTAAAAAAGAAATAGGAAATGATTTATTTGTAATTTTGTTGCTAAATGATGTCAAAGTTTTATCCAATTTGAAATACTTGGCTTTAACGCTATTGTTTATTATCATAGTGACATTGACTCTATTGTTACCTAATTTCAGTGGCAAGTACACTTAGTGCAAGCAAATCAGCAATAATTCAGATGCGGAGCGCATCTGAAGTATGGCTCGTTGGCCACGTTTATGACAAGCTACCAGGGATGAAACTTCCAACAACGCGCCAGGTTTTGTCGGTTTTCTTTTACCAGCATAAGGTCTTTAAAAAGACGGTTAGAGAAAGTGCAAGGTGTGCTGTCCGGGAAGTGCTAAACTTGTGGATTATGGCTAGCATCCCAACGACCATAGAGAGAAATGCTATTGAGAAACTGGAGCAAGTGTTTGACACACGGATCAAACTGAAGGAGAACTCAAAGCGAGTCACCACAGCTCAAATGATAAATGAAACTAATTTTCAGGTGGACACTGATAAACTGTTTGACATAGCGCATGCAAATGCCATGATTCTCATTAAAATCGAAGATGGTCGCTCATTCTTAACTGATCAGCGTACAGATAGGAAGGGATACATGGCAGGAGTGGACAAAATACTGGCTGGCAAAGAAGAACGTAGGAAGAGAAGGAAGATGGCAAAACACAAACTGCATCACCTGGAGAAAGAGCGCAAGAAAAGGTGTGACAATGCCACGTCATATTCAGTACACCTGTTAGATACAGAGAAAGGCAGTATCGTCTTCTCTTGTTCCTCTTCCTCTGATGATGATGACGCTGAATATGATGTTTCAAATACCATAAAGAGGCAAAAACATTCCAATACCGTAAAGAGGCAAAAACCTATTAAACATGATTTCACCGGAGTTAGCGTCAGCTCTCGACCGCAAAAATGTGAGTGACCGAGATGCTACATATTTACTTGCAGCGACGGCACAAAGCCTGGGGCATGATGTTGCGGTGCTTGCAATCAGTCGAACCTCAATTCGCAGAGCCAGGATTGCAAATCGGCGTCAGATCAATGGCAGCATTAAACTCGAATTCAGTCAGCGAGGTGTACCAGTACCTCTAACTGTACATTGGGATGGAAAAATTCTTCCTGACATTACTGGAACGGAGTCAGTTGATAGATTGCCAATACTGGTCTCGGGATATGAAGTGGACCAGTTACTTGGAGTGCCAAATTTAAATCGTGGCACATGCGAAGGAACCAGTGAAGCTGTTGTGAGTGTGTTGAAGGATTGGGGGTTGGCAGACAGAGTCAAAGCAATGTGCTTCGATACTACTGCATCAAACACCGAGCTCAGTTCCCGCATGCAAAGAAGTCTGTGCTACTCCTGGGACTCCAGCAGTCAAAACTCTCTAAATTTCTAAAATCATGGCACAGCTATTGTTTGCTAAATTGAAGCCTTTGCAGTAGGCCTAACTTTCTATTACTTTAAGACTAAATGACTGACCTTATGTCAATATTTAATAGGTCTGCTCATCACTCAGTCTCTTAGAGTCAACAAAAACTCCACATTGTTTAGTTTTTAATTTATTTTATACAGTCTGTGACGTTTGTTTGATATACTGAGTTGTTACTTTTTCGACATTATTAATAGCAATATTTTCGCAAATAGAGAAAAGTTGTGAGCATAGAGCGACCTCTAAACATCAATGAATAAATTTGAAAAAATTCTCTTATTCATTTCTAAGGCAAGGTAACAGATGAGGATGGTACCATCAGGAAAATAACAACTTTTAGTTTTCAGGACCACCCTAACATACATACATACAAACATACATACATACATGCATACATACATACATACATACATACATACATACATACATACATACATACATACTTACATGTACATACATGCATGCATACACAGGCCTGCATGCACCGATATACACACATACATACAAACGCATACAGGCAAACAGATAAGGAGACAGACAGCTAGACACTGATGCTGGAACAAAGACAACCGTATATGGTTGAAATTCTCTCTGGGGTATACACGTGTATCTCTGTGTGAGTGCATTATTAGATACACGTATCTCTCTGACGTCTCCTCTCTGATGATTATAATGTCGTCGAGTTTTCAATTTCTGTCGCTGTCTCTTTGATTGAAGCCCAACATCTGAAGTTCATCATCTCATCAGATCTTCTTCTTCGTCTCGCTCGAATCACGAGTTAACGAGATAATTAGCAACGTATAATAGTAAGACTACAGACGAAGGACAATGAGATTGCAGACTGCATGTATACTACCTATATCAGATACAGTTCGCATAGGTATAGATGCAGTCTGCCATAAACCAAAATTATTATTATATATTTTTATTTCCATTGTAAATTACTCACAATCGCGTGACAATGGTCTATTTTAAAATATTTATAAAAAAACTGCACAGAAGTGCTTCTACAACTGCGCAAATCCATTTAGAAGAGCGTATTTATTTTTTGGTGTATCGAACTGCACGCTAAAGAGTTTGATTTCTGGATCTCGTGTTTTGGATTATGGTACATATCTAAATATTAGCGCTTAGGCCTATCATTCATATATTAATTACAGCGTGCAACATGCAAAAGAGCATAGCCATATAATCTAAATTATGGTAGCATATACACGTATGTACAATCATAGGCGTACGAGGCGGGGTGCAGGGGGGCAAATGCCCCCAAATTCGGGCAAGTTTGGTGATTTTTTCGGGCAAAAAATTCCTAACGACCCAAAAAAGGTCGTCAACTTTCGGGCAAGTCAGGTTTTTCGGGCAAACGCAAACCCGAACGACTAAAAAAAGAAGGTCGTCAACAGAAGTTCAAACTTTGCCCCCCTCCCACTGCTGAAATGTCCCGTACGCCTATGTGTACAATGTACAATTGTACATGCTATAATCCTTTGTGCGTGACGGGTGTCGAATCGCCTCGTGAGCGCTTTGTTCCTATATAGCTGCAAATGTGTAATGAAGATATTATGTGCTCAGAGTGGCATAATATATCTGGTTCGAGATGAGAAGCCGACCGTCAGTAATTCTGACCTGAAAAACTAGACACCAAAAAGAGGGCAGCCGTATACATGTAGAAGAGTATAGGAATCAAGGAATCACGTATAATTGCACGTATACATATAACTATATATGTGTGTATATATATATATATATATATATATATACATACACCGTGATTCAAAAAAAAGTAAGCCAAATTGTTTTTCATATATCTCTAATGCCTGATAACATATCACGCTAAAATTTTCCAAATATTTAGAGAATTGGACCAAGAATATGATTCCAAAATTTCATGAGATAAAGTTGAACGGATAAAAAGATATGAATCTTTAAACTTCATATGCCAAAATTGCCGTTTACAAGCAATTTTCTGTCAGATTCAGTAAAATGTAAGTCAAACTTTTTCTCATATCTCTAATGCCTGATGATCAATCATTCTAAAATTTTCCAGATATGTAGATAATTGAACTAGCAATATGACCCCAACAGCATGATTTGATTATTTAATTAAGTAAGATGCTCAAAATGTCATCCTCCAGCTTGCACGCAAGCCTTGAGGTGCTGGCGCCATTAGGCAACAGCATCGTCTGGTCCAAGCCATCCCAAACTTCCAACAAGCGTTGCTTCAGATCGTTAATATCATGGATTGTTGTCTGGTAGACTCGGTCTTTCATTATGCACGCTCCACACTTTATATTCCGTAAAATGTTACTACAGGATCACTGAAGACGAAAATTGGGAACTATCAGGCATGAAAACTGCAGCGAACACCATAACAGATTTGCTGAAAACTGAAATTTCCGGAGATGAAGTTTAAATATCCATATCTTTCTATCCGTTCAAATTTAGTACATGATATTTTGGAAACCTATTCTAGGTTCAATTCTCTAAATATCTGGAAACTTTTAGTATGATTAATTATCAGGCATTGGAGATATAATAAAAACAATTTAGCTTACTTTTTTATTGATTCTGACCAGAAATTGCTTGTAAACGGCAATTTCGGCATATGAAGTTTAAAGATGCATATCTTTTTATCCGTTCAACTTTATCCCATGAAATTTTGGAATCATATTCTTCGTCCAATTCTCTAAATATTTGGAAAATTTTAGCGCGATATGTTATCAGGCACTAGAGATATATGAAAAATAATTTGGCTTACTTTTTTTTGAATCACGGTGTATATTGATATATATACAGGGGCGGATCCAGGATTTCTGGTTAGGGGGGGGGGGCGTAAATACTACATACATGCATACATACATACATACATACATACATACATACAATACATCCATACAATACATATACATACATACATACATACATACATACATACATACATACATACATACATACATACATAGGCCTACATACATACAAGCAAACATACGTACATACATACAATAGGCATATAAGCCCACACACATACATGCATTTGTTCGGCGCAGTGTTGAAGGGGTATAGGCCTAATTATTATAGTATGCATGTATATATGTATGTATGTATGTATGTATGTATGTATGTATGTATGTATGTATGTATGTATGTATGCATGTATGCATGCATAGGCGCCGAGTTGAACCGAAGAGTAGTGGTGCCCATAGAATGTGTAAAATACCGCGCGTGAGCGCGGAAACATTTTTTGACCCTTTTTTATGGGAGAGTTATTAAAATTATCTCATGGGCGGAGACTTAGTCCTGGTTTTAGGGGACAAATTCGCGGCCTAAGGACGATCGCCGAGGCCCTCAACGCTGAGAAGGGTAGGGGTTTAGAGGAGGAGATGTGCTATTCGAACTTTTCGATTTTTTTTATTGCCACACTGCCATGGTAGCATCTTACGCTGTCATTTTGATTAAATTGATAATCATAATCGTAATTTAGGCTAATAATTGAAAAGCGTCTTGGCATTGTTTGAAAAATCCACACTGAAATAGTGACATTTTCAGATGCTATCTCAGCAAAATGTCTTATTATTTCATTGCTTAGAGACATGATTTAAGACTTCAATAAATGTTCCTCTCAATTGTTTTTAAAAAAATCACTTTTTGAATCAACATGTAGTTCTCTTGGAATCCATATAGAAGACAAGTAGGCTACAATCTTCGTTAGCATGGGCATCTTGAAGCACTCTTCCCTAATATAATTAGGTCAACAGTCTCAACTTTTGCACAAGAAATCAAACAATTCTGTCTACATTAGCCACTATTTAGTGAGCCAATATTAACACTGTGGAAATAGATTTTCATAATAATTATAGTCTTTCAAAACGTTTTGACAATTTAGTAAAGGCTGATTTGTCAACGCAGATAATGAGACAAAAACAATATCCCGCTTTTGTGATGCTGAGAGGTGACTCTCGCGCATGTAGCCTATGTGCACACCCATCAGAGGCGCTACCAGTAGGCCTAGGCTACTTTAGACCAAGAGAAAAAAAATAGTCTTGAGACATCGAAAAGAGGCATTTGGCCCACCAGTTAATATGGTAAGTAGGTAAGAGAGCTCCGGTAAGAGAGCTCCATTCTGCCGGTCCAGCTACTTCAAACATCCTATTCCCAAATTGCAATTATATTAGTTTTAGGTCAGTTTAGTTTGAGAACATTTGCTGCAGGTTTAGGGGGGCGTACGCCGGCTCCGCCCCCTCTAAATCCGCGCCTGCAAGTGCACTTCCTTATCACAGACGTAGATGTACGTATACAGGTGTATAGGATATATATATTATATCGTGTTTCTAGTGTAGATGTGAGCCAAGATATTTCTATGTAGGCTATATCAAAAACGTTATTTCTGCCGATTTCTATAGCTCAACCGTTAGCTGGTCTCCCCTCATGGCGCGGATTTTGTGTGTCGCTGAGATGCTTGCGATGATTTACATTTTACACTAATACATCACATTGAGTTAAGCTACGTTACATTACACAATCTCTCAATATGCAGTTTGACTTAAGTATATTAAGTCGACATAAAAAATGAACGGAGTGAGAGAATATATATTTAATTATCATGTATAATTGTATATAATATCATTGAAGTTCTATATAAAGTGTCAAATTGCAATATATAATATAAGTCTTACATTATATATACAGAGGGAACGCCAGAAGGGATTCTTTGGTGAATTCGATGATCGTAAGAAAATAATTGGCTTCTAGGTGTCGTCTATACAGGTATATTTAGTTAGTATATCTCACCTGTACAGGTGTGGATTGAATACAGGTGAAAACTGACGATGAATGATGAATGGGCGAATTATTATTTTCGAGTGTTCTGCCATTTCGTGGTTGATCAATGGCAGAATTTCTGGCAGAGTTTTTTTTCAAATAAGTTATTAGAACTGCGCAAATCCTTCTTCCCTTCTCATCCTCCGTAGTAATTTACTACAAATCGAAGCACATTGACCTTTTGGAAACCACTTCTAACTGCACTGCAGAAGTGCTTCTACGACTGCACAAATTCATTTAGAGCTGCATATTTTTTAAAGAATTGCATGCCAAAAATATCCTGGTTTCTGGGTCTAGTGTTTTGAATTTCAAGTGGTTTGAGAGAGCCCATAATAATAAGAGTTGATTAGTGATTAACCCTCAGGCTACCAAGCTTTTTTTGTAACACTGACTACCAAGGGGGGGTGGTTACCACCCCCCTGGATTTTGGGTTTGGTTTGAGATATCATAACTTGTAATACACCTATGGATTCAGCATTCATTTCTGCACAAAATGGTATATTTAGGTTTAAAATATATGAAAGCACCCCAAAGTTATGAATTTTTTACCGTAGGCACCCGTCGATTCCACAAAATGTATACTTTCGCATAAGCAAAATATTAGATTCTGTGTGTTTTTAACATAATTTATTTAATTTAAAATAAGTTACATATAATAAAGTCCAATATTCAACTATAAAAACTAGTAATAAGTTAGTTTTAGTTACAATAAAAAGAGAAAAAACACGTAAAACATGCTGAAAAACGTTTACGCAGACTTATCGGTTTGCGTTGTAAAAAAACCCAACATTTTCACACATTTAAATTTATTTTAAGCACTTCCGGTCATCAAATGTCAAATTATTTGGTATCACTAAATAGCCCTAATTGCCCTCTATAGAATGACATAATTTATTTCTCTTAAAAAATAAATTATGAATAATGTTTAATAGGGAGAACATGAAAATATTATGAAAATAAAACACCTTTTTATATATTTTAATTTATTTTGAGCACTTCCGGTTGTCAAATGACAACTCCGTGACCACCACATTGTAGCCCCACATTCCCTCTACAGAATGGTGTAATTGGTGTCTCTTCATGTCAAAGAACGGATAAGATACAGCCGATAATCTAAGGGGGGGTGGTATCCACCCCCCCCTGGTGCCTCGGGTATATCGGGTGTAACCTTTGAATGGTATGGTATATCATCACACATTTTAGCTCAAAATGTGTGCAAATGAATCCTCTACAGCCACCTAAAACGTCAAAATTTTATTCCTAACGAAAAAAGTTTTATTTGGGAAAAACCTAGGGGGGGGGGTGGATACCACCCCCCCCTTGGTAGCCCGAGGGTTAAGACCAAAATCCCAAAGAGGGATGATTTGAATAATTTCCGATCGTTTAAGATCAAAATTCCTAATTATAAGCTAACTTCCAGAACTCTTGTCCTAATTTGCAATGCAAACACAAGACAATAATATTAACCATGAGTTTTTCAAATGATTTGCTGGTTGGTTATAATTATTGAGCAGGTCCTGAGTTCTGGGGTTTGGTGAATCCCGAGTGGAGTCTGTGCAGCAAAGGGAAGCGCCAGTCACCCGTTGACATCGACCCTGAGACGATCCTCTACGACCCTCGTCTCCAACCTCTGACGATTGACAGACATCCGGTCAGTGGTCAGTTTCTCATCATCATCATCATGGTCACTGTGGTCAGTTAGGCAGACGTGCATATTTAATTGTTTTACTACATTGCGATCACCATCGAAGCCAGATGCGTCCTCATACAATGACTCGTCGACATAATCAAGCCTCACTGCCATCATCATCATCACTGTTATCGTAATCGTCGTCGTCATCATCATCGTCATCATCATCGTCGTCGTCGTCGTCATCATCATCGTCGTCGTCGTCATCATCATCATCACTGTTATCGTAATCCTCGTCGTCATCATCATCATCGTCGTCGTCGTCGTCATCACCATCGTCATAATCATCATCGTCGTCATCGTCGTCATCATCATCGTCATCATCATCATCATCATCATCGTCGTCGTCGTCATCATCATCGTCATCATCATCATCGTCATCGTCGTCGTCGTCGTCATCATCGTCATCATCATTAACAACAACAACAACAGCAACATCTACACTTACATTAGTCTACTTTGCATAACTGAAATTACATTTCTTATCCAACCCCATCCTGCTTCATCTGAACTTCTCGGCCTTCCATAAATAGTTACCCCTATGCACTAGGCCCTATCTCACCTACACCTAGTGTCTTTTATGCTTGCTCTCACATTGGCTCAGTGAGAATATCTTCAGAGTATGATAATAGTTAATTATGTGTTGCAGATTGGTGCTACGCTCGTGAATACTGGTCATGACATCAGTCTGATGGTGGAACATTCGAGTAGTAGCTACGTAAACATCAGCGGTGGTCCTTTGTCGTACCAGTACCGAGTGGTACAGGTCGTCATTCACTTCGGAAGCGTTGACGAAACAGGATCGGAGCACACCATCAACGGAACACATTTCCCAGCAGAGGTCCTCCACATTCCGGATTCATTCATTCATTTGGATATTTATATGGCGCCCTTACATTAAGATGTAAAAAATTGATAAAAAATTGTTAAAAAATAGAAAACAATAGATAAAAAATTCATAAAAAGGTAATGTAATACAATGTAATCTGTAAATTTTAAAGCAGTTATTATTCAGCATGGCCTCCGGTTCAGAATGCCCCGGTGAAGAAATAGATTTTTACGAGAGACAGAACATGTTGAAACAGATCTAAAAAGAATGGACATAATTATGCCAAACAAAAGGGAGGACATTCTATTATAGACAATACATAGAGGTAGCCATTGTAAATCGAACGTGTATACACATAAAATTATAGCGCTAGACAAATGAAATTGGATTGCATTTAGATAACCTAAGGTTCATTCTTTAAATAGCTGTTTATGTGATGTGCACTTAGCCAGCCTTAAAAACCACGAGTAGCCTATGGCAGGTTTGACTGCTTGGCTTTTAATAGCCATGTCGGTAGCTATAGGCTATGTAGTTATAATAATTACGCAGGTATAATAGACCTAAGGCCTAGGCTGTTCTGCGGTATTATACAATCTCTTGCTTTCCTGTCGTGGAAGAACTGACTAATACTAAATTGTCCATGCTTTTCAGATTCAGATAATTGGATACAACGCGGAACTGCATTCGAATCTCAGTCAAGCCTTACACTCTACCAATGGACTGGCCATCGTTAGTCTCCTGGGAAAGGCAGGTTCAATTAATTATTTCCTATAGGTTGATGAGAGATTGATTAAACAAATCAAAATAGCCAACAGATGTTCTGAACAAAACCGTTAAAAATCGTTGTAAAAGTTTTTCTTTAAAACACAGAACGGTAGAAATTTCTGCAAATAATCATTCTGACTGTAGTAGTAGTGGTAGTAGTAGTAGCAGTAGTAGTAGTAGTAGTAGTAGTAGTAGTAGTAGTAGTAGTAGTGGTGGTGGTGGTAGTAGTAGTAGTAGTAGTAGTAGTAGTAGTAGTAGTGGTAGTAGTGGTGGTAGTGGTAGTAGTGGTAGTAGTGGTAGTAGTAGTAGTAGTAGTAGTAGTAGTAGTGGTAGTAGTAGTAGTAGTAGTAGTAGTAGTAGTAGTAGTAGTAGTAGTAGTAGTAGTAGTAGTAGTAGTAGTAGTAGTAGTAGTAGTAGTAGTAGTAGTATCGGTCAACAGCGTCTCCAAAATTTCAAACCCTTAAAGATAGCCTAAGTGTCGCAAAATATGAAAGTCTATTATTTTATAGACAGCTTGGTTAAAAGTCTCGACGAAAGAGGGAACTTGAGTAACTATTTACTTTACACGAGACTTAGGCCTAACTACTCGTTCTCCGTCACCCAGAAACCTTGATTTCCTCCAGAGGAGGTGGACGAGTAGGCCTACTAGATTAGACTCATGGCTACGTTTAAGATCAGTGTTTGTGCCTAGGGCCCCAAACTCCTTAAAACGGCTCTGTCTACTTCAAACAAATTGGTAGATCATAATAATTGAAGGAATTCCTGAAAGTCCAGTGCCCCATTTTATTTCATAAGTACTTACAAATTATGACTGGCCTTCCCCCCCCCCATCAGGAGCAGAAGTCAAGAAAATGAAGTCGCTAACACTTCATACCGATGTCTGCGTAACACAACGAAGTTGGCTTCTATGGCAGAATAGATAATATTATAGGCTACTCCTTCTCAAATCTAGTTACTGCTTTTTTGGTTGGTGTTATTTGATTCTTTGTCGGATCTATTTACAATTCAAGTTGATTGCAATTATGCATCCGCAATCGTTATCTACTAACGAGTGTTTAACCGTTATAAGTTAACTTGTCTTTATGCGGAAATTAACATTTAGCTTGAACGTCGTTTGATCTTTCTAGATGTGCGCGTTTGTTGAAGTCCTTTGTTTACATCGGGTGCGTCTGCAAATGATTTAGCGCTCTACTGTATACAGCCCAGTGCTTCCCTTTCTTTGTGGCCATTACTCTTTTGTCACCAATACTCGCTGAGTATTGTGTAGAGTTTTATGGTGCTCGTCAGACATAGTGGCAGAAGCAGTGACAAACAGAGAGAGACAGACTTACAGACATACATGTACAGACAGAAAGAGATGCAGAAAGAGAAACAAAACAGAGAGACAGGCAGAGATTCAAGCGGATTGATAGACAGAGAGACAGACAGAGAGACAGACAGACAGACAGAGATACAGACAGAGTGACAGAAAGAGGCAGACAGACAGAAAGATAGGCAGAGAGACAGGAAGACAATTAGATAGATATACAGACCGACAGACAGCGAGACAGATATATATACACAGTGACAGACAGGTAACGAGTAGAAATAAAAAGGCAGACTAATAGGAAGGACAGAGGCCAAGACCCAAAGGCCGAGGAAGGGTGTGACGGAGAGAGACAGAGACAGACAGACAGACAAATAGTTAGGGAGTGGGGTAGAGAGAATGTTTGGTCGTTTGGAGGATTCGTTCGAGCGGATGTAAATGGATCGGGTAATGGAATGAGAGGAGGCGCTAATTCTTTGTCCAGCTTCTCCTCCTTCTCCTCCTTCTCCTCCTCCTTCTCCTCTCATCGAAAGGACCTCCGACTCCAATGAAGTCCGGGTCACACGGAGAAGTCAATAGAAGCCAATCAACAACACCACGAATGCAGACAGAAACACATAGACAGACAGAAAGACAGATGGAGACAGACAAACGGAAGACAGACAGATAGACGGAAGGAAGACAGACAGACGGAAGACAGACAGACGGAAGACAGACAGACAAGACGGACAGACAGACAGACAAACAGACAGACAGACGGAAGACAGACAGTCAGACAGACATACAGACAGACAGACAGACATACAAACAGACAGACAGACGGAAGACAGACAGACAGACAAACAAACAACGGTTTTTCTGTGTGCTTTGGTCTGCAGACACATCCTGATACAAACTGGATAGTCTAAAGAAGACAAGCGGACTGATAGACAGACGTGCAAGCAGACGTGCATCTGTCTGTCTGTCTGTCTGTCTGTCTTCCTGTTTGTCTGCCAGTGTGGCTGTTTTTTTTTCAGCGACATACCGGTGGACGTAGGTCTACAGAGAGTTAAACACAGATAGGAAGCGAGATACATGTATAACCAGGTGCAGATACACGCAGACAAACAGGTAGCCAGAAAAGCAGATAGACAGACAGACAGACAGACAGACAGACAGACAGACAGACAGACAGACAAACAGATAGACAAACAGATAGATAGACAGACACACAGACAAACAGATAGACGGACTAGGATACCGACAGGCAGGCAGACTGTTTGTCCTCGTGGCTGTGAAGTCGATCAATTTCGACATTAAATTATTGGAAGTTGCGATCCTTGACTGAGCGTCGTCGGCATCAGTGGCAGAAGATACAGAGGCTGCTGAAGATATACTGCAACCGGATGAATTCAGCATCTTATAACCCAGTGTTGACAAGCGGCTCCATCAGCAACTCATTTCTCTTCTTCTCCGCTCTTCCTTTCTTCTTCTTCTTCTTCTTCTTCTTCTTCTTCTTCTTCTTCTTCTTCTTCTTCTTCTTCTTCTTCTTCTTCTTCTTCTTCTTCTTCTTCTTCTTCTTCTTCTTCTTCTTCCCCTTCTCCTTCTCCTACTCCTTCTTCTTCTTCTTCTTCTTCTTCTTTTTCTTCTTCTTCTTCATCATCTTCTTCTTCTTCCTCTTCTTCTTCGTCTTTTTCTTCTTCTTATTTTCTTGCTCTTCTTCCATCCTTCTCTTTTTTCAGCTTCTCTTTATTCTCCTTCTACTCCTCCTCCTCCTCCTCCTCCTCCTCCTCCTCCTCCTCCTCCTCCTCCTCCTACTACTCTTCCTCTTCCTCTTCTATCGCCTTTTCAATCTCATTCCCACCTGCTCCCAACTTCATCCTTCTTCTACTTCTTCTCCTCCTCCTCCTTCTCCTCCTCTTATTTCTTTCTTTCTTTCTATTGCTTAGTCCCTCTTTTATTTCAAAGGTAAACACTTGACTAAAAGACTATTGATTTGTCCTAATGCACATACATCAATCCCAACCACATGTACACATAGCCTATGTAGGCCCTAATATGTACAGAATATTGTGGTATACATGATTTTATACACAGATAGGCCTACTTGTATAATGTATATATTGTATATGTGGTTTATGATGCCTGAATATCTGTTCATATAAACTATATACGATAATAATTATTATGAACATACATGGCATGTAGACCTTCAGCCCTACATGCTCCTGTTTGCAATGTACATTGTACACCACTTGCGCATATCTATTCGGTTCACGCAATGTCCCATGATCTGAAAGCGAAATTTATGCACACGACGTCTACTGTATAATAATAAATTGGAGCTGCATGCTGCAATGAACCGCAAGAAATGACGTTCTTCGCAATGATCTTTCTCATCTATAGTCACGGAATCTCATGGTCAAGTGTTAAGCGCTGTCTCATTTGTCACATGTGCTCCAGTGTCATCCAGGGTATTATTTCGATCGACCACACCAAACTATCTGAGCCATGTATACATGTAGGAGAGATAAAAGATAATATTATACGTCGAAATAAGATTGTTGTGATTTGCTGTGGCCTATATTTGAATCATCGCCATCTTATGTAGGCCACACCTATCTGCTGATGGATCGCTTACATGCAGTGGTGAATATAATAATTATAACTATCAATAAATCAGACTTTGCCAATGGGAATCATTTAAAATAACGAGCAGTAAACCTTACTACAACAGTTGTTTCTAGTGATCGCATAGTAGGTAGTCGATAGTATACGTTGCAGAGGCGCCCAGTTCGCGCTTTCTCTTATCAAAAGGGAGCCAGCACAAGGTTTGGCACTATTTAACTATTACCAGTATAGTCGTTTAAAATAATTTTATCACTTTTCAGATCGACAATCGACAGCCAAACGATGAGTTCGACAACATCGTAAGAAATTTAGAGACAATTCGATTCAAAGGTGAGTAGTGTATGAACTGCCGATTTGAGCGCATTTCCCGCCAGGTGACGCCCATATGACGTCACCGCTCCTTAGTCCTTAGCGCCGGTATGGGCGCATAGTTGTATATAAATATAATATCGTGCGATCGTACGATTCGTACCCGCATGTTTGTAATTTCAAGGCCGTCTTTTGAAAATTCTTCTCTCATTAAGCCTAAAGATAGCTTATACGGCCTCTGACTGCTCTGTCTAAGGACCCGGAATCTCTGTCACCGAGACAGTGTGGGAGTCAGTTGCGAGTTTTCGGGAATGACAGATCATGATGAAGATGACGACGATAATGAGTCGAATTGTCGCAATTGACTTTGTTCATCATATATTTTTAAATAATGAAGAATTGCTGGTTTCGCCGATAATAATGATGATAATGATCCAAATAAATAATTCAAATGATCCACGACTACATGCACCTCCATTACGAATGAATATTATAGACCAATGTATATAAACACCAGTGTTGCCACTGATGTTTCAGAAATAAACCCAGATTTCCTTCAGAAAAAACCCAGAAAAACCCAGACTATTCATATGAGCTATTATAGACCCCCCCTTTATTCAAATTAAGTTGGTTTTTCACTTGTTCTGATGAGGGTTAACAAAATGTTCGTCAAAAGAGCCGAATTAAATGTAATTACAATTTTTAAAATATCAATCGTTAAAGTTGTCAGATGCGCGGCATCCATACTGACAATAGTCTTAACAAGGAGATAGGTGTGACCTGAACTATTTTGAGATGTCAAAATGGCTTATTTCTGTGCATAACTATTTTTTAGGTTATACATTGTAAATTATTTATGAGTTGACAGTGTGAGATCTTGATTGTGAAGTTTAAAATTAAAATTAGTGGGAAAAATTATGTATCACAGCCATTTTACATTGAATTTGACAGAATATTCATGTGTTATAAGTACAAATAGTCAGCTCACGAAAATAAACCCAGATTTTGCCCTAAAAAAACCAGAAACCTAGACGAAGGTGCTTACGTCATTGTTAACAGGACAAGAAGCATATTTGCGACATCTGTCGGTGAGTGCCATGTTGCCCCAAACGGACGACTACGTCACTTACGAAGGATCGCTAAGCCAACCAGGTTGCATGGAGACGGTCACGTGGGTCATCTTCAATAAGCCCATCTACATCTCGAGTCAACACGTATGTATAACTATTAGGGCTGCATTTCGATTAATTTTTTTAATCGCGATTAATCGCACGATTAAAAAAATTAATCGCGATTAATTAATCGCACATTTCCTGAAATTTTTAAAAGAGTATGTGATTTGGTCTGAACAGCCTAAAGCTGTAAATGCAGCCAGTTACTCAGACATACAAGTTTATTAACATTGTCTGTTGACAAAGATGCTCTCTTTTTGTTCAAAATGTTCCCAGAGAGAGAGAACAATCGTTCACAGGGAACAGTAGTGGCCGCAGACGCTAAGTATTTCCTTGCTACAGTGGCCAGGACTTTGTGGGCTCCAGCATGATCCTTCCACCACTGCAGTGGACAAGAATCCGTATCGATCTCTGGCGCATCTTTGTAGCGAAGTAGCGCATCCGAAGTTGATTTAGCCGTGGAATCAAAGGTCTATCGTCGTCATCATCATCGTCAGAAGAAATTTCATAGAATTTCATAAGTTTTTTGGCAGGTTCTAAAATAAAAATAATAAATTCCAATTAATTAAATTTTTTACAAACTTTTCCTGAATCGTTATAGGACTTAATTCATTCTCTTAGTCACAGGACACCAACTCAATCAACTGAACAGATATCAACCAATCACACTGTTGTCTGATCATTCAGAATGTACAAGCAACCTCCACGGTCATGGCATTTATCATCATTTGAGTCCGATATTTTTAGGCAGGCTCAATAATAATAGAAATTTAAATTACATTTATTAAAATTTGAAATAATTATTTTAACCGCACTAACAACCCAAAACTACAGATTCACGGAAATCTGGACAAGCTATTCCTGAATCCTTAAAAGACTCAATTCCTTCTCTTAGTCACAGGACAACAACTCTACCACCAACTCAATCAACTGAACAGATATCAAGTTTTACCAACCAATCACACTGATGTCTGTTCATTTGATTGACCTTCAATCATTCAGAATTTACAAGCAACCTCCACGGTGATATCAACCATTTATCATTTGAGTCGGATGAAAATTGATAAAATATCATATGTTTTTGGCAGACTTTAAAATAAACAACTTAAATCAACAGATGAATGCACCAAATTAATTTAAATAAGAGAACAATAACATACCAGTGTTTGATGCTGGTATCTGCTCCTTTAACTTCTCTTCAACACTTGAGACTACGATTTGCAGCTCAGTCCTGACTTCCTCTCGCTTTTCTTTTGGAAGGCATTTCAGCTTTTTGAAGCGTGGATCCAGGGCTGTGGCGAAGTATAGCCAGCGAAGGTTGCAGTTTTCTTGACGAGTTTTGAGATCATTTATGAAAGCGGTTTTGAATTTCACAACGTAAAGCGGATCGTCTTCGGAAACAGTTAGTGCACGAAAAAGGTGGCAGAATGTTGGCAGAACCACAGAACATGAGAGGTAACGCTCTCCGCCAAGTAGTTCGACAGCGACGAATTACTGCGGTGGTAGTTAAATTCTCTGTTACAATATTTACAAACGACTACCTTATCAGTTTTAAACTTAAACTGTCCGTCCATAACTGTTTTGCCCATTTTCTTCGACTCCATTGTTTGACAAAAACCAACAACATCTATCATAAATCAAAAACGGCTGTTTAAAGTGATCGAAATAACGAAAACAACATGTGCCGATGGACCGGACGTAGGCATGTCTCGTACGAGAAGTGTTGGGCGACTCGACAGAAGTGGGCGGTAACCGATAACCGATGATTACTTGAAAAATAATGATTACAAAACTTGACATAAAATGATAAAAATTCATAAAATATTTAATGCGTCTTTTGCGTTAACGCGTTAAAAAAATTAATCGCAAATTTTTTTAACGCGTTAATCGCGGGCGTTAACGGCGATTAACGTGCAGCCCTAATAACTATAGGACTTGTGATAGCGACTCTTAATGAATGAAGCGGAAATAGGCGCTATATAAAATCCATAGATACGACAATTATAATATTGGTAGTTGCAGTACAGTAGTAGCTGTAGTAGCATTTGTAATAGTAGCTGTTGTAGTAGTCATAGTAGCAGTAGTAGCAGTAGTAACCGTATTAGCAGTAGTGGTAGTAGTTGTAGTAGTAGTTAGTAGTAGTAGTAGTAGTAGTAGTGGTGGTGGTGGTGGTGGTGGTGGTGGGGGTAGTAGCAGTAGTAGTTGTAGTAGTTGTTGTTGTTGTAGTAGTAGTAGCATAGGCGTAGGGGACATTTCAGCGTTGGGGGGGCAAAAATGAGACTTTTGCCCGAAAATTTTTTCTCGTCCGGCCGAAATCTGAACAAAAATTTCCGTTACGTTTTCCCGAAAATTCTGACGACCTTGTTCTTGTCATCCGGCCGAAATCTTCTGAAATTTCCCGTTACTTTTTGCCCGAAAGGTTTTTTGTTCGGGCAAGTTTGATTTTTCGGGCAAGAAGACCCGGAAAAATAAAAAAGTAACATTTTTAAAAACTTTTTTTATTTTTCCGGGTCTGCTTGCCCGAAAAATCAGACTTGCCCGAAATTTGGGGGGGCATTTGCCCCCTCTGGACCCCCGCCTCCTACGCCTATGAGTAGTAGTAGCAGTAGCAATAGCAGTAGCAGTAGTAGTAGTAGTATCAACAGTAGCCTCAGCAGCGACGGCGGCAGCTACAGTGGGTCTTAAATTGTTATTTAAAAATGTCTCCAGCAGAGATGGCGCGTCCGTCACAGTAGGTCCTGCAACATTATTTAATTAAGGAGCCTACTAATAATTCATTTTGCTGCAAGAATCAATGGTTATAAATTGTATATGTAGCCTATTATGCTACAATTGCCACAATATGATACAATACAATTGGACAAAATTAGTCACTAATTATTTTTATTAGTAAGTTATTAATTATGGTGCAGACGACATGTCAACAGTGATTTTGTACAACTGTGTCGTTCGTTTTCTCTGCTGTTCCTGTGATCCGTTCAGCTGTCAGCGTTGAGGCTACAGATGCAGGGAGATATAAATCACCATAAGTTTCCAATACAAAACAACTTTCGACCTACGATGCCGCTTCATCAGAGGGCAATTCGAACAAACATTCCGCCGAATGGACTGGTATGCATCAATCAACCCTGACATTCAATCACCCTACTCTTGCACATGAAGACTCATTGATTGATTGATTGATTGATTGATTGATTGATTGATTGATTGATTGATTGACACACTGAGGAGGTATACGTCTCTTATCCCTTCTTCATCACGTCTTTCTACCGTTTCTCCCTTTCAAATTTTGTAGGTCTTCACCTTTTCGGACACTCTGAGGTCACTCGCCTAGATCAGAGTTGGTCTAAATGCTTACATGTCTGTGTGAAACTTTAATATGCTGACAACACAGCCTGGTGACAGTCACAACCTCAACTTTTAAGTGCGGGCAACAGTCACAACCTCAACTTCTAAAAGTGGTGGTGACAGTCACCACCTCAACTTCTAAAAGTAGTGGCTGGACCTCGAAAGCCATCATGCATAATTAATCCTATGCATGTTCCACTTAGTTACCTACGGAAGTGCATGTAGGCCTACGCCTAATGGTAGGCATAGGTAGTTCTCATTAGATATCTGGTCTTCGCTTGATTTTGACAGTCGACTGAAGCTGATTAAATTGTTCGATTTAATTGTCATGATTGATAAACTGAACACTGATTAATTGTCTCTATGTTCCCTTGTTATTGTAAGCATCATCACCACGTCAAAAACTTTGTAGTCGTCTTCGTCGTCGTCATCATCATCGTCATCGTAGCCTACTCGTCATCGTCATCAGAATTAGAATCAGACTCCATATCGGTATAGGCCTATTATAGTATTCACCTTTAAGAAAGTATATATTATATGTAGCAACAACAGCAGCAACAACAACAACGCATTCTATCTTTTATTCTGAAGCAGGTGATCGACTGTAGATTGCCGAAGAAGGTCTTCTATCAAGGTAAAACCGCTTACAAGTAGAACTGAACTACTTCTACAATGTAAAAGTTTCCTTTTAATATCTTCAACAAACAACATCAGTAACAGGAAGTACAATAAACTAGTGACGCAATAGCTATAGTTATTATCTCCTCTGGTTTCGGCTCAGCTAAAGTGCCTCGAAATGCCACCGAATTGAAACGCTGAACGGTAATAGAGAGGCGTTGCTACAGAAAAAGGTCTCTCATATCAACAGAAGACATTGGCTTGGAGTGCAAAAAGCCAATAAAAAGTTTCTGAATATTCGTGTCATCAAAGTCCTCAGAAACCACTAATGGATTTATTCTACAAGTGTAGGCTACTAACCCTTTAATGCCGGAGGGTATAGGATTTCCCATACCATTTACTACCATCTCGGCATTAAAGAGGAATATATACTGTATCAAATATCTGAAACAGCATCAAAATCGGGCTACCACAATTTAGGCAAATTATGGCGGATTCATAGCCATCATTATTCTGCCGAAGTGAAGAATATTCTACACTCTTGACCACTAGACTTGCCTATTTCAGCTTCTATAGCGCAATAGCCTATCTATGAGGGGTTTGGAGTCCCGGGGGAGTATCTGTTTCGAAATACATGTAGAGTCCCCGAGGAGGAAGGTACTTTAGGAGAGACTCTGTAACGGAATACCGGTAGCATTAACTTTCAATGGTGTTCTTTTGCAGCAAATTTTTTCAGAAGTTGACGTGAGATGAATAACCAATGACCGCTGCAGTGAAGATGCTTCATGAAGATAATCGGTTTTAGAAGGAATTGGTTTGACAATCGTTTTAAAGCATGTGTTTAGTACGCACTCATTCATCCACCAACCATCTATCAATCCATCCATCCATCCATCCATCCATCCATCCATCCATCCATCCATCCATCCATCCATTGATCAATCCATCCATCCATTCATTCATCCTTCCATCTATCAGACATCCATCCATCCATCAATCCATCCTTCCATCAATCCATCCATCCATCCATCCATCTTTCCATCCATCCATCCATCCATCCATCCATCCATCCATTCTTCCATCCTTCCATCTATCATACATCCCTCCATCCATCCGTCCATCCATCAATCAATCAATCCAACATCCATTCATCCATCCATCCATCCGACTGAAATGACTCTACAACATGACGCAATAAATCGTCAGCTCTTATTATGACGTCGCACAATTCAAATGCATTGTGACGTAACTTCTGCTACCTAGGCACAGCTTATTACTTAACAGATTAATACGTAAACACGTGACACTGACAATAATAATAATAATAGACGCGGATAACAGGAGCAGCGCTTGAAAATGACATCAAACACAAGTTCATTGTTTTTACTTCTGAACAGTCTTTAGAAAAACAAGTACATGTACATGTATAGAAGCGTGAACAATTCCGCCCAGAGAAAGTCTATCGTATTGAAGCGTGCGAAATCCTATACGCGGTGTCTTGAGGATTACTGGTAATAAAGATTAACCCAATTAGTGCCACATTGTTAATAATTATTAGTTGTTGTGTTCTGTCTGTCAAACGTACGTCGGATTTGGCTGTAGTTACTTTGGACTGTTTGAAAAGTTGTCTGATTAATTAGTTACAGCAATAAAGGTGTTTTTATTTATTGCGTTATTTATATTGAGAAACGACTTGTTCTAATTCAATATTCAATTACAAGCATGCGTTGTGCAAACTTCTGAAATATCGTGTTGTACACAAAAGGGTTAGTCTCTAGGCAATATCTGACTCATTTCAAAAACATTTACATCGTCATAACTTCATAAGCAAGACCTTTTTTTGTATTTTCATAGCAAAACATTTTATATCTTCATAGAAAAACATTTTATATCTTCATAGCAAGACATTTTATATCTTCATAGCGAAACATTTTATATCTTCATAACAAAACATTTATATCTTCATAGCGAAACATTTTATATCTTCATAACAAAACATTAATTTTATTTATTCACCGCAAGACATTTTGTATCTTCATAGCGAAACATTAATTTTATATCTTCGTGCTGCATTATTACTCCATGCTCTCAACTATCACCAATTTATTGTGCGCCAATATATTAATCGAAGGTATAATTATTGTTAAGTCTGAATTCTTCGCAACAGAGATTGTTGCTAGAAATGGTTGACGAATAATGAGGCAGTTGGCTGTACACTGGATAATCGGGTTGTTACCATAATCCAACCACCGTAATCGATAAAGGTAGGCCTACCTTATACCGTAACCCTAATCCATAAAGTTACCATTCCCTAGCTGGTAACGTTACCATAACCTAATCGATAAAGTTACCATACCTAATCGATGAAGTTACCGTAACGTAATTGGTAGCGTTACCATAATCTAATCGATGAAGCTATTATACCGTTAGCCTAATGATAAAGCAAAAATGCCTAAATTGATAAGGTTACTATACTCTAAATGATAAATTTATCATACACTAAGCGATGATGGTGATAAAGCTACCATGAGCGATAAAGTTGCTATACTCTGATCGATAATGTTGCCATAATTAATCGACAGAGTTACCATGCTATAATCAAAAAGTCACCATAATCGATAAAGTTACCATAATCGATGAAGTAACAATAATCGATAAAGTTACCATAATCGATACAGTTACCATAATATGGTAACTGTATCGGTTATATCATAACCGATACAGTTACCATCATCAATTAATACAGTTACCATGATCGATACAGTTACCATCATCAATCGATAAAGTAGACATAATATACAATAGCATACATGTAACGGTGCATCAGCGTCACGATGATTATCAAAGCGCTACAGCATTCAGCACGTGAAACTGCAAACGATATTGCCTAGAAATGAAGCTTAACAAGAAAAGAAGCTACAGAAGCGATATCGGCAATCGAGAGGATATTACATGTATACGTTACGCTGTGTAATGTAATGAGAAGACGTTGTATTTATTATATGCTCCTATCTCCTATCTCATTCTCTCTCGTTTTATGCATTTGTTTCACTCTCTGTATGTTCGCCTGCCTGCCTGCCCGCCATTTTATTTGTCTGTCTGCATGCCTGTCCGTGTGTACTGTGTATGCATTTCTCTAATAATAGACACCAACCATTTATGGCAAAACGAGCGTAAGATACTCTGATACATACAATCCATTTGACGCACAGGTGTTGTTGCTTCCGATTGTAAAAACTGAATACGTCCATTTGGATGTGTATGTAAATCACTTCCATTTAGACGGTTTTTTATAGACAGCGTTGTTTCCGTGTGTTTAAGAATACCTAAAAGCCCATCGTATATTGCATCTGTAAATTCATTTAAAATCTATCGGCCGTTTGATTGGATATAAATCATGTAAATATCTCAGACAGCCTTGTTTTCGCGCTGTCGAGTCTGTTTTAAAGGCGCATTATAAAGATCCATAATTATATATGATTTGCATTCATATTTAGGCCTATCTTGGTTTAAAATTCATGCTCCCTGGATGGATAGCCTATAAATTATACTTATTTACTGTTCGACAGCTTTGTTTCATCGTCTTTCGCAGTGTTTAAAATGTTCTAAATAGAGAACGTAATAACTATAATTATAATATTATATAATATCCTTTCTCATGGATCTTTTACCTGATAGTTGATATTATTAGCGTAGCTTCTAATTTCACTGCTGCACTGCACACTGCTATTTTTCATTTTGCCGAGTTGTGAATTGTTTTGATCTCTCTGAACAAACAAGTTTGAATTGAATTGAATAACTATATAATAGATAAATATCATATACGCACTGCTATAAATACAAGTACCAGTACTGTAGGCCTATAGGCCTACGCTCGATTTCCAGAATAATTATGATAGATAAACGAATGGACACATGACTGGATTTTAAATGAATTTACAGCTGCACAAAGTGCGCATAATGATATGCAGCCATACATAATAATTATATGCATAAAATGTATGCATGCATTCGTCCATTGGCTTACATGTATAATTGTATATCCATTCGTCTGTCATCATATTCATAATCTGGAAATGGAACATGTAACCGCAGTGTAACCATGTGCAAATGTTCAGCGCTACAGAAGAGGCACACACCCAGAAAACCAGCCACAATTCAATGGCTCTTCTACTTAACCCCCTTCCCTGTGAAATTTATTATTGGCCATTATAGTATCATGTCAACCTTGAATCACGCTGCCAGCCAATGCTACCACAAATCCAGAAATGCATCGACCGAAGCACGGCGCTATACAAACTGAATTTAGCATCGCCTGATCGGCTACAAATTGATTGGTCAGAATAAGAAATGGTCTGCTGGACTGCGTTACCATGGCGACCGTTTCCATAGTGACAGGCGAACAGAAGGAATATGTGTCACATCGTGTTCGTAACTCAGATTGCAATACTTATAGATATTAAGACGTCTTGCTTTCTTGTCCTGCCACCCGGTGTGAGTGAGTGGTCTCGACGATGTGGCCTCGACACGATGCCACCTCCTGGATGTGGTCTCTTACAGCTGCTCACAAGAGGTACATCGGCCAATAAGCGAGGTTGAAGATAAGAAAGAGGACTGGAAAGAGTGCCCTTGAGATGACCTCGACCATGACCGCCTTATTCTGGCACAGTTCCTGCCAGAAAGTCTTCTT
>OX243819.1:34674089-34684138 GCA_945859605.1 Lumbricus rubellus
TTCATGACGAAGACGACGATATTATCGTTGGTCCTATAGAGGCCAGCTTGCTGTTGCTTCTGTTGCTGTTTTTTCTGCTGTTGCTTCTGTTGTTGCTACTATTGTTGCTTCTATTGTTGTTTTTGTTGTTTGTGTTGTTTTTAATTTTTGCTGCTATTTTGCTGTCATTGTTTTTCTTGTTGATTTTTTTTTCTTCTTTCAAATACACTAGTCAAATGTGATAATGATGATGACGACAACAATGATGATGATGATTGTGATGGTGATGATAATGATGATGATGATGATGATGATGATGATGACGACGACAACGGCGATGACTCACAGCTGCCGAATTCGATGAAGCACTCCTGGCTGTCCATGGGGTACTTGTCAAGGATCATGTCGCAGGCCAGGGTCAAGGCCAACCTCTGGCTGTAGAGGACACTTCCATCCGGTGACAGGCGAATCAGTCGGTTTGGAACGGTAATCGTGTGAAAGATTCCGGCTTTTAGGTTTCGAATGAAGACATCGGGAGTCCACAGACGATCGAACTGGTTGTGGTTCAACGTTATGCTGTCAAAGCGACAACCAACAGATCTTTGTTTGTTTGTATGTGCACTTGTTATAACGCCCCTTCAAGCTATCTCTCTACTCATAGGCGCTCCCGATGCAGAGCGGACACTGCATCGGAGTTTCACGCCGAAGCGCTGAGCAATTATTGTAAGTGAAGGACTTGCCCAAGGTCCTTACGCGGGGAGGTGGATTCGAACCTCGGACCTTCCGGCTCCAAGGCAACGACGCCACCACTAGACCACCGCGCCCCACTGATCATATGCGCAGCAGGGCACCAGCGTCTTTAAGATGAGCGCGGGTGGGGGTGGGAGCGGTCGTGTAGTGGTCGATTCGTTTACTTTGAGACGGAGGGTTTCAGTTTTTAATCCACCTCAAGGGTGACGTTGAGCAAGTCTTTCATTTGCAATTGCTCGTGCGCCTCGGCGTGAAATTCCGATGCAGTGTCCGCGCTGTAGTCGAGAGCGCTTCTGAGTAGGGAGTGTATTTCCGTATATATACTGTACGGACTGTATCAGAGATCAATTCCATTCCACTCACTTTCTTTCCCGTCCTTCTCTCTCTCTCTCTATCTCTATCTCTATATCTCTCTCTCTCTCTCTCTCTCTCTCTCTCTCTCTCTCACTCTCTCTCTCTCTCTCTCTCTCTCACTCTCTCTCTCTCTCTCTCTCTCTCTCTCTCTCTCTCTCTCTCTCTCTCTCTCTCCTTCCATACCCTGCTTTCACCTTCCCTTTCTTATCTTTCACTCCAAGTCACTCCACTTATTTACTGTCTCTTTCCATATTGTTTTCCTATCTTTTCCAATCTGCTGCAGTCAATAAATAAGTACACACACAGAATTTGTTTTGTAAGTAAGTACTGTGTACTTATACTATATTCATTTATTGGATGGATAGGCGATGATGAGTAAGTAAGTATTAAGAGTTAGTATATAATATGTTCAGTGAATTGATAGACGATGATTAGTAAGTAAGTAGGTAAGAGTTAGTTTGTTCAGTGATTATTGATAGACGAGTGACGTCATACCTCCGATCGTGATCGTACTTTGTGAAGTCTAGGCGCTCATCCCTCCAGATTTGACGCAGGTACAGCGTCATCGAATAGTCCTATGTGCAAAACGACACTATATATGACACTACATAACGACACTATGACACTACGTAGCGACACTATGGCACTACATAGCGACACTATGACACTACATAACAACACTATGACACTGCATAACGACATGACACTACATAACGACATTAAGTATGCTAGCGATATATTTGCACGTTCAAGACCTAAGGGTGTGCCAAGGGGCATCAGAATATACAGGAATCGAATATATTAATCATTTCTTTTGAAAATAGATGGAAATGTAAACACTGCGGCCTATCGCATTAACCGACTGATCGTAATGTTAATTTACTCACCATTCTGACTTCGCTAATGGAACTGATGTCATTGACATTGATGTTGATATAGACATCGAGTGGTTTGCCTACAACATACAACATACATTGTACAACATACATTGTACATGTAGAAAAGCTACTTCGGTGAAAGCACACATCGCGGATTCTAAGAGCAACAGAGCGTCGCATCACAAAACAATGATACATTTTAGAGATTTGCTTTAAAGGGAATAGCACAATCTGTACACCTAACAATTGGACTGGTGATCATGGTCCATGCGCATGTATGTATGTGTGTGTGTGTGTGTGTGTAATATCCATTCATTCATCCATCCATTCGTCCATCCATCCATTCATCCATCCATCCATTCATCCATCCACTCATCCATTCATCAATCCATCCATTCATCCATCCACTCATCCATTCATCAATCCATCCATCCATTCATCCATCCATCCATCTATCCATCCATCCATCCATCCATCCATCCATCCACCCATTCATCCATCCATCCATTCACCATACCTTTCCCGTGCAATCCTCTTCATACACCTATACCTATAGCTCTTCCTAAACCAGCGCTAGATAAATCTCTCACAAGATTAGTCGACGATGCATTAATTGGAATTCCTTTTGCTACTATATACTGCTTCTGCTTACAGCGATGTCAAGCGCTTCCTCCGCTTCCTTCTCCTCCTTCTTCTGCTTAAGCGCTTCCTTCTTCCTCTGCTTAAGCGCTGTCGCATTCTTGAAAAGTCACGAAACGGTGGCCAGTCGGCGCCACAGGTCTTCCGCTTCGACGATTTTGCAGCAGCTGAGAAAGGTGTGGATGAGTAGAGAGGGCTCTTGATTCCTCGAGATGAAATGAAAGGACTGGAAAGGGTGGATGGATGGTCAGGTTTCGTGGAAGAGCGTGTGTGTGTGTGCGTGTGTGTGTGTGTGTGTGCGTGTGTGTGATCAAATGAAGATGAGGGAGCCATGGAGCAAGAGAGACAATTGCTGAGAACGGCAAATACTAAGACATAATTATACAGACAGAAACAAAGACAGACACAAAGGCAGACACAAAGGCAGTATTAAGGCAGATACAAGGCAGAAACAAAGACAAATGAAGAGAAAAACAGACACATTTCAGCAACAATGAGTCAATGAGACAGAGGAAGACTTGCACAGAGACGAACTTAGAGGTAATAGAGAGAGAGAGACAGACAGACAGAGAGAGAGACTAGCATATAGAAACGCACAGGAGTATCCAGACACCGACAGGAGGTACAGACACATAGGCTACAGACATGAGGAAAAGACAGAGATAAACAGCTTGACAGGAATACTGGCAGACACAAGGAGATAAGCGCAGATATTTTGTATGTATGTATGTATATATATGGGATAGGGAGAGAGAAAGAGGAAAGAAGGATGGAGAGGCAGAAGGAGACGCATAGACAGGCAGAGAGGCAGACAGACAAACACACACAGACGGACAGAGAAGACGGTTGCTGCGTTAAGGTATAATTTCGAATCTGGCACGTGTGTCTTACGTCCACAAATAGTGCCTCCTCCTCTTCTGCTGACAAACACAACAACGACGACGACTGCTGCAGTCGTTTGCATCGTCGTCCATCCAACTAAATGCATTAGACGACGATGGTGATGGTCGAGAGGGAGAGAGAGAGAGAGAGAGAGAGACAGACAGACAGACAGACAGACAGACAGACAGACAGACAGACAGACAGACAGACAGACAGACAGACAGACAGACAGACAGACAGACAGACAGACAGACAGAGACAGAGACAGAGACAGAGAGAGAGAGAGGCTGGAACCGATGGAGGACCCGAGGGATGAGCATTAGCAGATAGCAGGGAATTACGAACGGACGCTGCTTACCCGTCGAGAGATGGCAGCACTCGCTCCTATTCTGGCCAATAGATTCTATATTATCGTTCAACGATGGGAAAATGGAGCTTCCGGATTGGCTGAGTGACTTATTAACCAACTCACTCACTTACTCACTAATTCGCTCACTCACTCACCCATTCAATTAGCCTACTCGCTCTTTCACTCGCTCACTCTCTCGCTCACTCACTCATTAGCTCTCACGCTCGCTCACTCACTCACTCAATCACTCACTCACTCACTCACTCACTCACTCACTCACTCACTCACTCACTCACTCATTCGATCACTCAAACACAAAACTCACTCATTCACTCACTCACTCATTCACTCACTCAATCACTCATTCACTCACTCAATCACTCCCTCCCTCACTCACTCACTCACTCACTCACTCACTCACTCACTCACTCACTCACTCACTCACTCACTCACTCACTCACTCACTCACTCACTCACTCACTCACTCACTCACTCACTCACTCACTCACTCACTCACTCACTCACTCACTCACTCACTCACTCACTCACTCATTCACTCACTCAATCACTCATTCACTCACTCAATCACTCCCTCACTCACTCACTCACTCACTCGTTCGCTCACTCACTCACTCACTCACTCACTCAATCACTCACGCACTCACTCACTCACTCACTCGATCCCTGTCTCTTATTGGCACTGTCTTGTCAGAGCTTAAATTGATATTGAATCTTGTTTCGTGTGTTGATAATTTCTCGACTTCGTGTCTCCTGCAAAAAACAACTTTCGTCTCTTCTCTTCTCTGTCTCTTCTCTACAATTAAACGCAATCGACCGCTCGGTCGTCCGTCATCGGTTGCCTATGGTGACGGTTTCCGTTGCCATAGAAACGTCTTGTCTATATTTATCTGCCGTTAAAATACCTCAGGCTGTCATTTGGCGATTTATCGCTTCATCCCACACACTCCGTCTAAGTGTCTGTCTGTTTGCCTGCCTCTGTGACTCTCTATGTTTGTCTAGCCTTCCTTCCTTTCCCTCCCTCTCTATCTGTTTGTGTACCTATCTTTCTACTTCGTTCTGTTTATCTGCTTATCTGTCTCTGTGCCTCTCTTTCTGTTGTCTTCCTTCCTTTTTTCTTCCTTCATTCCTTCCTTCCTTCCTCCCTTTGCTTTTATCTTCTGCCCATTTGCGGAAACCTAGGGGGACAGAGGGGACAGAGGGGACAGAGGGGACGGTCCCCCCAACGGATTTGCATTTTCCCCCGTAATAGTTGAGGGTCAAGACTAAAAAACGGTCATCAACTTTTTTGAGCGGTGAAAATAGAAATTTGTCTTTGACTTTTTCGGATTTCTTCGGCCAAAAATGACTTTAAAAGGTCATCAACTTTTTTGGCGGTGAAAAGAGGAAATTTTCTTGACTTTTCGGCCAGATGACGAAAAAATATCTCGCTTCTTTCCTTCGGCCACTCTCGTTCGTCCCTCCAAGTCTCCGCCTAGGTTTCCGCCCATGCTTCTGCCTGTTGATTGTTTTTTTTCTTTCTTATGCCGTTCCGTCTTTCTTGCCTTACCCCACACTCTTCTGTGCTTTTTATGTTTTTCGTTTTCTACTATTGCTTTGATCGCTATAATATTTTTTCTATACGGTAGTTATATTCATTTTTGCTTCTTAGCTTGCTTGATTCTTCTTTCTTTGTAAATGTCTGTGTCAGCCTGGCGCTCTATTTCTAGATATGTCTGTCTTCCTATCTGTCTGCCTGTCTGATGTCTGATGTCTGTCTTTCCGGCTCTTCGTATGCGCTTTCCTGTCGCTGAAAGTTCCTTCCTTCCGTCAGTCCATCAGAATTATTATGAACACGATCCATCATATTTTTTATTACTTCTTTCTACTATATAATTATAATTGCCTCTCTTTGTCTCTCTCGCTATCTCTCTTTCTGTCTCTGTCTCTCTCTCTCTTTTTCTTTCTTTCTCTGTCTGTCTGTCTGTCTGTCTGTCTGTCTCTCTATGGTTGTCTGTCTTTGTCTCTCTCGCTCTCGCTCTCTGTCTGTCTATCTCTGTCTGTCTGTATAGGCCCTAACTATCTATCTCTGTCTCTCTCTACATTTTATATATATATATATATATATATATATATATATATATAAACGGGCCTTTATCTGTCTCTTCTTCTGCACTTCTCCCACTTTCTTCTCTTCGCTTTTCTCTTTCCGATATCCGACATTCTATTAATGGACACGCTTGCAAGGAAAACATGCGTGCCGCCGTGTCGTCAAGATGCAGATGGGGGGCATATCTTACCCTCTCACCCCATTCGAACGGTCTCGTCTTCCTAAACGGACGTTCGCGGTCAACGGCCTCGGACTGACCAGCGGCTTCGGACTGACCGCATACATAGCCGTTCCTCCTTAAGAGCTCAACTGACCTCTTGACCGCCGACGAATTGACCAGCGCCGTCCAACGCCGGACAGTCACGTAAACGATAATTGCAGCGACTAAGAAATGACAGAGGACACGGAGAAGGGGTAATGTGGAAAGATTGAAAAGAGAGGCAGGAATAAAAACGATAAAGAAGGAATATGGGAAGAGGGGGAAGAGGAAGAGAGTGAAAAGATAGGAGAGGAGAAGAGAATGAGGAAGAGAACAACAGAGCAGATGTTGAGAAGGAGAAAACATGGGAAGATATAGGAGGAGGAGGATTATTACGAGGAATCAGGAGTGAATAGAAGCAAATAGCAGGAGGAGGAGTTGGAAAGGAATACATGATCATCTTCAACAACACCAACAACAACAACAACAACACCACCACCAGCAACAGCAGCAGCAACAACAACAACATCAACAACAAAAATTACAACATCATCAGTCGCAATTGTGATTATTTACTTCTTTTGCGCAGGGTCTAACTCTAACATAACATTTATCCACACATTTAATCATCCGCAATACATGAATTAATACACACATAGGCTACACGTAGAAAAATGCAACCATGCACACGCATGCATGTAAACCTACCTGCATGCATACACATACAACCCCCATACAAAAATACATGATACATACTGTAACATACATGCATACGTACGTACGCATGCATAAGCACACAGTCATACATATATGCATGCACATATTGGATGTCAGTATGCACATTGTATAGCCTACACACATGCATGCATTTATCGCGTTGCAACGTATTATTGCATCGTATGTCTTTTACCAGTAAACACGAACACGTAAGTCAGATTTTTGTCTTTGCTCGGCGACCAATTACTTTGGATCGCATCACTTGGTTCCGTCAACCTCGCCCTCTGTTGACAATTACCCCCCTGACGGTTTCCGGTCGGTTTGGCTTCATGTACGCATGCGCGGTTACCTAGGTAACGGAGCTCTAGTTCGTGTTGGCGAAGATTTGCTCGAACGGAGCGCTCCAGCGGAAAATGAAAAGAAATTGCGGCTGCTTGGGGATTTAATTTCACTTCATGAAGCGCCTTTTCCGCTTTGACAGCTGCTGCCAAATCTTCGCTGGTGTTATATTAAAGGAATTCTAGGATTTCGTGGAAGGACTGTGGTCGATATTGCGTGATGAGGGAGAGGTAGGCAGATGGACAGAGACATAGACACAGACAGAGACAGACAGACAGACAGAGATAGACAGACAGAAACAAACAGAGACAGACAGACAGAGACAGACAGAGGCTTAAAGAAACAGATAGAAGCAGACAGAGACAGACAGAGAGATACAGTGGAAACAAATAGGAAGCCAGAGATACATAGAGACAGACGGAGATAGGAGAGGGGAAGATTTCAGAAACGAATATCTAGAAGGAAAGTGGGATTGATCGGAAGGGATCCGTGGAGATGGTAAAGACAAAGACAGGCAAAGACAGACAGGGGCAGAAGAAGGCAGACAGATTCAACCAGAGACAGACAGAGACAGGCACTGACAGACAGATACATAGAGAAAGACAGAGACCGATTAAGGAGACCACAGCGTTGAATTGGACGAATAACTGCGATGGCATGGAGACTTGCAGTTTAGTCACGAAGGTTTCTCCACAAGGGAATGCTTATAATGCAATGGATTGTCAGAGATAATGGGTCGTGTGTGCGTGTGTGTGTGCGTGTGTGCGTGTGTGTGTGCGTGTGTGCGTGTGTGTGTGCTCGTTTGTGTGTGTACTTGTGGCGAGTGTTTGTATGTGTGTGCTCAAGTGTGTGCATATGAGTTTTAACTCCATCCACCACGGCAGTTCTCACCGTGCAACGGCGTGCATGCCTCACTATTTTACTGTATGCTCATTTGTAAGCCTTTCTTCTTAATGACTTAAACCAACATTAAATGCAAGCAAGACCCTTAGTTCTCAACGCTTGATTCTTCATTGTCGTGTCTCTTCCCTGCTCTGCATAACTGCAAAGGATCCAACGAATATTTTCGACCCGCATTCATCCTCTTAAGTCTCATAATAATAATCGTCTTCTTCTCTTACAGAACCAAAAATAAATTCCAATAATTATTATCGTCGTCATCGATGAAACGAGAAACTGAAACGGACGATTATGTGATTTGAAATCAGAACCGGTGTGTGCCTGTGTGTTCCCGGAGAAAGAGAGGAAGACAGACACACAGAAGACAGACAAACAGACAGACAGACAAACAGACAGCCAGGCAGACAGGCAGACAGGCAGCCAGGCAGAGAGAGAATGCGCGAAGGAGGGATGGATGGATGGACGGATTTAACACTTATCAACATTGTCTATCCTGTTTGCACTCTCATGCACATGGTCGATCAGCTTATGGCTACGGAGAAAGAGAGAAAGACAGACAGAGAAAGAGAGAGACAAACAGAGGCAGGGAGACAGAAAAGGAAGAGAGAGAGAGAGAGAGAGAGAGAAAGAGAGAGAGAGAGAGAGAGACAGAGAGAGAGAGACAGAGAGAGACAGAGAGAGAAAAGACATCAAATCGCTTACTGGATAAGGCATGTATACAAACTGACCGATTGCCTGCCGTCCTGCCTTCCTGCCTGACTACCTGACTACCAGTCGGAGTCTGTCGGACTGACTGATTTTCTGACTAATTATCTGACTGTCGACTGCCTTGCTGACTGCCTACCTCATTACCCGACTACTCGCCTGACTGTCCAACGACAGACAATCTTCTAAGCATTGTTGTAAAGACATGTAGTCGATTGGGGAATTGGAAACTGCGCTAGGGATCATTCTTTTTCTCTTCAACGTCCCTCCAATCGCTCAATGGTAAAAGGTTGAGGGCTCAAGGGACTGCGCGTATCTCCCTCTGAGCTCCCGAGGGTTTCTGTCACAAGGGTCTGTTCTTTTCCCTTGTCACGCTGTTCCCTCTTTTGCTCGGACCATTTAAAGACAATGATTATTGGAAGCACTTAACCTTCCCGTTGGGGGGGGGGGGCGGGAGGGGGTAGAACCCAAGGACGAAATTAAACGGGAATGGCTGCGAGGAAGTGATTCTGAGAGGCATACAGACAGACAGGCAGAGAGACAGACAGACAGACAGGCAGACAGAAATTGTAGACTATGCGGAGATGACCAACAAGGTAAGAGAAGTACACAGAAGTCGACAGTGGACGAGAGAGAACAACAAAGGTAGACAGAGAGAAAGAGAGAGAGACAATTAGAGACACACAGAGACAGACATGTGGAGACAGAAAAAGACATAGAGAGACATACAGAGACAAACAGAGACAGAGACAGAATGATAGAAGGACAAATACCCTTAATTGAACGGAATTTTAAGAGGAGAGACACGCACACAGAGACAGACAGACAGACAGAGACAGATAGACTTAGACATACAGTGAGAGACAAACAGAGAGAGACAGACAGAGAGAGACAGAGAGCGACAGACAGAGACAGAGAGAAAAACAAACAGAGAGATGAGATGACACGAGATGAGACGAGGAATTTATATTATAATTTATAAGATAAACAAATAACATATAAAATATATAATATATTTGTGTATATAAATTTTTATTTAAAATATATAATATATATAAATATATGTATAATATTGACTGATAGAAATTACAGGTGAAAGGCGCAATATGAAGATGTTTCATTGCTCCGAAAGAGATGTGTCCACTGCTGCTGCTGCTGCTGCTGCTGCTGATGCTGCTGCTGCTGATGCTGCTGCTGCTGATGCTGCTGCTTATTCTGCTGCTGCTGATGCTGCTGCTGATGCTGCTGCTG
>OX243819.1:34684338-34896838 GCA_945859605.1 Lumbricus rubellus
AAAAATGACGTCACCGCGATGATGCGTAATTGTATTGTCGTCTGCAGGCTGACGTCATCAGTTTTGCGTTTGACGTCATTAGGTTGACTGACGGTCTATTATTTATTGTAATTTGAAAGAGATTTGAAGCCTAACTCCGCAAATGTTCGTACTCTGACAGAGTCAGTCCCAAGCTGGGATGAAAACGAAGGGAGGCGCTAATGATCTTTGTTATCACTGAAAATACTTCTGCCATGCGCAGAAGACGTTGGAAAGGTCAATGATCCAAACGCCCTTTGCCACCATCGACGATGCCAGTTTTGACGACATAAACCCGTCGCGTGGAAGGAAGAAGATAGCGTCCAAGTAAAGATATCTCGAAAATACGTCTGCTTCAGTTGGCTGATGGAGTTGGCATGGACACATTCAATAAGAATTCCCTATAATGTAGACTTTTCGTGGACTAGTTCTTGTATAAGCTCTATACGCGCTATAGCTAATAACCTAGACTTTAGGCTACGTGTCAGAGGCTCAGAGCTGTCGATTAAAAATCAAATTTTTGCCGAATGTTTGAAGACTGTCACCAGAAACTGATTGAACACGACAAGTGATATATACAACCCACACTGCCTTACAATATACCATTACCAACAAATAAATAAATAAATAAATAAATAAATAAACAAATAGACAAAGTCCCGGAAGAAATATACCATTTGCATACATGTATATTTGTATGTAGATGCATGTGTATTGTATAGAGTACAGACCTGTGGCTTTACATACAAAGAAACATTTGCACATTATTATACGTAGACCTATATACAACTGCAAACATAGGCCTATAGAATATAAGCTTACAGGCATGTAAGACACACAGGTACAACATACCGGTTATAGGCTACGACTATATACGAGCTTCTGCTTGCAGACATGGACGTATTTTGGGGTGGGAGGTTACGGGCTTGATCACCCCCCCCCCCAAATTCTTTCCAACATTTCAAAACTAATTTCCTATTATTTGTCAATAAGACCTTCGAAACAAAAACCTATTTTTTTCTATGGTCACGCCACTTCATACAGACATACAGTATGTGCAATGTGCATACATATTGTGTGCATACAACCCATATCTATATAGTCTATCCAAAATTAGCATCATGGCATGCGTAACCTACAGAAATGCGTGCAACCGTGCACCTTTCCTTAACACATATATTCATTCCTTGGAATCTGAACTTCCAGTTACGAGATGCCGCTCTAAAAAATTAATCAGATTCCTCGTCGGTGGACATTTCATCTTCTGTTTGTTGCCAAACAAGTCTAAAATGGTCGCTTTTCTCGTCGAAATCCTCCATGACACCCCTTCGTCCCACCCCATCCCACCACTCCTCGTGTGCCCAGTGTCAACAGGCTTCCAATAATCTATACCGAAAATTATTTCTACTCTTGGCAGTCGCACTGCTGATCTCTCTCTCTTACTTACTCTTTCTTCATTATATATATATATATATATATATATATATCATATATTGTATAGCCTCTGCATGAATAAATCATCCTTGCTCAAGCTGAAACAACCATACATTGGTGTTTTTATTCAGTCTTTTTATTTCTTCAATTTAACCAGTGTCAGCTTGGAAGATTTACATGTATTTACACTGATTACGTTGAGACATATTTATGTATTTTCGGTACTGTACAGGCCTACTTAAATTTATACTGCATACACATTGATCTGCATACACATTGATTTGCATACTTTATGGAAGTCAATGGTGACTACAGAGCGGAACAGCAGCGGCAGCAGCAGCAGCAGCAGAAGAAGAAATGTTGTCTTAGAGACGAGAAGCGAAGCATATCATGCAGTTGATGCAGTTGACGGTTCGCTGCTTTCAGATGTCTGCTTGATTGATTGCCTGATTGAACTGACTGATTCACTGACTTACTGACTAACTTACCAAAAAACGACTGACTAACTAACCAACTGACCGACTGACTGATTGACTGACTGATGATTTGATGATGATGATGATGATTATGATGATTATGATTATGATGATGATGACGATGATGATGATGATGATGATGATGATAATAATAAATATAAATAAATAATAGTAATAATACAAAATGATGAGGATGGTGATGATAATAATCCTTGTTTATTTTTCAATCTGACACATCGCAGTATACGATTGCAATCAGTAATAAAACGGCGGATGATCACAAGTTATTAGAGGAATCGAATGTTATGCCATGCAAGGCGTCCAAGCATCACTGCTGAGTTTTTACCAACGCCATCTGTCGAATGGGAGGCTGAGTGGACCCGTCTAATGTTTACCATTCAGATGCGTGGATGCATCAATCGTCAGATTTAGCGACCATTATTATAGAGCCATACAATTATACATACAGCCCTCATGCAGTGCAGCTGGCTTGAGACAAGAAGGGTATCGAATGACCTGCTGTCTGTCTGTCCGGTCGCCGACCAGTCCAAAACATCAGCGGACTCTTGTTCCGTGATCGGGTCATGACGTCAGTGGTCATCAGCTGACCCTTTGTGGTGACCAGAGCACCTGCACATATGACGTCAATGACCGTTTCCTCCTTCGATCCATCCATCCATCCATCCGTCCATCCGTCCGTCTGGATTTGAAGATAGAGTCCTCAACAGCAGCATGACAGCGGAGGAGAAGATGGAGGGCGAGGAGGAGAAGGAGGAAGAAGAAGAGGAGGAAAAGAAGGAAGAGAAGGAGGAGGATGAAGAATAGGATGAGGAAGAGGAGGAAGAAGAAAAGGAGGAAGAGTAAGATGAAGGGAGGAGGAGGAGGAAGAGGAGTGGGATGAAGAGGAGGAGGAGTAATAGGAGGAGGAAGAAGAGGAGGAAGAGGAAGAAGAGAAAGAGGAGGAAGAGGAAGAGGAGTGGGATGAAGAGGAGGAGGAGTAGTATGAGGAGGAAGAAGAGGAGGAAGAGGAAGAAGAGGAAGAGGAGGAAGAGGAAGAGAAGAAGGAGGAGGAAGAGAAGGAGGAGGAGGAGGAGGAGGAGGAAGAAGAGGACGATGTATGGGTTCATGAATGAATGGATGGATGGATGCTAAATGCCAAGCAAATGATGTCTAAGATTTCGTTTCCTGCTTAGCATATAGCAGTCTATTATTAAGCAGTATGTTTGTCTTGTTTCTGTTGTCTGTCTGTCTGTCTGTCTATCTGTCTGTCTGTCTATCTGTCTTTCTGTCTGTCTGTCTGTCTGTCTATCTGTCTGTCTGTCTATCTGTCTTTCTGTCTGTTTGTCTGTCTGTCTGTCTGTCTGTCTGTCTGTCTGTCTGTCTGTCTGTCTGTCTGTCTGTCTGTCTGTCCGTCCGTCCGTCCGTTCGTCTCTTCTCCCTAGATTCATCGATCTCTTTCCTCTGATCGTGGAAGTCTATTTGTTGAAGAATATGTGCCACTTTAAAATGTCCCCATGATATTTTATTCCATACAGCAGACCTGCGTCTTCAGCAGACTTAATATAACGCATGAGAATAACTGCATTGCATCAGTTGTTTGACTGCACTCATGCATGCCGTATATTATAAGCTTGCGAAAGACAAGTATTGGCTTCAATCTCCGAATTATTTCTGCTTCTATTATTCTATATGCCAAAGGAACTCGTCCGGCGCCGCAAAAGGACAATCCGGAATTGGGGAGGATTGGGAATTTTTTCATTATCATGCATATATATATCTATGTATATATGTGTATATATATATCTATGTATATTTATATATCTATGTATAAATATATCTATGTATATATAGATCTATGTATAATCGTCATCGCAGACATTTTCAAAGAGCGCAAAGTCGCAAAAATGAACACCGTTGACGTAAAATAATGAAATTTGATGTTCCTATATATGACGTAGAACAGACTACGACGTCTTGAAATCAGTTGCCTAGGCTACCGCGCTGACCAATCGCAATCGAGCAACGAGCCATCCATGCCCAGAAGGTTATAATACAAAGCGCCTTTGTCCGTATAGCATCTTATAGCATTGTGCATTCGCAAGTGGAGTATTGAAAATACTTGCTTACTTATTTACTTACCTATATGATCGCCCTGGGAAATTCCTGGCAGGGGGCTTTACAATACCTGCCAGGGACCAGAATAATCGGGCTTCGTTATATTTCAACTCTTGGGATATAACGAACCCCAATGGGTAATGAGTAGGCCTATACGGGTCGACTCTATGGTCAGTGCTTTGGTAGACTCATCGGTCAACTGGTCCACTGGTCGGTCCACTAGTCAACCTGCTGTCCTGGTGGATGGGGTCATGTACTGCATGACCTGCCCCCAGGTAAAAGCCTCCTTCTACCATCTGAACGCAGTATAATTATGTACTTCTAATTGTTTAATTTCCTGCAATTTTGGCATCAAAACAGTTTACACCCGAGTCCTACAGAATAATATTATATAATATATCTGGGAAAATGGATTAAAGAGTCTTCAGAATAGAAATAGAGATTTGCCAACTGTCAGACAGATGAAGGATAAATTGGATGAACGCTGGTAATAATAATAAAAATAATAAAAATAATAATATAATAACACATAATTGAGCATGTCAGAATGAGACGAAAGCACGCGTTAAACCTACTGTTGCGTTTCAAGCACAAATTACAGGCGAATGAGCGAAAAATCAAAATCAAATTATTGATTGTGCGCAAATTTGATAAAAGATTTTTATTCGTTTTGAGTGTTCGTCGTTATAGGCGGATGCAGTTGTTCAGGGAGAGAGGGATTGGTCGGGAACGGGCCGGATCCTAAAATTCACGGGCAACGCCGGGTACTCCAGCTAGTATTGCATAAAAATAATAATATACTTATGCCCCGGGGCATAAGTACAGTACATGTTCAGAGGAGGCCACGGTCTTTGTTGCTACGGCCATGACCTTCACATAATTATCTTCCTCCCGTTCCGCCGCACATGCATAGTTTTCCCATGCAGTTTCTTTCTTCATTCTGCGTATACATGTATATGGCGATGCCTCATTGACAATATCCCACGGGGTTGCTTTTCGGTTTATTTTACCCTGGGCAGAGAGCTTCTCCAATTACAGCCTTCCATTGGATTGTTTTCCCCCCATTTCTTTCCCATTCATTTCCCCCACCGTCTCCACATACGGATAGCGAGGGAATTATTCGCTTGTGTCCGCTCAGCACCTGGATGGAGCCTTAGGAGCGGCAGCGCAAAGGTGTTGACAATCCTTCAATCCTTAAATAGTATCCACAGCTTATGGACCTTAATCCCTGCAGAGTAGAATGTGTGTCATCGGCTTAAGCCGGTGTCTGTCTTTCCATCTGTCTGTCTTTCTTTCTGTCTGTCTGTCTCTGTCTAACCGTGTTTCCCACTGTCTTCCTCGGGGTATCTGCAGTGCTTCAATGTAGGTACCTCGATCCGTATTTTCCAACTGTATGCTCACGCTTTTAGCCCAGAGCCGTCTTCCGCGGTTATACGTACAGTAGCCTACATGTGCGTCACGTAATGCATTATCACGCTGTTCGCATCGCAGAAGACTTACTATATAGAGTAAAACTATACACCTTGAAATCCAGTCATGTATGCACGCATGTGGGTATGCATGTATGCGTGTATATTTCTGTATGTACACTGTTTGTGTAAGTATCTAAGTAAGTATGTACTTATGAAATATGCATGTATAAATGCTTGTATAATGTATATATGCCTTCATCACTGCATATGTATTAATGTATAGGCTTATAATTATGTAGGCTATGTATGCATGTATAGTTTTTGTATACATGCATTTACGTATACATATGAAGATATATAAATAGTTAGGAAAGAGATTAATTTAGCGCAAGTTTAGAGGAATAAGAGTTAGCATTTGTTATCTTAAGAATCTGCTGACATGCATGTTGTGGATCATAATATGATAATAATCATTCGAGGATAAAGGAGTACATGTGTATATATATATATAATATATATGAGTACATGTATATATATATATATATACCAACCGATTGCAATCGACGGGTCCTGTCATCAAGAACAAAAGGAGACAAAGAAGAATGACCGGAACAATGGATACACCTTGTCCATCTCCTCCTCTTCGTCTTCTTCGTCCTCCTCCTCCTCTTTGACCTTCATCTACTCCAGTCTCAATCATCGTCGCTACATGAACTGATCATGTGATCCTTACAGAACACAAAACATATTATACGGTTTATGCGATTAAATACAAAAAATTTGACACAATACGGTAGATTGAAACGCAATGCAATTTATGCAAACTATACAAATTGTAAGCATATTTACACAGTTAGAATGCCATCTATAATAATAAAGAAGAAACTATGTGTGTGTGTATGTCTGTTTGACCGGAATGCATTTCCACAGTTTTCGAGCTTTTCACTCCAAATCTTCACTAATGTGTCCGTCTGGGCATGAGACGCAAAGTTGGGGGGTTTTCGAATCTCCCCCACCAAGGGAACAAAAATGGGGGGGCGAAACCCCCCAATTTTTTCCCCATAAAATTCAGGTATTGATTTCAAACTTTGCACCTAGACAGATGGCCATCGAAACCACCCAGTTGGGTGGTTGGCGAATCTCCCCCACCACTGTGGTCGCGATGGGGGAGGCGAAGACGGCAGTTTATTAAACACCTTCAAAACGCTTGCGTGGTCATTATATAATTGGCGAAAGGAGTTCACGAAAACCCAAATTTCACGGGTGGTGTACAGGTGGTTAGGTCGGAGTGTGGTGGGGTGTTGTCGGTCGGGTGGGTGGGTTTGGGTTTGGGGGTGGGGGTGGGAGGTTTTTTTCCTCTCCAAAAAATAAAATTTCACCGGGTGTACCGTTGGAGGTTGAAGGGGGTGGGGTGGGGGCGAAGATGGGGTGGGGTTGGTGGAGGGGTGGGTTGGGATGGGCGGGATTGGGGTGGGGGCGGGATAGAGGGTAGTGTGAGGGTGGGGTGGTGGGGTGGTGGGGTGGAGGAGATAGGGTGGGGCGGTTGAACGGGGTGGGGGTTTGGTGTGGAGGTGGAGGTGCGGGTGTGGTGAGAGGTGGGGTGGAGGGGTGGGATGGAGGCGAATGGAGAGGTGGGGGCGGGTGGAGGGAGTGGAGTGTACGGGATGTGGCTTTGGGGGTGGAGGTGGGCTGGCGGTGTGGAGCGTGGAGGGGGTAGGGTGGGGCGGGTGAACTGCGTGGGTGGACATGGTGGGAGTTTGGGGTGAAGGTTGAAGGTGTGGTGAAGGCGGGGTGGAGGTGTGGCGGAGGGGTGGGGTGTGGCGGGTTGAGGTGTATGGGGTGGGGTGGAGCTTTGGGGCGTGGAGGTGGGGAAGGAGGTGGGGTGTGTGGTGTGGTTGGGCTGTTGCCGGGTTGAGGGGTGGGGTGTACGGCGTGGGGGTGGGACTTGAGGTGGGGTGGAGGTGGGGTGGAGGGGTAGGGTGGAGGCGGGTGGACGGGGTGGGAGTTTGGGGTGGAGGTGTTGTGGGGGGTAGGGTGGGTGGAGGGGTGGGGTTGTACGAGGTGGGGGTGGAGGTGGGGGTGTGGTGTGGTTGGGTTGTGGCCGGAGCGGGTCGTATCCTAAATTTCCCGGGCAACGCCGGGTACCCCTTCTAGTACAAAATAAAATGCAACACAAAATTTGAAGACATTATGTTGCATTACAACGCAATGTCTAATGCAGCCGATAATTAATTTTGATTTGAATACAGCAATTGAATCCTACTCAATGCAATACAACACAACGCAAAAACGAATAAATATATCGAGTAAAATAAAAATACAAATGGACACATACAACAGGAGAATGTCTGTTATTGCTGCACCGCCACACACAGCCAAAGACGGGCACGGTAAATTGCGTGAGTAGAAATAATTATATGGTTAACCACAAGGCCGTAGCTAGGGGTGTTTTGGGTGTTTAAACACCCCCCGAAATGGAAAATGTAAAAATTAATATAATTCATTTACTAGCACATGTTGTAAAAAAAATGAAATATAACCATGAAAACACCCTCGAAATGAAAAATGCCATAAAATGGCCTTGGTTAACCATTCAACACCGGCTCAACGCAAGACCGTTCTGTCTCTTTGAGCAATATGAAAAGTTCAAAGTTTACTTTACATTATATATGCATAAATCTCAATTGCCTCTGTTTACATTGCCGTTCGATTATAACTGGTGACAAACCTGCGAGAAGAAGTCGACATAATAAACATTGCTTGTCGTTCGGCGAATCTTGAAGTCTCCTCTATAGTCGACGCGCGGTCTGTGAATCCGACGAAGCTACTGCGATCGCGCGACAGACAACCGAGTAATTGAGACAGATAGAGGAGCGGAGAGGAGAGGACGCTGCGGCTGCCTGCTTGGAGCTAAGCCTATACTGATGGACGCGATCGTGTCATCAGTTGTTGCTACTCTAACAGGTGTCCGTCCATTCGTTGGCACTGCTTGGCTACAACTGCTGCCGTCGTCATTAGCAACTCATGAGGAAGAAGACGAATCGCTTGTTCGCTCGATCGGTCGAGATGGATGGATGGATCGATGGATGGATGGATGGATCGATCGATGGATGGATGGATGGATGGATCGATGGACGGATGGATGGATGGATGAATGGATGGATGGACGGATGGATGGATGGATGAATGGACGGATGGATGGATGGATGGATGGATAGATGGATGGATGGATGGATGGATGAATGGATGGATGGACGGATGGATGGATGGATGAATGGACGGATGGATGGATGAATGGATGAATGGATGGATGGATGGATGCTCGTCTGGTCTGTGCGCGATCATCTTCGGCACTCTGATCGGTGTCTTATTATAGGTCTCGCGAGGCCTATCTGTTGCGTGGACTATCATCTCTTTCCGTCTGTATATGTCTGGCTGTTTGTCTGTCTCTCTGTCACACACACACACGCACACGCACATGCACACGCACTGTCGCCGTATCTCAATGTATCGCGCGGTCGGTCTGTTTATATCTGTCTGTTTATATCGGTCTATTTAAATATATGTCTGTTTAAATATCTGTCTGTATCTCTGTCTGTTTAAATATCTGTCAGTTTGTATCTGTCTGTTTGTATCTGTCTGTATCTGTCTGTTTGTATCTGTTTGTATCTGTCTGTTTGTATCTGTCTGCCGGTTGGCGTATCTGTCTGTGTCTGTGTCCATCTCACTCTCAACTTCTATCTTTCGGTTCTCTACAATAATGATATTATTGTTTATCAGTCACTCCGTGTCATTCTGTAGGTTTAAAAGGCTCAGCATCAGCCAATCTTCAGCCTACTGCCTCACTTGTTTGCTCCTCCAGTTTTTGTAATATTTATTGCAGTCCTGAGCTTATTAACTGTAATGAGTCAGAAACAAAACAAAATAACAGTACAAATGGCAGAGACAGCAATCACAGGAATGTTTAAAAAGCGAGAGAAAAATCAATTGGGAAAAATAAGTTCGACCGATGCAGCTGACGTGGGTTACAAAATAATAATGGATAGAAAAAATTAAATAAAGTAAAAAGCAATAACACATACTGAAGTAATAATAATGTGTGCTTTCTCATCCTCCACGTTCTCTCGTTCTCTCAGATACTTCTTCTTTTTCTTAGGTTTCTAGTTCTTTTCCTTCTGCCTCCGATTTTTAAATTTCTTCTTCTCTCTACTCCTTCTTCTTCTCCTCTTCTTCTTCCACTTCTTTCTCGCTTTTCCTTTTTATTTATTTTTAAAAATTTCGCTTCCATATCTTGTTCTTCACCTCCTTCATTATTTCTGCTTGTCTTCTTCGACTCTTTCCTTTTCCTTCAACTCGCTCCTCCCCACCTGCTCCACATCTAAATCTCCCCACCTGCTTCCCATCTTAATCTCCCCTCCTGCTTCCCATCTTAATTTCTCCACCTGCTCCACATCTAAATCTCCCCACCTGCGTCCCATCTTAATCTCCCCTCCTGCTTCCCATCTTAATTTCTCCACCTGCTCCACATCTTAATCTCCCCTCCTGCTCCACATCTTAATCTCCCCTCCTGCTCCACATCTTAATCTCTCCACCTGCTTCCCATCTTAATCTCTCCACCTGCTCCACATCTTAATCTCTCAACCTGCTTTCAATCTTCATTTCTATTCCTGCTCTCCATCTTAATATCTCCTTCTGTTACCCATCTTCATCTCCCATACTGCTTCTCCATCTTCATCTCTTCGCCTGCTCCCCATCTTATTATCCCCTTCCGCTCCCCATCTTATTATCCCCTTCCGCTCCCCATCTTATTATCCCCTTCTGCTCCCCATCTTCATCCCCTGCTGCTCCCCATCTTATTATCCCCATCTGCTCCCAATCTTCATCTCTTCTCCTGCTCCACATCTTATTATCCCCTTCTGCATCCCGCATTCAATGGTGCCAGTGCAGCGCCACTCGGTCCACGTAGTCTAAGTCGACGGCGTTGTATACGAGACGATCGAGGATTTAATCTTGAATCGGACGAAGCAGAGTCGTAAGAAATTAAATAAAAGCATCGACCAAAACTCAATTCCACATCGACATCCATTGCAGAAACCTTCTTTCCACAAAGAAAACTCCGATCGTGATTGAGTTAATCGCTTCGAGGCACCTGTTCACCCCCCTTCCCCAGGGTTTGACTGGCACCTGTCCTGTCCCGCGTTTTCACTACTATAATTAGGCCTATAGTCCTCAACGCTATAGCGAATGCATACAACCACGTGAGCCCAAGAATGCAGCGTTTCAAGGCGCCATAGCAGTTGTAATATAATTGATCTCTGATTATATACAATTATACATAGGCTTACATGTACACTTGTAATGTACTGTTTTATATAAAAGGTCGTTGTGTTTATCAACCAGATGCTTCAAGTGAAATCTTGTGATGCCATTCTATTTAGCAGTTTCCATTCAAATCTTCTGCAGAAACTTTTATAGCGCAGTTATCGTAATTCACAGGGTCTCATGAGTTGGTACTTTCTATTCTAAGCAGATCTGCGTTCCGACCTTAATATATCGAATGGACATTGGACACCACATAGGCTTAGGCCGCCTTTGATACAGCATATGGATCGGCCTTTTGAAACAGGGCAGGGTCGGTCATTCGATGTCGAGAATGGGTCAGGCCTGGCCCCCAGTTCTTTAGTAGAGAACTTGATGATACACACACAGACATGGCCTCCAACTAAAATCAAAATGCCAATACAATGCAGTGCAGTGCATTCTATAAACGAACATATGGTACAAATCCGACGCAGATGTCGCGTTTCTGTTCTTACGGCCTTTAATGAAGAACGCAAGAACTAAGAGAAGGAAAGATTAAGTTAGAGAGTGAGATGGAGAGATTGAGAGAGGGGCGGAAAGAGTGAGAGACGATAAGAGAGAGTAAGCGATGGATGGAGTAAGAGAGTGAGTGAGAGAGAGACAGAGTCAGACAGACAGACAGACAGACAGACAGACACACAGACAAACATAGAGAAACATAGAGAGACAGATGCAGAGAGAGAGACAGACAGACAGACAGAGACAGACAGAGACAGAGACATAGACAGAGACAGACGCAGGAGGCAGGGAGTGAGGAATGGACGGTGTCAAGGCTTTCTGAAATGTCGACATGGTCCGTGCAGTGGTGACACTGGTGACCATGAGAGGCATGCATGTGCAATGTTGTGCATATGTGCATATGTGCAATGTTGTGCATATGTGCATATGTGCAATGTTGTGCATATGTCGATTTCTTCTGATTCTCGTTTCGCGTTCTCGTCGATCCTTCTCTAAACGAGATCTCGTCATCGTACACGAGATATGATCCAACGAGAACGAGAACAAATCACGTCGACTACCGCCATCTGTCGTCCACCGACCTAAGGGAAAATGCATTTGCAGTTTACCTTGCAGGCCTATAATGTATTTGCTAAATGGACGTGGAGCCCCTCGCCCCATTCCATCTCACCCCATTCCACCTCGCCCCATTCCACATCGCCCCATTCTACCTCACCCCCATTCCACCTCTCTTCATTCCACCTCCAGCATTCCAGGCTTCGTATCCTGACAACTGGAGGATCTCTCCATGCTTCGATGCACTCCAGGATCTGGCGTCTGTGGTCGCTGATAGCGGTCACGTGACCGGAAGTCCTGATGTGCAACGCAGAGAATTGCGGGATATACTGCTTGGCAGACGAACTGGATTTGGAACAGAGACGTCGAATACGAATAGGGCGTATGTATATATATATATATATATATATATATATATATGTGTATATATATTTTAGTGCGCTAGATAAGTTGCTCTACGCCGGGTTCGAATATTTTTGTCTGATTTTCCGTCCATCTGCATGTGTGTGTGTTTATATCTATGTGCATCTCTGTGCATCAGTCTGAATCGCATTCCATTTATATCTGATTGCACACATGCATCTTTGCCTCGTCATTCTCGGTCTCTCTCACTCTGCTTCTGCTTATATACATGTATCTCCGTCTGTCTGTCTGTCTGTCTGTCTGCCTGTCTGTCTGTCTGTCTGTCTGCCTGCCTGCCTGCCTGCCTGTCTGTCTCGTCTTTCGTTGAATTCCGTGTTGAGTTTTATCTCACTGACACAGACGCCGACCGAGGGAGACATGCGATCATCATCATCATCCTATCATCATCGTCGTCGTCATCATCATCATCACAGTCATCACCACTCGAACCATCGTTTATTATGCAATATTCACAATAAAAGTAAAACAACAATTATCGTTTAATGATATTATTAAAAATATTACTGACGATAACTCATCACTGTCATTGGCATAAGCAGCAGCAACAACAGTTCCTGTCAAAGACAGATAAGACGACAACTGCGCTGCCGCCGCCCTCCGAAATGGCAATGCGATATAATATATATAATAGAAAATTATATAGGCCTAGGCCTATATTATATATACCTATTCCAAAATCGTTCATATATAATTTATGTATATATAGGGCTATAATTTATGCAATATATATTAGAATGGCATGCCTATAATTATATGAATAAACTGTATGTACTTATATCATAATATTATGTAATAGGCCTATGCATAATTAAAGGCCTACAATAGGTTTCACGCACACAATTACACACGCGAACACATTATATATTATATATGTGATGTATAAGCTAATGCAGTTAGGTACATTTAGAGGTCTATGACATTTTCTATAAGCTTAGTATGCGTGCGCCTAAGCCTACATTCAGTGGTGTAGTGGGGGGGGGGAACGCGGGGGAACGCCGTTCCCCCACTTTTTTCCAGGGATAATGGAATATTAATACTACTACTACTACTACTAATATTATTATTATAAAGAGCGTTCCCCCACTTCATTAAAGATCGAGCGTTCCCCCACTTCATTTTTTAGGACTACACCACTGCCTACATTGCGCTCGGAATATACCCGGTAAACTATATAATTATATGTATGCCTTGCTGTAACACCGTATATTCGTATAATATAATATCTACAATCATGTCGCCATGGTTGGAGTCAATTTAGATGGGCAGTATAGTGACATTACCGACATAGTCTATATATACACAATGGAAAACTAATGAATTGCCTATAGCAATTGCTGAAGAACGTTTCCAGTATTCAGAATCGGTCAGATTAATTTTGGTAGCAGGATTCATGTTTAGTTGTTGATTTTAGTTCTAGGTTACATAACAAATATCTATTTATTAAAAAATTCATACAGATCCTTGGCACCGGCCTAAAAGAGCCTACAACATAGCATATGTAGGCCTATTTACTACTCAGAGACGCTCATTGATCGAGTGCGGCACATAGACCTATTTATTTATACCAGAGATGAGGACGGCACACGGATCGTGACGGATGGACAAAGGATGATCAGAATGCAGTAAGCCTGCCTTGTGAACCGTAAGATAGATTTTGAAATAGATTTCTTGCTGAATCTGAGCAGCCAACGCAACGAGACTACGATATACATGTAGTTATGCGGTTCGTTAAGCAGCTCATCAGAACGACCGACCTCAACAATCGCGTGTAGGACACACGTAGGCCTACACATCAACTTGTTTCTTTCCTTCACCAGCCTCAGGCTTAACTTGGTCGATACGTGCTTTCGTTCAATCAACCTTATTCTCAAGTAGGCTAAAGGAGATTACACAGAAAGACACAATAATTCCAGGACTGCTCCATCCGCGTCAGAATTAACGAAGGACCGGAAGTAGACGCACGAACGGGAATCCAATAATTCTGCCCAACAGCTTCGAGGTTCGTAGCCTCGTAGGGGAGCGGGGTCTCGAGTGGACAATGCGTTCAATCGCCCACAGGTGAATACTTGAATATACAACTAATGAAGACGAAGAGCATTGTTGACTCGTCCAGCCGAAGGCAAAATGTAGTGCTAAATAAATTGCACGTGTGTATTACGTGTAGGCGCCAAATCAATCTGTACTTACGTTGTTGAGTTGTTGCCCCACCAATTGAATTGGTCTCTTATTCTTCACGGTTTTCCGCATGACTAGATTCTCCCTGGAGACCTCTAGGGCTCGATCATTGTCTAGGGCTCAGGAATCTAGGGCTCAGGAATCTAGGGCTCAGGTATTGTCTAGGGCTCAGGAATTGTCTAGAACTCAGGTATTGTCTAGGGCTCAGGTAATGTCCAGGGCTCAGGTATCTAGGGCTTAGGTATTGTCACAGTCCAGGGCTCAGGTATCTAGGGCTTAGGTATTGTCCAGGGCTCAGGTATCTAGGGCTTAGGTATTGTCCAGGGCTCAGGTATCTAGAGCTTAGGCATTGTCTAGGGCTCAGGTATCTAGAGCTTAGGCATTGTCTAGGGCTCAAGTATCTAGAGCTTAGGCATTGTCCAGGGCTCAGGTATCTAGAGCTTAGGCATTGTCTAGGGCTCAAGTATCTAGAGCTTAGGCATTGTCTAGGGCTCAAGTATCTAAAGCTTAGGCATTGTCTAGGGCTCAAGTATCTAGAGCTTAGGCATTGTCTAGGGCTCAATGATCTTGCCAACCACACGCTGACGATGTGCTGAGAGTATGACTTTATGGGTTCCTTGTGTAATGTTAATGGATCCAAGTGGGGGGACAATACTGACCCACAGGCTATTTACCTGATGTGAAATTAATGGGGTTACTACTTACTAGGCTCCATGAAATCTCTACTAGAAAAGAACGAAACGCATACTTCCAAATAATTTAATCTTAGCTCCTAAAAATAACAATAATAAACCACACCACATGCCTGTGTCCGTAGCAAAGGAGTTTACAACTTATAACAGCTGTTAAATTTCATACAACAACAACATGCTCGGCCATAATATAGGGTAGCAATAATATAGCAGTTTCAAGTGTAACATATTTGCACAAGTCAACATGTTTAACTCTTTACACAACATCTTAACAACTATCCACAAACGTTTGTTACAGCCTGTCAGAAGAAAATCTCATAAATTAAAAGATACCAGTTGAGAGTAAAAACATCAAATTAACAGTTAAACATTAAACAACAAATGAGAAAACTACTACAGTTATATTCGAATATAGCCTATATCAGAACGATGTTAAAATGGTAATTAAATTGCTTTGGATCAATATTAAACCACTAACACTAACTGCTTAGTATTGGTAGTAAGAATATATTTTGTGATAATTTACGATACATATATAGCACATAAGTGATGATTAAAATGACAATAATAACAAATAAATAATTTTCAAATATAATGAACATAAGATCATGTTAAAAATGTTAGCAATTGAAAAAAATGTTAAAAAACACAACACAGAGAACAAGAAAAAGAAGCAAAGTTTCTGAACAAGAAAATGACAGACATAGGGTCACGGGAACATTTAAAGAAATAAGATTTAGAAAAAGGAACCATATATTTAAACATAGATTGAATCAAGAGGTTGAAGCAAGTTAATTTACAAGAAATAACAAAAGTAAATGAATTTGTAGGCAAGAAACCGGTTATATTTCTAAATAAGAGAGAAAAAACCAAATCACGACTGTCACTTGAGCCTACACTAAAGACAAAATGGGCAAACGAAGACAAACAAAAAATTATACACCTGTTTACCACCTGTTTAGTTACACATTACGATTAAGAAGGTTGTTAATGTTGACAACATCCCTATTTTTTCCATGCACCACGCCTGCCAAGGCATTCCCAGCAATTGGGCATCCCTTCCAGTGTTCAATTCACGACCGTTACCGTATTTTCGAATAGAGGCTCGTTGAGTCAACTGCACCTTAGGCATAATACCCTACCCTTGTAGGCTTTTACATGTAGGTTGTGTTGGTTGCACCGGAACTACTATATTCTTCAATTTGTCCGTGGCCATTTCAGCTCCTTAATAACGCTATTTATGAACAATTTTAACAGATAACGTGTATGTTCACCGATTTAATTAAAGTCGTGTGTTGATTATATCTTAAATAATTATGGCCATCATCATTTGACGACATATCTTGCTACTGACGTCGTTGATCTTTCATTAAATTAGGCCACATTATAATTATTATAATTCACAGTAGTTGCTGATGAACCTATAAAAAATTTCCAGTTCAGTGGAATTTCTGCTGTGAGATGAACGCCATTGGCCATATAATTTTGTATACAAGTTCTGGCTAAACAACATTTTTTATACGTATATAGGCCTAAATACATATCCTCAGCAGCATGCAGGCCTATAATAATGTGTGTGTGTGTGTGTGTGTGTTGAAAGCTAGAAATTAAGGTCGTATGAAGACGTACATACTATCGACTCCTCAACAGAAGAACAGTCTCTTATTAAACTATTAAACCACAAGCCCTGTTGTAGGCATCTGACAAAGTAGCGCTTTCGGGGCATGGTTACATCGACTTCATTTTTCCTATCTAATGTAACTTGAACTATGCGTAGTCTACGCTTTATCTCTCAGCCTCCCACACGGATTTTAATTCTCAATGATGACCAGATCAGAGCTTCACTTTGGTGCACCATATTAGGTTTATGCTTTTTGCACTAACACCGGTGTAAAGGTTTCAAATTACCCCCTCCTAAACATTACCCCCCGGTAACTTGAAACCGGTCTCAGATTACCCCCCGGAAACTAGATTTGCATCAATCATCGCATTTAGGCCTATTGTACTAATAAAATCAGAAAAATCATCCCGCTTCTTGTTTTGTTCTGCAGAATATCATCCGTCATCCCACTTCGTGTTTTGTTATCAATATTTTGATCCGAAAAAATAATAGCCTCGAAGACATTTTCTGCATTGTAACTTCAGCGGCGCTTAGTATTTTAGTTACAGATGAAAATATTGATAACAAACCACGAAGTGGGATGACGGATGAAAATCTTCAGACCAAAACAAGAAGCGGGATGATTTTTCCGATTATTTTAGTGCAATAAATGCAATGATTGATGCAATTTACAGTTTTCAGGGGGGTAATGTTTAGGAGGGGGCAATCTGAAACCTTAACACCGGCGCTACAGAAGTTATTAATAAATAATGATAGTACCATTAATAATAATAATGTTAGGCCAGTCCAATTCGAATATCGCACCGTCATTCGCTAGGTGGCGTATGTGTTAAAGTTAGCAGTGAGACTTGACGACCTACGTTTTGTGAAGTGAATGGTGACGTTCCAGTGGGCCCTTCACTTGCCTTCTTTCACTGTTGACTACATGCAAGGCCCGTCGAGAGGGGGGGGGGGGGGGGGCGGCAGGGCAAATGCTAAGGGGCCCGAGCTATATTATGACAATTATACGTATAAACTTATAAAGTTTAGGATTTGTGCCGTTGTAAATATAATGCTAACAGATAATTAACTACAACCAGTTTAAACTTCAACTGAAAAAACCATAATTTTATTGTAGGCTATATATAAATATAAAATCATAGGCACTTTTATTGCTTAAATTTTGTTTATAAACAATTTTTTTAATCGTAAAGCCTTAAGATAGTTTAGAGACCCATGACTGCTCTGCCCAAGTGTTCGAAATTTCTCTCGTCAGTCCTGACTACATGTCTTGTTAAAAATTGGCAGCAATTTAAAACTCAATGGCTGAAGAAAAATTCTGTCCAAAATCAACAACAAAAACATACAACAAAAGCATTAAAGAGTATCGTAAAAATGTATATTGAAGTATGCAATAACAGCAGCAAGCACACAACACGGCTAGAGAAAGGTTAACGTAAATTATGATTTCTCTTGAATAAAAAATATCCAGTTACATCAGAGAGACCAGACTATGAAATGAGAAATGTTTTATAATGTCCAGTGAAAAAGTTCCTATGCCACGACACGAAAACGATACTTAGTTAGGAGATAAAGTAGTTATGCAAGTGCATAAGTATTATTCTTTATTGTAGCAGCACCAGCATAACCAAATGATGGTATGCATGATGTGCATACGTATACGAAAGATAAAACACCCAGCGCAACATCAGCCAAGTACAGCACAAGAATAAGAAAGAATTTGGCAAAAGAGAAGAAAAGAAATCTTATAGCTCCACAACTGTTAAAATACATAATTTCATCAAAGATTTCAGACGTCTGTTAAAGTTTGGAATGTACATTGACCACCTATCTATAGTCTCCTATGACTAAACTTAGGCTGAACAGAGGAATGAATATAAATCTTAACTGTGTTCAATAAGCTATCATATATATATATATATATATATATATATATATATGATAAGCTACCTTATCCCAATTAAACAACGTTAGATCCCACTGTTCTTTACCACTTAACTAACAGTAAATCAGATTAAACAGAAATCCGGAAAATAGTTTAACGAGAATTCAAATACAAATTCAACTCACCAATGATATAATTTAGACAGTCAAAACTGCCATTATTAAAAATTACAATTTCTGTACAAAGACGTATTGATATAAAGCACACAACAGCTGGAGACCAATCCTCTTATGATAACTGCTATGAAAATGCAGACTCGAGGTCCGAAAGAAACATTCCAATTCCCAACCGTCATGAACACAGGCAGCGTTCACATGTTATTTACATCTTACATCAACCTAATAATGTTAAATAAACTATTAAAATGATGTTAAATAAAATATTAAAACATCATACTGTACATATTTACAACAAAGATTCACATTTAGTCTCGACTCAGGCCCTAGTGCTGGAAAACAGTGCAATTAGTTAATTAGCTAATTAAGTACCGGGTAACTTCTATCGTGCCATACGCCTAACTCATAAGGCATCAGCTGATGGTGTCTATATGGAACTAAATAACAGCCTATGTCACTTCCTAAGCACACAATACAACGGCAGTTAACCTTCTACCTTTTCCATTAAAGGCGCAAGGCAATGAAGGAAAGAATTGCAAAACTCAATTCACCTACGTTACATACGTGCCCACCATAATTATTACTAAGCAAGATACTCAATTTGGCACAATTCAAACCAACCTATGCAATAACGATGCATATATAAAATTGACACATACATATAAATTATATAATATACTTAATAATTAATTATATATACACATACATGTATATGTATAATATGTGTAATATTATGTGTAATATTATGTATGCATTCTAATTTATGAGCACATATTCATGCCAATAAATTTTAAAATCTTTACAATGCATATGTCCAAAATAAAAAATGTACAGTGTTGTTACACTTCATAGGAATACAAATTGTAAACGCATGTGAGCGCATGAATACATTTAATCCAAAATTCAGTTCATCTTCAAAATGGTCACTGTAGAATAGAACATCCTTTTGGGGTTGCTTTAAAATTATGGTCATTTTGAGAAGAATCACAAGGTCCCCGCATACAATAGTGCACGGTGTGCAAAACAAAGTATAATAAACAGCAGACATTGGTCAAAAAATGTAATTTGGTTTCGCATAATTGGCACAGGTGTTAATACAAAAAATCATTGTGATTGAAAACTGAAGACTTAAATGCTAGCACATCATATTCAAAGTACTGAAGAGGCGGTGATTTGCTCAAAATTCTGCTTTTAAGACGAAAACAATTTCCAGTGTTAACGACAACAAAACAAAATTCAATAACTTTCTATTTCCACATAAGCAGCTTCTTTGTTAGGCTTTATAGAATGCCACAATCTAACGCCAAACAATATTCAGCAACACTTGGCAAATATTGAGCAATGCACTTGTCTTGAGGAGGTTCAAACCAGCACACTCAATTTTACAAGGCAAGCACTCGACCAGAAAGCCACCATGTCAGACTATGCTGCACTGTCTGTGTGATGCTGCGTTCTGCAAATATTGTCGAACCATTCAAAACCCACTTTGTTTAGATTGAACTGATAGTCATGCCAGAGACCAACCTTTTAAAGTTACTTAAAACAAAGAACATAGCCTACTATTGTAGCTGAGTTCAGCATTGCACATGGCAGAGATGGCACTTAAGCACAATGGATCAACGCATTTAGGTTTTGATCTTTTGATCTGATGTTAGTAGTGACTTGCACTAGCATCAGACAACAAGATAATTTTTTGTTCTAGGTTGGATGCATATATAAATATGTCTACTATGAAAAAAATATTTCATTACACGATAATAATTTGGTCGTATTCAGAGCTTTGTTCAACTGCTACCAAATGTTAAGAACATTTATTGGTCAAAAGTTTTCTTCTACCTGTGTGTTATGTGCTAAATCACAAAATGCACAAAATGAGGGCAAATGACAATAAAATCAAACCCCATACAAATGTGAAAAGCAAACAAAATAAATGGCAAAATTAATGATAAACTGCTTGCCACTGGTCCATCCACGACTGTGGGGCAGGCTAAAAATTGACAGAAAAAGTCAACAAAAACAATATTCCAACAAAAGCAAATCTAACGATAACAGAACAAAACTGAGTGGAGGCAGTTAAAAGACTTAGTATGAGGTAGACGAGAAATGAAGTATAAAGGCACAGAGTAAAAGCTCATAGTATACATTCAAATACATCTGTTATTGGTTTGGAGAACAATAGTACATGTATTTAATTTACTCTATTTCAATTACTTCATAATCATAATCAATTTAATCATAATCTCAAATTTCTTAAGCACTACCGAAAATCTAAGTGAAGGGCACCAGCCTATTAATATAGTGCTGTTTTAAAATGATTTTGAGAATGCCATATTGATTCAACAGTCTGTAATTGTAATATAAAGTTATAATATAACTAATACAATTGTGCCGACACCTCTCTCACTTTTTGTTTTGAAACCATCAGTCCAAAAGAAACAGAGTTCAACAGAAGTTGCAATTTCAGCCAACCGTTTTTTGCAGTAAGAAACACATTCACTATAATTGCACAGAAAACGAATTTGGTTTTGAAAGCATGGCATCATGCAAATACAAAATGCATAACCTTTGTTCAAGGCTCACAAAGTATAGTTTACTATCCTTGCAATTTGTAAATTCTGCAGACCGGCGACAAAAAAACTTAAGAGAATATGACTAAGAAAAGAAAATCTCAGCTGAATACCTCATACACTAGTAATTTAATGTCAATCATGAAAATCTCTTAGGCATATAGATGATTGTTAACCTGTGTAAGACATGATCGTTAACTAGAACAAAAACAGACCGAAGCCAATTCATTACCATTGATAGCATTAGCTATTTGATCAAATAAACTGGAACTAAGTCTTAACCTGTGTGAAGAAAGACACATGTGGTTACCAGCCAGTATCTAAAAAATACTGAGGTTAGAAATCAGCATCCAAAACAGACAAAAATCATTTAATCAGCATCCAGAAATGACCAAGATCACTAACCAAGGTCCAAAAAGACTACAGTCATAAAAACATTAAGTTATGTGAACCTACGGGGATTAAACTTTGGAAAATTGTTTTACAGCAGTGGTGCACAACCTCCGAAACGCGGGCCAAATCCGGCCCGCGACGGGTTGTCAAGTGGCCCGCGATAACCTAGGCTACAGAAAAGGCACCTATCGCTGCGAACAGACACTGCATGTGTTCACTGGAAAACTATTATTTTATGGCAACATAGAAGTGATATAAATCCCCTTTCTATATAACTCTTAACATTATTTTACTGTTACTGCACACGTCATCTTAGAAAATTTTACATGCATTCATCTTACAATTACTATTACAATAACTACATAGTCTGAGTTGTCACCCTTGTTTGGCCCCCGAAGGGTTTCAGAAATCGATTAGTGGCCCTTGGCTGAAAAAGGTTGTGCACCACTGGTTTACAGTGTCACATCAAAATAAATATTAGTTCCAAACAAACAGCAAATCACAAGAAAACACTGGTAAATGAAGCTGTAACTCACATATTACTATCATAGTTGAAAAGTGATCATCACCTCACAAGTCATTTGACCACAGAACAGTTCTAAAATGACAAATACACTTGAGCCACAGTGGAGTGCTACCTCAGGAGTGATTACAAACATGTACCACATGATAACAAGGGTTCATATACCATGCAGAGGTTTTAGTCTAAATCTGGTCTGACCACCATATTGGATTCATGCTTTCTATGACCAACTGCACAGTTTACAATCAGTTCCATTGAATCTGCAAAACAGAAACGTGTCACAATCAAGAGCTTAATGCAAATAGTAAAGTCTCACATCAATCAGCAAAACACACGATAAAATCGCACGACAAATCTATAAACGAAAGACAAAACTCTGTAGATCATACGAAAGAAGCAACTTTTCTCAGGCAATGCAAAAGCATTCCATGACGACGACATTCAACAAACACAGAATCTGTTAACAGCATATTATAAATTGGATATCTCTGCAGTAATTCAGTTGTTTACTACACACAATGAACCTATTTCGATGAGAATCAACATGAACAACGACAATGCAAAACACACACACAACGAAATAAATCGAAGTTACTAAGATTCTACCGTTGTATAATTAATTAATGCCAATTAACACTAACCCTTTCTACAACATAAAGTAAACTTTCCCGTAATTATGTCACTTACACTTCATCATTTCACATCACAAGTGTCTCACATTAAGTCCTTGAACAGGTCAGCTATCGAGAACAGCAACAATTCTATCAAAATATAAATATTCTGTTGCATGCCATTCTTATATCACATTGGCTAAAACACCTAGTCAATCACTTTAAAATTTACAAACAGGGGCCGAGATCAGTGTAGGCTTACCTATATCGATTCATTATGAATCCTGTTGAATAACCCACGTGAGTTTATTACTGCTGCTACTAAATCATTTACAACAAAATACTATATCAGGTTAATGGATTAATTTTAAAAAACATGGATCCTAAGGAGCTGAGCACAAACTGATCATCATCTAACGTGGAACTTGTAAGCTGAAATATAGAAAAATTGTTCGAATGAAGAGCTAACATCACATTGATGGTAACAACTGGTTAACGGTCATACACCAAAACACATACTATCACATTCTAACTTGGAAACAGGACATCGACAACTGAGTTAAAAGTTTAAGAAACCAGAGAGAATTCTCTCCAATAAGTGAATAATACACTGGAGTAGTCTAAAGAAAACATTGAGAGAGGAAGGAGCTTTCAGTTAACTGAAGACATTCAGAATGAAAACCACGCCGTGAAACACCGGCACAGAAAAATTCCGTACAATCAGAAACGTTCTTAACCCCTTTAACGCCGAGATGGGAAATCCTATACCCTCCGGCATTAAAGGGTTAATTCTCGCGCACCACTCGACACGCGTTCAGTTCGAGAATCTTCTCGACCGTTCCGCCAACGCCGACGAAATCGACGGCGACGATGTTCAGTCCGGTCTTTCCCTTCAGCCACAGATTGACGGCCGGCGCAATGTCCGACGAAACCAGATCCCGCATGCATCGATGCTGAAACTTCCCGAACACCGTACTCATGTCCGGAGAGAGGACCGCCTTGCAGACGAACAGTCTCGACGACGACGTTTCCCTCGCCGACGCAAGTCTAGCCCGCACCGACTCGTCGAGGTAGTCGACGAGCTGCGACACCGTCTGCTTCTTCGGTGTCGTGACGTCGACGACGTCGTCGGACCAGACGAGTCCTCCGAAGATGTGGTTCTTGATCAGCTCCATGTCCTTCTCGGGGAACAGAATCAACAGCTGCTTCTTCATCGACCACATCCACGCGAGCGTCGGCAGACCGCCGCCCTCCACCTTGCACGCCATCTTCGCGCCGAATATCTGGAAGAGCATCGTCACCAGGTGGCGCTTGTCGGCGCGGTCGAGATAGTCGCACGACTGGAAGTGGAGGACGATGACCTCGAAGGGTTGTTCCTCCATGAACAGACGCATCTCCTTCAGGTACTTCTTCAGCTGGCGCGTGTAGAGTCCGTGCTCGCCGTATATGACGTCGTCGTTCTTCGTGACGCGCAGGTCGAGGTATCGCGACCCGGCGACCAGCTGGTCGTGCACGCTGAGCCACTGCTTTGGCATCCACGCCTTCCAGATGCTTTTCATGTGGTCGCGAAAGTTGTTGAAGACGGACAGGTTCGGAAGCTTGCGAAGGAAGTCGGCCATCTCGTAGTTGCAGCGCGAGAAATCCCAGTCGGTCTTCATGTCGCGTTCGATGGCAAGCGCGATGTGACTGCCTGCAGGTAAAAGAAACCAAGCAGAGTAATTTGTAGCGTGAAGAGGTGAAGACAAAAGAAAAGGAATCTATTGTCTGTGAAGAACTTTGTATGTTTACATAAGTTCAAAAATGAATTGTTATCATATGAAGTCCTGATGAATATACAAATGACATCGACTTAGAACTTGCAAAATGTCATTTTTTTAATAAACATGGGACTAATTTGCAAATAAGATTAGATATTGAAAGCAAGCATCACAATTTGAAAGTATTCCCATGAAAAAACCAATAGGAATCAATGATACCAGTACTTACAATCGTATCAATTGATTAATGTTTTAAAAAATAGATTAAAACCTGTGTGTACCTCTAACCAGCTGCGTTTTACACATGACTTTGTAATGCACATAGAAATAGCATGCTACTGACAATGCTGCATGATAATTACAGTAACTTGCTCAGGATCCCATTCTTCACCCCAATTCTTCAGTGCCAATCTTATGGAAGCAGACTAACACTGGTGTCTTAACCCTTTATTGCCACAGGGTATAGGATTTCCCATACCATTTACTACCATCTCGGCATTAAAGGGTTAAGGACACATCCGTGACCTCACCTGGAATGCACAGCTCCGAAAGTGGTACACCGTGAAGTTCCACTCTCAACTTCTTCATCCAGTCCGGGAATTTATCGAACTGCGGCAGCTCCGACTCACTCATGATATTCATGGTCGAGAGAGAATCCGTGGTTCCGGCAGACCAGTGGTCGCTGCCCCACCCGACCGACCCTCGACTCCCCGGAAGAATAGCGCCGCAGGGAAGATCGCTCGCCCATGGAGTGCCCGGGGTCTCTGCCGACGGGAACTGGCACGACGACGCAACCCCGTTCGCTGGACTGGAAAGCGGAAGTGACTTGCGGGTGGGAGAGACGTTGGCGCTGAGGGATGAGATGCGGTTCCTTTCCACGCTGTGTCTGGTGTTTTTGTGACTCCACGAACGAATGTCTGCTAGACTAGACATCGGTGACGATCGTTCGCTCTGGCTTCTGCGCGGTGGGACAACGATTTCCCACGGCTGGGTATGATGACCGATCTCTCGCAGGTTCTGACTGCTTCCGGTGGAAAAGTCGGATCGCCGGTCGATCTTCAGCGACGTCACTTTGATGACGTCTTCGTAGAGTTCTTGTTCCGGTTCAAGGTCTTCGTCGTCGAAGCGCGGCGTCGTTGAACCCGTGCGATGCAGTGCGTCACAGTAGCTACACTGATTGCCCTGCGGCTCGGAATGGAGACCCCGAATATCAGAGCGTAGTCTTCGGAGTGCTTCGTCGTTCGTTCCATGATCTCCACTCTTCGTCTCTGGACTTTCCATGTCTTGACGATACCGATGACCTTCTTTCGTTTTCGTTCGACATCTGTGGCATGACGATTGGCTGCTAGCAACCTTCGGCATTCTCCGAGTTCTCAGCGATTTCGTTCTTCTCCGATCTGAATTCCTCGTAGATCCTGCTCGGTCCCTTCGCTTTGGAATTCGTTCCTTCTTCGACGATTTGTCCGACGACTGACTGTCTTCCACCATCTCAAGTCGCACGAGTTCCGTCTCAACGCGGTGTATTACAAAATTAACGGCTGTTGCTGGTTTCAGGGCATCTGAGAGTCCGCCTTCGCACGATACAGTGTCACTTTCATGAACTTTCGAGCCCCGCTCTTGCGGCTCTTCCTGGAAGCTGTCAAGACATGATTCCTTGCTTGTTGAGAGCGAAGCGTCTAGTAGCTGATCGGAGAACTGAAACATCTTGTAAGTTCCTTTGAGATCACTCGAAGACACGGAATTCCTTTCCGGGGAACTTCTCCGCCTCTCAGCCAAGTCCTCGCGAGCGCCTGACTGGCCTGACTCGTACTCCGATAGAATCTGCGTGCTTCCGCTGGAGTCGAGCGTCTGCATCATGTCCCATATTCCGGAATCCACTTCCTGAGATTTTCCGGTTGAGCGCGTCGCAACGATCGAGTCGTGGAGCAACTCGCGCTTCAGACGTCCGCTCGAATCTTCAACGAACAGCGCACTGTGACCACCGACATCTTCCGCGCTAGCGCAAAACTGGTGTACGGGCGTCGACGACGACACGACACCGGTGCCACGCTCGTCAACCGCACCGTTACTGAGTCCAGCCCTTTCTTCCGACTTCAAACTCTTCCGTTCGCCGTTTGGCACGACGATTTCGTTTGTGTTCACCATGACCAAGGCCTGTGACGTCGGATCTTGCAGATCTTCGAAACGCACGACCGAAAACTGATCGCAGTTACGAAGGTCGAGAAGCGGGTCCAAACCGGAAGCATTCGCCGCTAACGACAGCGGTCCGGTCAACATCTCGACGCTCCTCTCGGCCGCGGAATCGGGAAAGAGGTTCTGACCAACACACCACATCGGCTCGAAATCCGTCTGAACCTCAGCGGACGTCAACAACCTCTGGATTGCGTTCATGTCACTCGTGTCGAGGACGGTCAAGATGCGGGTGCAGATCGCGACGTCTCGCTCGGCCCACAACGAACGAACCAGGGCCACGGCCGAATCGGATGCATTGTCTTCCAGGGTAATTGTTGCCGTTGGCTCCGACCGTCTCTCCAGGAGACGCGCATCGGTGGACTTTGTGTCGGCGCCACGTTCACCTGATTGCTGATTGCCGACGGCTGCTGGCACCGATCCAAGAGACCCAAGGTACAGGTAACCTGAGTGGGAAAAGGAAACAATAAATACAGCATGTTGCATGCATATAAATGAACTGGCATTGGAATAAATACAGCACGTTGCCTGCATATAAATGATGTGGCACTGGAGTACATCAAAGATCAAAGCCAGGGCTTCGTCTATATATAGAAGGCTTTATTTATATCTTGCCCTTTCAAAACCTACGCATGGACAATAACATTATTTGATCACAGAGAATAAAAACGTCATAACTGGGTCAGCAATTAATAAACACCAAAGGAAAATACTAACTTAAATGGATTCCTTAAGTTCAAAGTGTGACACTCTATGACTGATCTACATAAAAATATATACTTCTCTTTAAAAATAGTTAGAGCTCCACAAACTAGTTAACTAGTGGTAGACATGCATAAGTATATATAAGCTCTGCAAAGTCTCAATGCCATCATTGTCTCTTTATATAAACTTCTAAATTCAGTATCATTAAATACTCATAGTTTAATAATATTAAATTTAGCATCACTGTTACTCTATTGATGTTGACATTAGCTCCTTACTACCATAGATCTATTCAAGAGCAGCCCTCTACTATGGTAATGTTTACAGCTGGAGGACATAACTATCAGCAAGACAAGAACGTAACCGGTACTAACCAAGTCCCTGAGACGTTGCTGGGGCAGAAACCCCACTGTCTGTCCCGACATTGTCAGACTTGACTTCCTCCTTTGTATCCTGACCTTCGCTGGAGTTTGTGTTTGGTGTTCGTCTGACGGTTATCAAGACGAGACGATGATAGAGACTGTGAACAATCAGCTCTTCAACAGTAATCATTCTCACGTCTGTCGTCTCTCGTTTGCTTTGTCTTCTTTCCCCGAAGGAAGGTGGCTAATTCTTGGCAGGCATTCTCAGTCAGTCTGAAGTGTAAACATTGCAGTAGTCCATATCGCCTGCCAAATAATATAACATATGGTATTACTATACATACCATTATACATACACATTATTACATAAATAAGAACATATTGTATTCTATAGAACTTTACTGCACTATATAACTAGTGCCTTTTAGCTTTTATGAACCTCTCAAAAGATCGCAATACATACGCACAGACGTACATACATAAAACGTGTGGGTGTGTGCAAAAATAGAGAAAAAAACAGCTTAACAAAGCGAAGCACGTGCAGTACAATGCATCAGTTCTCATATGCCTCTAACACAAATATAAACGAACAATTCACAACATGCGCCTTTGCAGCAATAGGGAAAATCCAGGTTAAACAAGTTTAAGCATTCAGCAATTAATTGCCTTAAGCGATAGTTTGTCAAAGATATACATAATAGGTTGCGAAGATGATATGTTTTGTTGTTGTTGAGGTAGCCAAGCCTCAACTACATTTCAAGGTAAACAACCAGTGTAACAAGATGCAAACTAACCAGAGAAACACAAGAGAGTTCAACCTCAATTGAAATGTAAAGTGACAAGGAAGACGAGAGAAGAGCGGTCTATCAACCTCGCCCTGAAGAAAAAACATGGGTATGAATTGTAAGCAAACTCATTTTCTTAGTCATAAAATAGGAGAGCGAGTGGCCAGCCTCTCCTTCGCAGTCTCATCTTCCCACTGGTCAATGTATAAATTATCGGCTAGCAGCACAGATGGATCAGAAATCTCTAACTAAATTTCTGGCCTGGCGAGGCTTTGAACTCCCAACCTCTTAAGTGACAGCCACGCAGCCATTACCATTAACCAGCTACCATCGAGCAACCAATGCAACAAAACAACCTTCTATTCAGTGTCTATCAGGAAGTACTGCAGTAATAATATACTATGGTACAATATGTCGAAAAAAACTGTTAAACCCACAAAGCCATAGACTGACAATAAACTTGAACAACATACCAGGGCTACATAAATACAGACTTCAAGTAGCACAAAGGTAAACAAACACACGAATGTAGAAATACATACAAAGAAACTTGCAAACAATCACGATTGGACGCACCAGTGAACAAAATGCCAACTGATCTTGACTTAAACTATACTGCAATACAATAGAAATTTCACAATGCCACCCAACCGTGCAAAGCCAAGAGATGCACTCTAGAGTCTAGACCATGCAGCCTCACAAGGTTAAATCTCATTAAGTCGTAAGAACAGATCAATTATCAGTTTAATAGTAAACACTCAACTCAACTTAGGAGACAAAGTGACAGTTCTAACACAAGCGACACTGTACCCTTCATCATACCTGCATCTTCTGACGTTTACAGCATGTGTGGCATGATTTAACCTTGGTGTACACTGGTTTTATACAGCTAATGTAAAGGTTAGTAGCTACAGATGCACACTTTGTTGTTAGAATCACACACATCAGACCATGTGATGCTTATCACATTGAATAATACAGATCGTTTCCCAGAGACAGACAAATATGACCAGTGAACACTGCACAAACAATGGATCATGACGGCTTATCAAATTTTCTTGATTCACAATATCTCGTTCATTAACAATAACATATTTAATTATCAATGTATGCTACTAACCACATCTCTTCAAACCAACAACAAAAATTTCTATGACAAACATATAAATATAGCTGCCAGATAAAAACTGATTGGGAAAACAACATCCTGAATGCACAGAGAAAAGAAATTTTCTGAAAGTAGGCAATTCCAAGAACCACGCAGCTTACCTAAGTTGGTAATTTAAAATTTAACCTGTAACAAACGACCACGTAATGACCAATGTTGCTCAATAAAATCTGTTTATGTTCAAAAGCATCGGTATGTACCGGTACTATGTAGTGCCACTGCACTAACATAACCTCGACTTTTGACCATATGAATAAACACACTGAAACAGAGCTCTGGTATCAATAATGCATACAGACGGACATTTCAAGGATATACAATACAGCTGTAGCACGCCTGTTCAGTCATTATACCTTTGCATGATACCAGACAATTGCACAACTGCTTTCCAAAAGCAAATTCACAGAGCAGAAGCAGTTCATGAGCATTTAGCTGATATCTGTACATTCAGCCTGTACACTTTTACCCTTATGGGCAACTCCAGCGTTTACACTATAGCAGATATTAGCACTCTTCGACTACATGCTTTAGCCGGTGCTCTTGTAAGAGAGACTGTGTTTAGCCAACAATTAAAAAAACACCTATAAACAATGCTCAGACGGAATAAAAATAGTCATACAATGAGAGGCATGCAGATGTAAACAGACTGACTAGAAGAATGCTGACGTACATGGCCTCACATGAAGGTGATCTTTGAACACAAACAGATCTATAAAACTACGCTGGTACTACCATTCATTAACTGAAATCGTGGTTCACTGGTTCTGATATGCACCTAGTACTCAGATTACCTCGCGGTCAAAACAGCCTGAAAGGCAATCAAATGTCCTATACATACCATGACCTTGAGTGTCCTATACACACCATGACCTTGAGAACAAGGGGAAAACACCACTAGCAGCTTGAAGCAACATTTCGAATGCACTCGTGGCTAATGTTCAGCTGCACATAAATTATGCACAGACCATGGCTAATGGATAACTTTACCTTGTAATTAAATTACACTAAAATACGTGCACAAAATAAGTGTATTAGAAATAGGAATTGGCTTCTAAAAATTCCCTCATTTTCTCTTCTTTTCCACATTGAATGGCCATTACATATATATTGGTAACACAACTGAACAGTTTTTGAGCAAGCCTTTGGTGAGAGAGTATCGTTTATGTTCATTGTTCAGCCTGAAAGGAAACGAATGTCCTATAACAGTTATTTTTCATTGATCCAATTCCAATTTAAGCAAGAATCTTATCATCGGTGCTACTTATATCTAAGTGAAATTTATTTTTATCAATCTGATGTCCATTTAGCGAGCACTCTTTTCATTAATCCATCTTGAATATGACCAAAACTGAAATTCATGCAATGGTGAATAATTTAAAATGCCAAAGCAACAGATTGCAAACCCTACATAATGTCTCTCGACTCTTTACGATCTAGGCTTGTGGATACACTGATAGATCAAAAAATTATATGGTTTTTCTTAGGCCATCCGGACCATTACAAACTCACTTCTATTTAGGTAAAAAAAGAGAAATCGATCCAGCTTCTATAAAAGTAAAGACTGAGTTCGGTCACGCCATCACAGATCCATTTACGGAAACAACCTTTTTTTTATCAATCTGCATCCCAATACGTTGGCAAAGGATTAGTTTAACCAATCTAACTTCCATTCAGGCAAACAATTACTTTCATAAATCCAGCTTCCATTCTAAGCTGACAATATAAAATAATTTAGGCTCCAGTGAAGAAAGTAGTCTGGGTTAGCAGCACTTGGGAACTCGGAATAGGAGTTTCATTGGAACGCATGCGTCAACAAGGTTTCATTGCATGTCAGCAAAGACCTACGATCCAATCAATTTTAACCCGTGAATTTAGCAACGTAAGATACGGTTTTACCTGCATCACAAAAAAGCACGCGTGAGCGGATGGCGGTTAACAACCCTCATATCGATCTCTTAACCAAACATCCACGTCGCAAGTGTCACCGAGATAAACGAGTCCGCATGACCAACTCATATAATCGACTCAGTTCTTCTCGCACGTATCCACACCGCATCCCTGCTTAGTTCGGAAAGGTCACTGGGGTATAAGCATTCTATTGTGAAAATAGTAAATAATTTACCTTTTGACCTTCAAACGAGCGACTATCTGGCCGTGCGGTTAATAAATAACACCGACGAAAACATGACATTGTCACCCGCCCGCCTCGATCACGTTGATGCAAACATGCTAGATAGGAAAATCATAATTCAACATCCGGTTCATGATGCTCCATCTGATGTTGTACAGCTAGAAATAAGAGCTAAAAATAATGTTTGTTTGTTCAACAATACGTTTGACAGACCGCAGTCGGTTGCAGTGCAGCAGTAGGATATTATATAGGCCAGAGGTTTTCAAACTTTTTTAAGCTGGGGACCCCCGTAGCATGCAGGGCCGTTTTAAGGAATTTTGGGGCCCTAGGCACAAACACTAATTATAAGCGTAACTATGAGTCTCATCTAGTTCCCCTCCTCTGGGGGGAGAGGGGGAAATCAAGGTTTCTGGGGATGGACAACGAGTATACCAGTATGCCGGTCGATCGCTGAGACGCGTAGCGCCGAGTAGGGATGAGCAAGAGGAGGGAATGTGCACTTCTCCACCGGAAAATTTTGAATTTTTACATTGCAATGGCAGCATTTTAAGCTGCCATCTTAACTAAATTTATCAGCTATTGCAGTGCTGACTTGAATAGTCTAAGACTTCAATAAATGTTCTTACAATTATAACAATTAAATTTCTTTATCAGTTTCCACATTGTAGGCTAATGGCAGCATTGTATGCTGCAATCCTAACAAAATTACTATAGTATTTCAGTACTGACAAAGAGAGTGGTTGAAAATTGCAATTAGTATAATGCTAATTATTGTTACAATAATTATTTCTTTGTGTAGCCTATCAAGTTCTGCAACTGCTTCTGGACCATTACAGTATACTGTATAACTGCAGATGTGCATAGTCTATGCCCGACTTTCTTGCACTGGAATTAACTTACGGTATTCCCGTTGCTCAAAAAGGTCCTACATTGCTGACCAGGACACAGTTATCAGAATAGTTACAAATGTTACACAAACCAAGGAAGAACTGCCAAAATCGGGAAGCCATGTAGTAGACCAGTGGTGGCCAACCTTTTGTACTCAGTGTGCCACAAACTATCGCCCGTACCGTCCGCGTGCCATGAAACTCAATTTCTTATCTCTGAATGGATGCTGGGGAGAGTATGGACTTTGACCACCAGCCGACTGACAGTGATGAGCCTGCCTCCCCCACTTCGAGCGCCTGTGCTGCGTCCGTCAGCAGTTAATTAACCTTGCCCTGGTCAGTGGTCACTGCAGCTATGGAGTTACAGAGGCGCCTGAGATTCGCCTAAGTCTGCCCTAAGAGATAACATTGTAAACTAGTAGATCTAGCATAAATATTTTTCAAAAATTCCATGGCCCTCCGTGCCACTCATCATAGGCCGGCGTGCCACAAGTGGCACGCGTGCCGCAGGTTGGCCACCACTGTAGTAGACTAATGATGCTACATCACTAGGTGTTAGTTGTATAGTCTTTGTACAAATATTAACAGTAACCTATACGCTTACACATTATAGCCTAATAGTATCATATATTATAATAGTGGACTTTAATCACATATAATCTGATATCACGGTAGGCCTATTAGAGCTCGGGTATAGGCCTAACACTAATGTAAACGGCAACTAAAAGCTATTAGGCCCTATAGGCCTATTTGATCAAATGTCTGGGTAGTTACTTTTAGGTGGAGCTAGTAGTAGTTAATCTTCGCTTCTGGATGTCTTTTATTATTTCCTGAGGGGGGGTGCTCGGTAGTACAGTGGATAGCGCGCTGGACTGTCTACTCAGCTATGATGAGTACACGGTCAGTGGATGATGAGACGGTGAGGGAGAGGATTGGCCACTGCCCTTTGGATGTCTTTTATTATTTCCTGAGGGGGGTGCTCGGTAGTACAGTGGTTAGCGCGCTGGACTATCAACCAAGAGGTCTTTTATTATTTTCCCCCTGATTCCTCCTCTTCTCATCTAGCGCCTTTTATTTTTACTGATTCCTCCTCACATCTCTCATCCAGCTCCTTTTATTATTTCGATCAGCAAGGAAATTAAGGTCGTAAGAATACTGCCGAAAAGTCTCTAGCTAATATATTTAGTGCGATGTGCGAATAAGCGAATATCTCGAGAAAATCGGTATTGGTTACGAAAATTATGCAACTACCGGTTGAATTGTTAAACGCAGCTCCCGTTCCCCCTCCGCCCGCAATTTGCATGTAATTCGCCCCATTTCTATACAGGTAGACGTTACCAGGAGCGGTACTACTGTTACCAAATTCTATGTACGTCGAAACGAAATAGTATCCGGCTTTACCAGGAGTGAAACGGGTCAGTCCCGCACTTATGACACCATCGGTTTTGAATCTTACACTATCGAAAGTAACTCTTGTGTGAGTTTTAGCGATTAAGAATTGCCAAGTTAAAGAATGAATGCTAAGCGCGGGACCGATTGAGATAGAATCTACATACTGCTTCGTAGCTGCATCGCTGGCGCTGTTGGGATTGTGTAGACCTGTAATGTAACCATCATGCATAAAGATGGTTGTATGCACATTTATTTGAGATGAAATATTGTATTGCGTCGACTTAACCATCTCTAACATGATTTCATTGTTTATTCTAAAACGAAATCCATCCATCGATTGTAATGTAATAGGATTGTTTAACGAACATTGTAGTTTATTTCGTATACTACCTAAGAAAATAGTGAATTCTTTATTATCTCCTCTCAAGTCCTTACAACCCATTGAACGCAGACGATCGGAGCCAACGTTTAAGAACAAGTCGCCAGCCATTGTATCACCAGTCTTAGACACCTTCGATGCAACTTGTTCATTAACGTATTTCTTATTCGTCAAATGATTATCGTTGGACGGAGAATCGTCGTGATTCGTTATCAAATCAATGGCTTGACCCCAACTTAAAGCCTCATCCATTGCTGCTGTCAAAGGTTTCGTTGTTGGTAGTCCTTTAATTTTGTGACCACCCATTTTTAAATTTCCAGTCGCGATGTTTGCTCCATCCAATCGAAGAAAACTCTCATTTATTTGACTAAGAGTAACACCTCCAGCGATTACTCTTTGTGATGAACTAACATCGGTGTGACCGAATTTATCGACAGGCATTTTATATATAATAATAATTTTTAATGCAGATTAGTCATCGTATACATATAATTGCATTACCTGAATCCCTCGTAGATCATTACCTCTTGTCTCTACTGCAACTCTATAATATTGATACGCATTCGTAGTAGAAATATTAAAAAATGTCGGAACAGCCTCTGAAGTAGTCCCATATGCATGTAAGTGTGCAAACACTGCTCCATCATTGCTAGCGGATAAATAAAAGAGAGATGCAGATACTGTTTTCAACGCAATTCTCCAAATTTTAACTGGCTCAGGACATTTAATTTGTAACCAAGGAATCATATTATCTTCACCTGAATTCCAAGCTGCGTTAACATCGTCCTTGAGATTAGTGAAAGCATGGTAGGCTTTGCTTCCGGATAAACATTCACTGGCACTAGCAACGAATCCTGTCACACTTTCATCAGCTTCCAAGGGAGGAATATATCCAACGTGGCACTTTTTCAGAGATTTATCAACGTAATTCTTTGTAGCGGCATCTTGAGCTAAAAGAGGATCGCTTAAATCGTTGATATTATTACTATTCATTAGGATATTTTGATAAACGTCGATTTTTCGATCGTTAGACGCTCTACCGATTCTCATTATATTTTCTACACCTATTTTGCATAGAAATCCATCCGTCGATTGTAATGTAATAGGATTGTTTAACGAACATTGTAGTTTATTTCGTATACTACCTAAGAAAATAGTGAATTCTTTATTTTCTCCTCTCAAGTCCTTACAACCCATTGAACGCAGACGATCGGAGCCAACGTTTAAGAACAAGTCGCCAGCCATTGTATCACCAGTCTTAGACACCTTCGATGCATCAACGTATTTCTTATTCGTCAAATGATTATCGTTAGACGGAGAATCGTTGTGATTCGTTATCAAATCAATGGCTTGTCCCCTACTTAAAGCTTCATCCATTCCGGCTGTCGAAGTATTCGTTACTGGGAGACCTTTTATCACATGTCCATTCATTTTTAAATTTCCAGTCGGCAGATTTGTCCCATCCAATCGAAGAAAATTAGCATTTACTTGGCTAAGAGTAACACCTCCAGCGATTACTCTTCGTGATGTTCCTCCAGCAGCGGTGTGACCAAATTTATCGATAGGCATTTTATATATATATTTATATATAATAATTTTTAATGCAAGCCGTTTATAACTTCTTGGAAATTCATTCCATCGTTCATCGTCTTCTTTAAGACATACAGACACAAATGGCCGCAAAACACTTCGTTATCCGGCTGTATTCGCTCGCTGTTATATAACACTGGACGGCGTAAATACTTTATCAGTTCCAGAGGGGGAGGAAGGCCGTAACTATCGAAATATATTTTCTCATTACCGCTCTTTAAGAAAGTGCACCAGTGACTTCCCACCCCATTAGAACCATCTAGATTCAATATCCCACACTCATTCCGTCCAGGTTTCTTCGGCAGCTCGTCTCTGAGAAATACTCCTCTAAAATTATTGATGTTTAGTTTCTTAGCCGCTTCGATTAGATCCACATTCGATAAAGCAATATTCGGTAGCACTACTCCACAAACATCGATTTGTTTGACGCTCATTTATTTAATATAAACATTAATTAAAAGTTTTCAACGAATAGTGTCCATATGCCAAAGTATGAATGCCATCTTGCATTATTACCCGTTTATCGTCGTCTGCAGATAATGCAACTTTATTAATTTCTTCCGTATAAATATCGTGATGATAAGATCTAATAACATTCATCGTTCGTTGTTGTTCTTTTTTAGTAAATAAACAGTCTTTATAATCTTCGTGAGTAATAGTTTTCTGGACAACATTCTTCTTAATACCTTTACATTTCTTGTGCTCATCTCCAGCAGCCATCTTATAAGAATACAACTTTGCTCTGAGTCCAATAAATTCTTTTATCTGTTTCCCACTAGCTTCATCCTTGAACATTCCAATAACTTTTTTATTTACTCCAACCTCAATACCAGATGGATGATCTCTCGGGTATTCACTTGTGTCGAATCGAGTCTTAATATCGCCTGCGATATCTGAGTAAAAGTCTTCAGTTTTAATTTCGTATGTCAAAGAATCTGTATCGGTAAATAATAATTTAGCTCTATTTCCGTATTTATCCTTGATGTAATTGTAATGAAATTCATACATCAACGTTTTGCTCAAGTCTAATATACACATGCCAAGATATATAGGTTTATTATAGTACAATTTAGTTTTTTTCATGTGAACGGCTATTAGATTTTCATCGAAAATAGTACATCTCTCATAATTAGGTTTAGCGGCTAGTTCAATAGCCCTCTCCTCTTGACACACTAACTCTACATCAACACGATTTTCAATGTTCTCACAAGTTTTTCCAAAGACACTGTTATTCATTAACTTGAAAAAGTCTTTCTCAAAGTCATTAGTAGCTTTCGTTCTAAGAGCTGTATTTAAATCGATATACTTTTTCAACCAATCACTTTCTTCGAATAGTACACCTCTATGCACTTTTGTTATTTTCAAACCCAAGCTCTCATACAGCTTCAGATTATCGTAATGCAGCACATACTTCTTTTTATGGTTTAAGTTTGGAATTAACTTTTTGACTTTGTTAATCTCAATGCTTTCGGGGGCTAACGGAAAATCGTTATGCAGGTCGTGTAACTCTTTAGGATATTCCAAATCAACTTCCAATATGCATGGAATACTTCTCCAATTATTTAAATCACCTTCACTCATCCATTTGAACCCGTGAGTAGGTAAAGGTTTAATCATAGCCCATCCATATAGATTATTCGCATCCAGATAAGTAATAAATGTAGAATTTTCGTTACTATTGAAATCGCTCATATATTTATTATTCGCTTTCCCGTAACGATTTGATATTGTGCTCACTCCTCCTCTCATCCCTTGCCTAAGCATCAGAATCATATCGTAATCACTCAATAACTCCAATTTCACGCCTGTCAATTTTAAAGCGGCATCCCAGGCTAAACCAGGAGATGTAAAATACCATGCAGGGTCAAGCGTATAGTTTTTCATACACACATCTCTAAAGTTTTCGAAAACATCGGCAAGTAGCAGCAGGCCCGGCCCTAGGGTTTGCGGGGCCCAAGGCAGCATCGTGTCCTCAAGCATAAAATTACGCAGTTGGTTTCCTGTCAATACGGCACTGGTGGGGAGAGTCACCTAAGATGGGACACTTAACGTTGTTTCCAAAATTTCCTTTGAGCTAATAGCACTATTTCATAATAAGCCACACTGACGTGACCTATAGCCTACAATTTATTTGACTTTCAAATGATGCATGAATAGCAATTTTCCAAAAAGCGATATTATTGTCATTAAAAACAATTACTAAGATGCCCCAACTTAAGCAACTATATCCATAAGATGGGATAATAATTTCCGTAATGTCAGATTGGGAAAATTTAATAATGTGATATAGCATCAGCGAACATAAAAAATTTCAATTATCAATGAAATCAAGACAGCAGCACATTTAACAGTTGCTTGGTATAGTTTAATAATTATGTGATATGTTATTCGCAACTCTTTAGAGTGGCTTTCTCTGTATATTATAGCAGTAGCAATTAATAGGTGTGTCCCATTTTTATGAAGCGTTCCATCTTAGGTGGCTTTGCCTACAACCTTATGTAGGCTAGGCCTATCTAAGTAGGCCTAATGCAAAATCATTAGCGCGTGGACTTAAGGGCGAGAGAGGCTCCGCCACGAAAATCGAGAATTTTTTTAGCAACTCAGGCCTACGTTTTAGTTTTTGACAAATTTCTTTGCGCCAGAGCACTAATGATGCTTATTATTTATGAAGTAAATTTATATTATTTTAGACGCCTCTCTGAAAATATCCAAGTCCTAAATTTCCTGCTTTGCATTTTCTAGGCTCTTGCTATTTGCGAATTTGACAAAATGACTGTATACGCATAAGCTTAGTTGTTATGCGACGAAAAAATTGTCAATCTCGAAAAAAAATTATAGCCAGCTGCGCGGGGCCCCTGGAAGCGCGGGGCCCAAGGCGGCTGCCTCGCTCGCCTTGCCCTAAGGCCGGGCCTGAGTAGCAGAACATCCGAAACGTTGTATAAATCGTGATATTCTCTGAATGTTTTACATCCAAATTCTTTCCATACCGTTTGTGCATGCTCGTAGTCTTCATCGCTAATATTCGAATCATTTAGCTTAGAATAGAATGCGGATTTTGGTGGTAGTTCGGTTTCATTAAAGGTAGTAAATGAATCGACGTAGTCATAAGGATATATGCCTTTTCTCAGCAAAAGATCGAGCTTCTTTCCAGTATATCGTTTCCCAATATTTTTACACTGGTCTTTGCTTAGGTTCCTCGATAAAGCATCAAGACTAGAAGCCATAAATTTAAAACTGTCGATAAAACGCAGTTGTCGCTTGACGGTAATCTCTTTTCCCTCTTTATTTACAAACTTATCAACAACGACCTCTCTGCTAAAAGATATATACTTTTCCTCGTTATTAGGTATGCAATTAATTTTCTCTCCATTATTACCTCTCAGTTTCTTAATGAACAGATGACAATCGTACCCGGAAAGATTATGAAACACTACAGGGAAAAACTTGGGGACTTTATAGTTTACATTACAAATGTTATGAGCAGCCCCTCTAAATTTACCGCTAAGATGACAGTGATCTCTCACTCGGTCTTCGCCCAACGGTTTTTCACAGATATGGCATATAGTAGCTCCATCAAAACACTTCTTGTCCTCTTCTGTAAATATCATCTTCTTAGGGAATTTAAATTGATTATATATTTGTTTTATATTCTCTTCTAGTTTATCTACAAATATTTGACCAACATCATCATCTTCGCTTTCAGCCGTAAACGTCACAGGATCTTGAGAATATACACTATCGTCGAAACATTTTATGTGGTAACAAAAGGAGCTAGGAATATGCTTTTGATATTTATTAGTGTACGACAACTCTGGATTTGGTTGGCATGTATCGATCGGTTTTACAAAAGACTCAAAATCTGCGTAGACTATAAACGGAACCCTCATAGAATTGTTATAATTTTTAAAACTTAACATAGTTCCTGGTTCTGGCATTTCTATTTTTTGTGCGTTATGGTGTTTGCAGTACTCATCATGGTTGTTAAGCGCTTCTGTCGTTGTGAAACCATTCATACACCTTTTACAATAGTGCGCTGAATAATGCGAATTTGCTGTTCGGAACGTCATCAATCGGTTAAAATTCTTTATCCAGCAATAATGTTTTTTTTTCTCCATCAGATATAAGCAATAGATCTACACAAATATCGCTTTCACAGTTAGACAGATAAAGCGGATAGACATGTTTTTCGTAACCAAATATATTAACACTAATATTATTATTTCTCTCAAATTTACCTATCACATTAGCATCAGTCGCTACCGGAAACTCAATGCCACTCCAATTAAGTTTTTTCGATTGTTCTTTCAAAGCTTTCTTAATTTTTTCCGGATTTTTCACAACCGGATTCAAAGCTCTAGTGATACACCATTTGAAACATTCTTCGTCGTGGTTTTTCATATTTATAATAGCCTTTTTATTAGCTAAGAAGCTGGGAAGTGGAATGTAAGAACTACCTCTCAAGGGGGTATATTTTACTGTATTTATATCTAATTTTACAACAGCTTTAAATCTCCAATTACTTCCTTGCATCTGAAAACTAGCAATAGACTCCATGATTTTATCCTTTTTTCTGCTGTATATTTCATTCAAGTCGGTTGCTTCTAAAATAACTTCTGCCCTGGAAACGAATGGTATATCCTCAGAATTAACTATTCCCGATTTCATATCTACTCGTTCCATAGTACAAGTAAGAACTAAATTAGTCTTTGTCTGGCGATTACTCGACAACAGATTAACTACCTGCGGTCTGACGAAATCAAGAAACGACGAGGCATCCATTCCATTAATTCCATCTATTCTATACTGCTTGGTGAATCCTTTAATAGCCGACGCTGTTTCCCGAATTTTAGTTTTATCGAATATCCTGGAAACAGTTGACTTCAACGATTCTAGTTTTTCATTTACGACTTTATTGTCTCGTTCAGGCACATAACTAAGTAGCCAATCCGCAAATTCATTTATTTTTGTCCTAACCCTATTTTTGTATTTTCTCTTAGGCGCTACTGGTTTGTATTTACCAGGTGTAGGCGTAAGCGTAGGAACCTTAATATCAGGAACCGGCGAGTCGAGCAAGTGTTCAACATGGTTCATGTTTCTTAAACTACTTTTCTTTAAATCCATTTTATCTTACCACGCAAAAATATTAATATCCATATTAGCATCTCCCAAACACTTCAATATCATTCTATCGCTCATACACTTTAATTTCGTATCTATCTCTCCAGACATTTCCGTTATGATAAGCTATTATACCAGCACTCTGACCATACGCCTTAGCAGCTTTATACATCGATGGATACGAGCTAACAACGCCAGTCTCTCGATCTATAATATCTACTCTTCTCGGTTGTTTCCTGATACTACCCAACGTGTCATGTCTATATGACACAGACTTGTAGTCCGTCGGAAGAATATTCTTTTCAATCAATACAGCTATCATTTGAGGTTTGTTGAGATGCGAAGTGCCTGTAACATCGTGATGCTTGGCTAACATTCTAAGCTCTGGTAGCTTCATAATATATAAGTATTCTTTAAATCAATTTTCCATACACTACACTCATTTTCTGTCCATCCGATTGGAACTGCAGCAACCTATCTGAAATTACGACAGCATACGCTTCTGTGTCGGCTGGCACTGCTGCATTGAAAAGAGCCTTAATCTGAATATCAACGACTGACGATTTCAAACGCTCGGATTGTTTGCTTACATCGAACACGAACAACGGGTATAATTCTTTATAATCTACAGGTGTTATATTGCTTTGGGTAATCAACTTATCCATACCATAGAATTTTTGACTAAAGGAGGACGCGTCTCTGTACGCTCTGGAGAATTGTTGATTAGGAAACGACAGGTTATGATCGACAGCTGGATATCTTTCTTGATTCATCATCACATATATGTTCTTGAGATCGCAGTGATTAAATAGCGACGGATTACTTTCCTGATTACCGCTACGGTCCGTCTGAAATCCTACGATGATATATCTAGGTTTCTCAGGTGATGTTTTTACGCTAAGACGCCAACTGAAACTTGTCGACTGAGGAACCGTTATTGTGTCGCATTGACGAGCTCTATACGCAACTGGCAACGTTAATTTCGATTCAATCGTCTTATACAACTGCATTCGTTCCATATCGGAAGGAATAACGTGTGGAATAAACCATGAAATTTTGTTTATCGCAACTTTTCCAGCAGCTGCAGCGTTATCTCGGAATATGGCATCATCGTCAGCTTTACGAACTAAAGTCAGCGTCTGTTTGAAGCCGTAAATAATCTTGTCGTAATCATCGCAAAACCCGAAAATATGCTTCAACGGAACAATAAAGCTGAACATTCCTTTAGTGTTTGGTTTGCGAATGAGAAAGCTTTGTCTAGTGGCAAATCCGGGGTTGTCCGCAATAACAGCAGTCGCTCCAGTGTCTTTATACCACAGCTGATTTAAGCCTTGAGTCAGCTGAAAATCGTTTGGATACGTAAGTAAACCGAGCATCGTTGTAGCTTGACCCGGATGAAATAGCGTTTCGATTTCTTGATTAGATAACTGATAGGATATTTGACTGAATAGATACATAAGCCCATTATTCGTAAGAGCGACTAAATCGGCATTAACGTATGCGGTGTCATCGGCTTTAATTAGTCTTCCATCGAATTGTAGATATGACTCTGCTGGGTGACTGTATAAGTCTTGTAATTCAATATTTATTCTTATTTCACCAGAACTGTTAAGGTTAGTTCTCGCTACAGGTTCGTACTCATGCCATTCGTATCGCTCGATACCTTCATCGATCAATGGTTGCTCTGTGAATCTTAGAATATCGGATTGCATTTTATTATACATATATTTTTAAATAAGAAAATATGTTTAAGCCATTTTCAAACCACCTCCGTTTAAGCGTTTTACGAGATCCTGAATTCTAATAGCTCCTCCCGTCATTTCTGGATTCGATCCTAGTAATCTAGCTAGAATGACTTTAGTTTCCTGAGTTATCGGCTGCTGAACGGGAGCTTTAGGGAGTATCTTATTGAGTAATCGTTTTCCAACGTCGATCGCCTTATCCTTAGCAACACCTCCAATCTCTTTGACAGCTGTGCTCGCAATTTGTTTGGCTGCATTCGATGTCAGTAGTCTTTTGAGAAATCCTGCAATGGAATCGAATATTCCTGCTCCACCGACAACGTGTACTTTTTTATAACTTCTTCTCGCAACGACCAGCATTTCTATATCATCAATTTTTAATTAGATCATCAATTTTTTATATTCATCTTTGGTTATCACTCTTTGTCTTAGTAACTCATCTGTCATACCTACAATTTCATTCCTTACACCCGTATTTCCCGCTTTGTAGCTATATATTCGCAACTCTAATTGTTTTACTAATTCGTTAGGATCTGAAGGAATGGTAATTATTCCGCTTCCTGTTTTACCTCTTAACTTCATGTAATCGTCCCATATGGGTTTTATTATCTGTTTATATTTTACACTTCTAGACGATTTAGGTTTGTTTGGTTTATTTGGCTGACTCATGGCATTCGTTTTAGTTAGAATCTCGGCGTATTCTTCGAGATCACGATTATCATAAATTGAACTGTTTGGACTAGCTAACGTTAACAATTCCCATAATCCTGGAGTTCCTTGATAAGTTGTGGTTCCAACTGTAATATCATTTCCTTGGATTGAGGCTTCGCTGTCACCGATGTAGAATTTTCCATCTCTTGATCTTAATCCGAATGTTGTATCCACAAGTCTTCTATCGGAAGCATATTTTTTAAGGTATTCAACTGCAATATTTCCTAATTCTAACCTTCTAATGTCTTCTACTGGGTCATCGTCATCGTACGCCTCTATAGACGGATACTGGGGAAATTGAATAGTTTTCAACGAATCTGGAAGTGATTTTAGAGCGAGTGATGTTGCTGCAGAGTTATCTTTTATTGTCGACAGCAAAGCGTTTTGTTCTTTTGAAATTGCCGATTGAGAGTCGACTATTGGTTTGTAGATTTTCGTTAATTCTCGTTGAAGTCCAAGATCATCTATTCTCTCAGAGAGAAAGTTTTGTTTAATATTTTTTTTCGTTTTTAAAAACTCTTCGATAATAAAATCTCTTTTTGCAGGATCACTAATTTTCAGTAGTGACATTTTTTATTATAATGTTTAAAACGTAACGTAAAACGTAAACGTAAAACGTAAACATAAAACGTAAACATAAAACGTACAATTTATGCATCGTAGTAATTAACATAACAAATTGAGTCTTTTTCGTTTATAGTAACTGGTGAATCGGAGTTGTTTTGAATTGTAATTATTATATCCTCTGCGTCCTCTAGGACAGTACCATCTTGAAGACTCAGTCTGAGTTGTTTCAACTTCTGTCTAAGAGAGACTAGACACATTCCACTGGTCATTCGGACTCCAAGGCCTACTTCTACTGTAATATTTGTCTTTGGTTCAATCGTTATCGCTTGCTGAGCAAAAATCTCATATCTGTCGCCTGCTCGTTGTCTTGCAGGAGCGTGAGTGACCACTTTAGGCATCCAAATTATCGGACTCACACGAGGCTTCCGTTTGGTGATAAATTTGTGTATTGGGTGACCGTATCCAGACATTTATATAAGTGGTTTTTTAAAGTAACATTCCAAGAATAGGAATATTTTTAAATGGTGAATTGGGTCCCAAGATAAGACCTTCACCGCTGATATATCCTGCTCCTCTTTTCATAAACAGACCGGAACCCGATATCGAAATACCCTTTTTCCACGGAGATAGAAAAAGACCTTCCCCAGCAGGCACTATCTTACAGCATATTCCTCCTTTCTTAACGTACAGCACGCCAGATCCACTTATCGGGTGTGAGATCGAAGATCCACTTATCGGGTGTGAGATCGAAGATCCACTAATTTTATCGACAATTTTGGAACCAGCTGCAGAACCCAATCCTGTTAAGGCTCCTGTGGCTAAACTCGGAAGAACACTAGACAGAAGAAACTTTCCGGCTGTTGCTAAGAACGGTAGAATAGCGCCAATAAATCCGCCTTCGACTCTCGCATTGTCTTCTAATTGCTTTTTACCCATTTTAATTGTCAAACCAGTTCCATTCTGATACGCTTTAGTTAACTTGTTAATTTGCCTCTGGTTTAGAGCTAATACGTGCTCACCAGTTATATCTCCATGAGAAAGTCTTATACTCACTCCAGTTCCTACTTGAACAGCTCGCTTAATCTTCTCTTTTTGCCCTTCAGAAATATTAACTTTGACCTTAGCGTAAGCGCTCATCTTATATTAAATATAAACTTTAAATTAAACCTCTCTTATGTGAAATCGTATCGACAATTCCTCACCTCTTAAATTAATTAGTTTTCCATTTTGGTCTATTAGTTTTGTTTCCATCGATGAAATAGAGTATAGCGTTATTGGAAGATATACGAGATTGTGAGGAGATTCGATTATCTTGTAACCAGGCCCGACCGATGGAAAGAAAGAATAAATTATGTTCTCCGTAGTTCCGTTGGCATACGATGATCCTATTACATCACTCGTAACTCGTAAACTATTCACGCTGTTTATATCGACTATGTGCTCGGATTCGTTATATCCTTCGGAGTATACACGACTCTGAAATCCTAGAACGGTGCTAATTGAATTTGGTACTGTAAAATCAACTTTATAGTTCTCATCAATTTCCAAAACAGCCTTCAAAGTATTGTTATTTGGTTGCAACTTTATACATTGTCCATGACCTTCTTCTTTTAGAATTCTCTGTATGTAATCGTTTAAGTCTTCGATTTCATAGCAACCGGTTGGAATGTCTAAATCTTCCCATGTTACACCGTTATCTGACGAATATACGAATTTATTATTTGTTTCATCTATATTAGGAAAACTGTAGTAAGTTTCAAGATTGACAAGAGCCATTTCATACGTTTTACTTTTGTCCAGTTCGATTAGTGGATTAAATTTCGTTCGAATTCGTGTGTTCCTTTCGCTCAACAAAATGCAAAAGGATTCTTTAGCTTCTGTGTTGCGTGCAATCGTTTGAGTATTAGATAAAATTTCGTCAAGAAGGGTTTCCATTTTAGATAGCTATTTTTAAACCTAGAATATAAAATCTTAAATTTTGTTATCATTTTATTATTGCTTTTATTTAATGTAAAATGTATCTAATCCAGATCTGTACCTGCCCTTATTTGTTTTACTAGTAAGGTCTATAACCACAAAACCATGCGTTTCATCCCACGCAGTTTTGCATAGTTTTCGAAATTCTTCTATAGTCATATCATCTACACCTATATGATCGCTGTATATATGATTAATATTTTTGAGGTCTTGAGGGAATAGACATATAAAATTGGCATTCTCCCTGATAGTTTGTCTGGGCAGCTTGAAATAATTTTGTGCTAGGTAAAAGCAATCTACATTACTATGCCTACCTCTTATATAATAGGATTCGCATTTATTTTGCCTCTCTAATTGTAAATCATCAAAAATCATGAGATTCTTTTTATCTCGACTTAAGTCTCGTGGATCTGGAACATCTTCAGAGGTTTCAAAGAACTTGCATTCTATATCCGATTTTTTGGCCATGTTTTTAGACATCTCCTCGACTACGGCTGTCGGTGATACATTTAATTTCATTATCTCATCGCGATTATCAAAAAGTCTTATAATTGCTTCCTTTGGTAATTTCTCTTCGAATGCTTTCTTAAGTATCTTATATTCTGATTGAAATAAACTTTTGCCAAAGATCTGCAGGTTATCGTAGTCTAACCAACCAGGTCTCAGTAATAAATTAAGTAGTAATATTGTTTTGCCGCATTGAGACTTACCGACGATCAAACCTCTGATGCTTCTTGGTAGGAGAGGACTGTTAAAGCGTTTACTTGATTCTTCATTCCACGATAGGTCTTGGACTTCCATTTTAATTATATTATATTAAAATGGAGCACAGCTCGTATTGCGTAAAATGTAAGCGACAAACTCAATCCCAAGATATTCAACGAGTTGTCAGTAAGAATGGCAGACCTATGATTAGAGGTATATGCGTTGAATGTGGCGCTAGAAAAACTCAGTTTACTAAAATGTCCACTACTGTACAAGGAGGTGATTTGGTCTCAGCTCTCAATTCTGCTACTTCTAATATTAAACTTCCATGGGCAAAGTACCCGGGTGAAATGCATCTTCCAGGACATTCTTTCACGGGTCCAGGAACTCGACTGGATTTGCGTTTAAATCCTGATGGAACACCAAAAGATTGGAGTAAGCCAGTAGATAGAGTTGATGCAGCAGCCTATCGTCACGACCTAGCTTATGCTAAACATACTGATACGGCAGGGAGAAACGTCGCTGACAGAGCTATGATAGATGAATTAAATAATATACCTAATCCTTCGTTCCGCGAACGAATTGAAAGATCTATAGTTAAACCGATATTATCAACAAAAACCCATTTTGGAATGGGGTTGAAAAAAAAAGCTCTGAGATGGACAGACCAACTTGCTGACGAATTGCATAAACCTATAGTCAGGAAGTTCAGGAAGCGAGTTGTTTATGTTCAGGGAGTGGACAAAGTTTGGGCTGCTGACTTAATTGACATGCAGGCTTATGCTAAATTTAATTCTGGTGTGAAATATTTGTTAAGCGTCATCGATATATTTTCCAAATATGCATTTATTCAGCCGTTAAAAGATAAGCGCGGAGAATCTGTGGCAGATGCTTTCACAAAAATATTTAATACGAGCAAAAGAAGGGGTGAAAAACTTTGGGTCGATAAGGGAACAGAATTCTATAATAAACAGGTAAAATCATTAGGTATGGAGTTGTATTCAACTGAGAACGAAGAGAAATCTTGTATCGTAGAAAGATTTAATAGAACAGTAAAAGAGAAGATGTTTAAATATTTTACAGCAAACTCAACTCAGAGATATATCGATGTTTTAGATAATATGGTTAATTTATACAACAACACAAGACATTCTTCCATTAAAATGACTCCTGTTAAAGCGAGTATCAAAGCAAACGAATGGGTTGTGTGGATGAATCTGTATGGTGATGTTGTACCTGAAACTGTTAAACCTAAATTTTCGGTAGGAGATAAAGTAAGAATTTCTAAGAAGAAAAAGACATTTGAGAAAGGCTACACAAATCGTTGGACACAAGAAATTTTTACTATAACACAAATCCAATACACAGACCCTATAACCTATAAAATATCTGACTATCATGGAGAAGAAATAAAAGGGACATTTTATGAAGCTGAGTTACAATCGACAACGCAAGATACATTTAAAATAGAAAAGATTATAAGGAAAAGAGGAAATCGGTCTTTGGTGAAATGGTTAGGCTATGATGATTCATTCAATTCATGGATTGATAATAAAAACTTGATGTCATTGTGAATTTACTACTACTATTAGCAAATTGTTTTTACTGCAGCTCTTGTGCAATCATTACTTTTGTATGAATAAGAACACGCTTTAATAACAAGTTCTAATGTACATTCGCAGCCTGTTCTAAGAAGAAAAAGACATTCGAAAAAACAAAATTCTTGACTTTTTGGAACGGATGACTAAAAAAAAAAAAAAAAAAAAAAAACCTAGAAAAAAAACCTAGAAAAAAAAAAAAAAACCCTAGGAAAAAAAAAAAAAAACCTAGAAAAAAAAACCTAGAAAAAAAAACCTAGAAAAAAAAACCTAGAAAAAAGTTAGAAAAAAAGTTAGAAAAATAATATTATAATAAATATATATATATATATATATATATATATGGTAACACGTGCAACTAGCCTACGTACACAGGCGACATCAGCGTCACCATGGAATGTGTGGAATGCAGCGACAAACGCGGAGTCACTGCATATCGATTATCTAACAGTATATAATTATGGTAACACGTGCAACTAGCCTACGTACACAGGCGACATCAGCGTCACCATGGAATGTGTGGAATGCATCGACAAACACGGAGTCGCTGCATATCGATTATCTAACAGTATATAATTATGGTAACACGTGCAACTAGCCTACGTAGTCAGGCGACATCAGCGTCACCATGGAATGTGTGGAATGCATCGACAAACACGGAGTCGCTGCATATCGATTATCTAACAGTATATAATTATGGTAACACGTGCAACTAGCCTACGTAGTCAGGCGACATCAGCGTCACCATGGAATGTGTGGAATGCATCGACAAACACGGAGTCGCTGCATATCGATTATCTAACAGTATATAATTATGGTAAAACGTGCAACTAGCCTACGTAGTCAGGCGACCAACAGGCAATGTTTTCTCGCTTTTGTTAGTCTATAATTGTCCTCTGAAACACGTAGATCCAGTGAGATATAAAACCGATTGATTATAATAGTTGGATGATGAACACTGTTTTTTATGTATACGGGTAATCAATGTCGCTGCTCAGGTGGTGGTTGTTTCCCGGACGGCGAGATGATCTGACAAATTAAACGTCGTAACAGCATAGCAACCTGTGCAATTAAGCAACCTGTGCAATTAAAGAAACTGGCCAACTTGTTGTTCGTCCAGCAGTAACGAAGGTCGCTTTCTATCAATGATATCAGATTCTATGTGAAGAATGTCTGGATCAGTATTTATTGGTTGTAGGTTTAAAGTTGTGGGAATTGACTGAGGCTGAGTTGGATTTATTGTAAAATAACCATTTTGACACATAACTGCGACGGAAGCTCTCAACCGCTCAGCGAGTTCAATATCAGTTGTGAGATGTTGAAGGATCCGATTGTGGTGCTTTGATAGTTGAGTAAATGATAGCCCACATATTATCAAGCGAGGATAGACGCGTATAAGCATGGCAAACGCAGTGTATCGTTGTACCGTTCTGTAGTTTACACCAAATTCTATCAGATAAAATGTCTTAAGAGGCGAATCATGGGGTGCAAAATTACGTGCGTGAAGGTACATACTACCTCTCTGATATGTCAGGACTTGATGTAGTGCTGTAGCTGTAGTTTCTTCCTCTATACACTGTGCATGTGCTAGTTTTAACGAAGTAAGATCCATCATGTCAATGGGATAAGTAGGGTTGTCTAAATTCATTGGGAAGTCATTATCATGATTTAGAATATATTCCTCGTATTCTGCAATCTTGAGTCGTATCTGAAGAAGAATCGAGTCCCGAAAAATTTGACTATCCTGAGATTCAGCGGTTGGTCTTTCATGAGGTCTTTGTCGCTTCGGCGGTTCCTTGAGACGGTTGCTAATAGAGCATAGATGTTCCTCGAATCGTTCTTTTTCGTCATTATTATTCTCAAACTCGGTACTCATCGACAGGCGGATTGCATCGTTTGAAAACTTAGCCACATTTTTAAAGAATTTAGCCATTTTGAACTGATTTACACAGCAACTAAGCTTATCGCAAAATCAAAAAAGCCACTGTGAGATAGATGTAGCCTACAACAGACCGTTGGCAATGCTCCAAATTTACCTGTCTTACAACGTATACTACGTATGTAGCCTAGGTCAACGTTGTCGTGACTGAGCGAGCCAGATGGTCATGAATCACACCATCTGCTTTGGCTCGCGCTCTCTCTCTCTCGAGCTGCTGCAGCTGCTGGCTTAAGGCGGATGTGTAAACAGAGCACGCTGAGTATGATGCGCCAATGGGGATGGTGTGATTCATGACCATCTGCTTTGGCTCGCGCTCTCTCTCTCTCGAGCTGCTGCAGCTGCTGGCTTAAGGCGGATGTGTAAACAGAGCACGCTGAGTATGATGCGCCAATGGGGATGGTGTGATTCATGACCATCTGCTTTGGCTCGCGCTCTCTCTCTCTCGAGCTGCTGCAGCTGCTGGCTTAAGGCGGATGTGTAAACAGAGCACGCTGAGTATGATGCGCCAATGGGGATGAAGTGATAGCGACTTCATTTTCAAGACCTCGGGCGGTCCTCTCCCTCGCCGTCTCATCATCCACTGACCGTGTACTCATCATAGCGGAGTCGGCTTGTGGAACAGAAATCTCGTTACAAATTTCTACCCCGGCGGGGAATTGAACCCCCGACCTCTTGGTCGACAGTCCAGCGCGCTAACCACTGTACTACCGAGCACCCCCCTCAGGAAATAATAAAAGACATCCAGAAGCGAAGATTAACTACTACTGGAGCTCCCCACAAAGATGCCTAGATTAAACACTGAACGTAATCCGATTTCCGCCTCAATCTCTCAGTCTCATATATAGAGTATTGCATTCATGTCTTCTATTTGCAAGTATGCCATTTTGTTACATTAGGGCCTATCTGTTAATAATACGGTAGGCCTACTGCTGACACAGCTAGCATAGCAATATTTGTACGAAAAGTGTAAAAATAAATGTTAGTCTAGCATAGCCTACATAAAAGTTCGTTTAACATGTTGCTCATTTGTTATGTGATGTAATCTATTATTTTGGGTCGCCGCGGGGCCCCCCTGTTGCGCGGGGCCCTAGGCACGTGCCTCGCGTGCCTAGGCGTTAAAACGGCTCTGGTAGCATGTCGTGGTTAGGTGGCGGACCCCTATGGGCCTATGCAATAAATTTTGCTAATCGCAACGCAATTGTGTGAGGTTTTCTCGTTCGTGCTATTCGCAATGCTACTAAATACAATTCACATAATCATAGCTTTCTCATTTACTGCACATGGCGAAAGCTGTTATTTTACATTTCTGCTTTAAGCAGCCTAGGCCCACAGCTCCTTTCGTCGCTCGAGATATTCCTTTGGCAACAGCTGCAATTTGCATGCATTGTCCTTAAATGGCGCTTTAATTTCACGGGTTTAATTGAATCCTGATTAGACAGAGTTTGCACACTCATGACATAACGCAAAGTGGTTAATCATAATTTGTTGCTTCTGCAGTGAAACCATAATGAAATATACTCTGCAAAGTGTGGATCATAGGCCTACTTGCGGAATTTTTCTCTTTTTCTCCCGTATGTTTTTGTCGTCAAAATCTTCTGATTTCTGATCAGTTTTTCTCTGTAGAAATTTATCCATGGTTATGAAGAACGTTGAAAATATTAATATTATATTTTTTAAAATATAGCAGCAATTTCTTCTAGCAGCAATGGCGTCTCTGTTGGTACGTCATATAATTAGGCTACACTAACGTGCACTAAAATAGCACCAAAAGAAAATAATGTTATGTCTAATTATAATTAGCCTATATTTGTTTAATGAGCAAAAAAACCGGTAGACATCAGTAAGTAATAACCATATATAAAGTATAAGTAAGTATAGGCCTATTCTTTATTAAAACCAGCTGCAAAACAGCACTATATAATATTGCTTTGGTTTCAAACTCGTCAAACCTATTCCTCATGTCATCGGTAAACGTAGGCCCATGTAGTCCTAGCTAGTGGTTCAAATAGCCTAAGTGGAGTGCAAGTTTTAGGTCCTAAGTTACAAGTACGACTACTGTAGCCTAGGCCTACATGTAGATTGTAGTTTTTTTCTTTTTTTCTTAAATTGTATCAAATCATAGGCCAAATGACATAGGCCCTATGCCACATGGCTGACAGGTAAGGCGCTGTTTTTATAGCTCAGTTGCTTTATAGCTCAGTTATTTTTTTATTATAATTTTAGATAATGAAAACATTGCAAATGTACTATTTTTTTATTGTTTTTCTGGACCTGCTTTGCGGACCCCTTCTCAACAAGCCGCGGACCCCCAGGGGTCCGCGGACCACAGTTTGAAAACCTCTGATATAGGCTACAGTTATGGGGCGCGGTGGTCTAGTGGTGGCGTCATTGCCTTCGAGCCGGAAGGTCCGAGGTTCGAATCCACCATCGCCGCGTAAGGACCTTGGGCAAGTCCTTCACTTACAATTGCTCAGCGCTTCGGCATGAAACTCCGATGCAGTGTCCGCTCTGCATCGGGAGCGCCTCTGAGTAGAGAGAGCTTGAAGGGGCGCTATAACAAGTGCACATACAAACAGTTATGCAGTAGGCCTACAAACAAGTTATGCAATTAAAATAATTCTCTTGGGGAGGGGCGGTAGCGCATTGGATAACACACGGCATCGCATGCAGAGCGAGAAGTAGGCCTAACGAGTTCGCGCCCCGTAGGCGGGCAGGCTTTGTAGGCTGCTATCGTAGGCGTACATGTACGAGGCGGGGTTCCAGAGGGGGGAAATGCCCCCAACTTTCGGGAAAGTCTGGTTTTTCCGGCAAACACAACCCCGAACGACTAAAAAAAGGTCATCAACTTTTGCCGGATATATTTTTTCGGGCAGAAGTTCAATCTTTGCCCCCCCCCCACTGCTGAAATATCCCAACCGTACGCCTATGGCAGTAATTAGCGCTATAAGACCTATTGTAGGGTGTCTGTTCTGTTAGTAGGCCTAGGCCTAGACAGTTAAGATTGATGTTTGCAAATTGAAAATAATAATTATTGTTGCTATCATTCTTGTCCGACCAGGACATTGTGCGACAAAAGCAATATAATAGCTATATAGCATAGCCTATATAGGCTAGTGGAGCACTAAGTCGGAACAGCGCCTTCTAGGCCCTACTAATGTTTTTTAAAACTTTGTTGAGATTAATAGCCTATCGTTAGGCCTATAGACTTACGTAGGGACCTTGGGAAAGTCCTGATCACTCCCAATTGCTCAGCGCTTAGGCGTGAATGATTGAATCTCCGATTCAGTGTCCGCGCTGTAGTCGGGAGCGCTTCTGAGTGGAAATCCTTAAGGGGCGCTACAGGGTGAGAATTGCCGGGGGTTGGGGGGGGGTTCAACCCCCCAGTCTTTTTTAGAGCCCCATGTTAAAGTATGTTTTTCATACCCCAATTTCAAGTTTATCATAGGCCAACCCCCCAGTTATTTTTCCACAATTCTCATACTGGGGCGTTATGACCTGTGCACATTGCACAGTGCACATGCCAACAAAAAAAACCAGCAGGCTACTGTTTCATGTGCTTTTCATACTACGCTATAGCTGTTATAAAACGCAATTTTTAATGACCTTCAACTGTTTCAATGGGCTACAGCACCAGTCAAGTTATGGATCAGGGACGAATAGGCATATAATGTGGCGGTTGAGTTTACTGACGTGTGTAGTAAGCCTACTACATTTCAGTCCAGGGTGCATTTCTTCTGAACAATAACTCCTACGTCTATACGAAAGCGTGTCTCCTCACATATGAAACTAGATATGCTATTGATTTTCAACAGCTATCAATAAGCGTTGCTTAAATCCAGTCATGGTAACCCAACACATAGATTGTACAGCTGGTAGTAGACTTAATGCTTCTCACAGTCGTCATTGCTAGCTAAAACAGGCTTCCATCTACTGAAAGTGAATTTAGGCCGGGTTGTTGAACAATTATTCTTTTTATCTGCTCTTTATTTACAGCTACACGGCCGGCCATGTCGTATTTTTCACCTTACTGTACACTCACAACCTATCTGATCTGATACGACATGGTCTGATCAGAACTGACCTAAACTGAGCTTACAGTTAAACTACAGCTAAACTCGATCAGCAACTTACCATAGACATGAAGTTCACATGTGCCGTGATTAGAGTAATTGAAATAGGATTCCTTGGCAGCCTGTCGCTCAAATTCCCAGGTAGGATATGTGCTTCTTTGTCTTTGTTCATAAGTATAATTAGTTGTCTAATCATTCTTATTGCTCATCAGTATGCGTTTGTCTAAATAATTCTTATTGTCACTTCATCAACTCATTCAAACATTGATTTCAAACAGCCCCTCCCTTCAAGGCAATGTGCTCAGAAGCGCCACCGATCTAACCCAGGCTGAATAGTGTGTAGGCCTATATACAGGGTGGGCCAAAAGTATTTATCCAACTTTGAAGGCCTATAACTTAGGCAGTTTAGCAAGTAAGTGTATGCTTAATGCATCAAATTAAAGGTGGTTATATCAGCTATAAGTCCGACAAATTTCATTACGGTAGCTTGCACTACGCGCCATATAATTATTTTGTACCGCACCTACCCTGTTTTCGGACGTAAACAATAATTTCATCATGGCGCCGCTATCAGAAGATGACAGGACTTTGATTCGAATTTTAAGAATTGAAAAACATTTGAATGCATATCAAATGATGAATGAATTTCCTGCTAGAAATTGGAGTAAAAACAATCTCAACCGATTAATTAGACAAATTGACGCGAGTGCAAGTTCTAAACGTAAACCTGTTACTGGCTGTCTTCGTTCGGCACGTAGGCCTACCGCTGACAACATCGCTTGTGTAGCTGAATTATTGGTCTGTAGCCAAGAGGATAATCCAGGCACAAGCAAAAGTCCTGACCTAATAGCCCTGACTTAAATCCCGTTGATTACTCAATCTGGGGTGCTCTGCAGCAACGGGTTTATCGTGAACGGATAGTAAACGTCGAGCATCTCACTCGTTGCTGGACTGAGATCAGCCAGGAACTCATCAATGGAGCCATAGATCAACGGGCACGTCGCATTCATGCAGTCATTCAAGCTCGTGGAAGACACATTGAATATTTATTTGATTAAATAATTCTTGGATTTCTTAATGCAAACTTGCAAAGACTAATTTTCCAAGTATTGTGTTTTGCAAGATAGACGAATTAAAATCATTGTAAAATCATTGTAAACTGATACATATTCAGTACAGTAGTTTTATGCAATTATTATTAAAGCTAAAAATGTAAATTTTTGAGCAGTTGTAGCTGATACAACGACCTTTAATTTGATGCATTAAGCATACACTTACTTGTTAAACTGCCTAAGTTATAGGCCTTCAAAGTTGAACAAATACTTTTGGCTCACCCTGATGAAATTATTGTTTACGTCAGAAAACAAGGTAGGTGCGGTACAAAATAATTATATGGCGCGTAGTGCAAGCTACCGTAATGAAATTTGTCGGACTTATAGCTGATATACATGTAACTACCTTTAATTTGATGACTTAGGCATACCGGTACACTTACTTGCTAAACTGCCTAAGTTATATATAGGTCTTCAAAGTTGGATAAAAACTTTTGGCCCACCCTGTATAATTATATATATATAGATAGATATTATAGTTTCAGGTTTAGAATAGAAATGGAATGGCCTTTGCGCAATATAGGCGAAGAGTTGCAGAGTCGAGTCCGGGTCGAGTTTCTGTCGAATGATGCTTGGCAGTGTTTAATCTAGTCCCCTACTTTGAGGGTGGGGGAATTCGGGTTTATGGGGAGAGCAAGGCCGTAGCTAGGGGGTGTTTTGGGTGTTTAAACAACCCCCCGAAATGGAAAACGGAAAATAATATAATGCATTTACTAGCACGGCTATAGCTGACAATAATGTGTTTGAAAGTACGCTTGATGTCTCATTTGGCTCCCTAAAAGTCTGCCATTGGCAATAGTATGAAGCACGAAGCATGCAGGACGTTTTGGCGCCGCCGTTATGGCGCCGGAAGTTTTGGCGCCGGACGTTTTGGCGCCGCCGTTTTGGTGCCGGACGTTTAGGCGCCGAAATTTTTTCACGCTCATTCTAGAGTATAAAATTTTGATATTGTATGTAGCTATAGGAGGTTCATTAACACAAATTTTGAGGTAAAATTTGTAAAGATATACCACGCCATTCAAAAGTTATGCCCGAAATAGTTAAAAATGTATGTATACGACATGCGTCGTGAGGGTAGGCTAGGGTCAGGTTAGGTGTCGTGAGGGTCGGTTAGGATTAGGTATAGGGTTAATGTAGTCATTCGGTCCCGTATAAGGTGCAAATTGCGGTTAATTATTACACCACTGAATGAAACTTAAAAATTAAATATTAAACACAATTCGATCACTAATTCGTGCTGATGTATTTGTAAACTGAACCGAAAATAAAGCTGCTGAGAGCAATTGTTATGGGCGCCAAAACGACGGCGCCAAAACGGCAGCGCCAAAACGGCATGCAGCGCCAAAACGTCACGACGTCGTACCATATGAAGCATGATTATATGAAATTTAATCGGGTTCACCTTGATCGAAGCGCGTGCATGTAGTAGTGGTTGAAAGGTTATTTTTATTGGAACATCATTCATTCACCGAATTGTTTGAGTCTGTCGATCAATAAACGAGTGATGGAGGACGATGGAAACTCATTCTCAGCGATGCATGTGGTGAACAATAGCTATAAGACAATTGTGATGAATAATGGGGTAATTGAGTGTGAATAAGCTTAGAACTGGCATATAGCTATCTACTCCCGTGTGTGCTATGTAAGTTGCATAAGCAGATCTGATGTCCGATGGTTAACTCTACGTGTTTGCGAAGGCTTTCCACTGTTGACTCTTTCAGCTAACTGTGTTTTGTTTTGCAACTTGTTGTTATTTTTGCTCGCTATGACTGTTAACTTAACATCATTTCGGTAGTTAGTGCAGAGAGCGCCTCTGAGTAGCTATCTTGAAGAGGCGCTATATAAATTCTCAGAATGAATGAATGAATGAATGAATGACCAACTGAAAGGGCTATATAGTTTGTCTATATAACCGTCACGAAATATCAAGTTGGTTTTGTTATCGACAGCAGCTGCTGATTCGGTGGAGGTCAAACTGAATCTGACTGGACGAACGGCAACTCAGAGTTCCGAGCACATGCCTGACAACTTCAACGCCAGTTTCGCCATCGACGGCAACTACGACACAGTCTTTACCCATGGATCTTGTTCACACACTGCTGACGATGCAGCTGGCAACTGGTGGCGTATCGACCTCGGCCAGCCCATCAAAGTTAAACGGGTCGTTTTAGTTAACCGTGGCGATTGTTGCGGTGAGTGACAAAAATAGGTATTATAAGCTTATGCTATGTCAATTATCGTCGTCTTCGCCACCATCAATAGCACCCACGTAGACCTACACCACCACCACGAAACACAAAAATTATTGTCGGCATGCTCTCCACCGTAATCATCATCATCGATGTCGTCGCTGCCATCATTGCCACCAGCAGCACCACAAAAAGGTCATAGTGTTAATATATCACCACACAATCACCGATGGTCCGATTCCACCACCCAAATCCCCAATCATCATCATCGTCGTCGTCGTCATCGTTGTCATCATCATCATCATCATCATCATCATCATCGTCGTCGTCGTCGTCGTCATCATCATCATCATCATCATCATCATCATCATCATCATCATCATCATCATGCTAATTGGGATTTATATTATTTCATTATCAAATAATTATCGTGATAAAGCACCAGTTAAGATGCGTCATGAGAAATTGAGAATAGCGGAATTACTTTAGTACATGTCTTAGCACAAGTAGGCCTAGCCGGCACTGTTCCAACTTTCAGGGCACCGTTAGCAATTTGTGACCGTTTCCGTTGCACATGCACGTGTGCAATATCGCATTGCGTTACATTAACGTCACATAACGAACGCCACCTCCTACTGCAAATCTGCGGAATATCAATGACATTGTGTTCTGGACGTATGAATAGGCTACGATGTCAACCATGACAACAACAAGTCAAGAACGAAGAACCGGAGGCGTTCTTCAAGTACATTGTATACATGACCATAATGTCACCATGACCAACTCAGTGCATGGCACGTAAACAGAACAGATAAATTCTGCGTTTTGAGTTTTCAATCCGTTGTGTTGCATGACAATTTGGCAACTGGAAAATAATAAGGAATTCATTATGAGACTGCGCTATGCAAAAACTGGTTATTAAAATTGCTGACTGACGCTACGACATGAAATTTTGTATTTTTATTTAGGTAATCGTTTGAACAACTTCGTTGTCGGACTGAGTAACAGTTCTGCTGATCCGGTCAGAGGATACTACGCCCTCTGCGGTCAGTATCCGGGAGTGGCTGCAAACGGTGCCAGACTAAACCTACAGTGCAATCCAGGCGCCCCCTCTGGGCGATATGTCATTGTACAGCAGGCGAGCAATAGCATAACCGACCTGTCGATCTGCGAAGTCGAGATCTACGCCGGACAAGTCAGAAATTGTAAGTCTCGTTGACCAACGAAAGACTGCAAGTAAGTTCAAATAAAGTTAGGAAAAATGGTACGGTTTGTATAGGCTAGGCAGCAAACTCAGTACGTTGATGTTAATATGCTTATAATGAGGTACTGCATGATAAGGTTGGTAAGGTACGCTGAGGCGATACAAGGTAAGGAGCGGCTAGATAAGTCAGGCCTACTGTGTTATATATAAGGTTGATAAGGTACTGTTAAGTTACCCGGTAATGATGAGGTTAAGCTACATGTAAGAGGGAATGTCGAAGCAATAATCAAGGCGTCTCAGGTCAGCACTTACGGCAAAGCAGGGATAGGTGGAATAGGATAATGAAAATGAAGTCAATTAACGTAAGGTAAAGTAGGGTATGGTGATAATTATGAGGTATGGTTAGGCAATGTAGGGCTTTGTAGGCTATGGATTATTAGACCTATAAGGTAAACTAATTGAATGAACTCATTCGGTTGATGGACATAGATTCTAACATTCTTTCTCTCTATATAACCAAATCTCCGATATACTGCTTCCCTAACTTACGGTCTGATCCTCTATGCTTGATATAAGCAGAGGATGAAGTGCTGGTTTTGCGCCAATTGGCGGTACTCCCACTTCTTCTGACATAGACTTGCCTGTGGTTTGATTTTGGTATGTCATCGTTTGATGGCTTGATAACTAGACACCAAGCATCATAATTATAGCCTACTGATGAGTAATTTTTGTTCCGTAGTGAACAGATGGAAGCGTCTTTCGAACCAGCGACTGATGTCAGTTGGTGCAATCATCCTAAGCAAACGATCTGCTCTGATGTGTGTCGGAAAATGCAAAGAAACCGTCGACTGTGATTCAGTCAACTATCGCCAGATGGACAAGACGTGTGAGCTGAATTTCCTGCCTCCTGGAGCCAACGGTAGCTACTTGGCCATCGCGGCGGGGTGGGGCAATTGGGTGCAAATGTACGAGTTCATCTGAATTTCCATTGTGTGCCGTTTAGTAGAAAAACTAATTGAAATAAAAAGTTTTACTAGTTTTTCCATGCTGATATTTTACTAGTGGTGTGTATCGAATGTTTCAGGAGGTTAGATCTTCATGCCAATGAGCTGGTCTCAGACTTGGACTCGATCTTAATGACTAGGATTTGAACATCTTTGGACTCGGACTCGACTTAGATGAACTCAGACTTGATTCGGACTCGATCCAGGTGGACTCAACAACATCATTGCTACTACCCCTTTTAAATTGATTAGAAGTTTTAGAAGAACCTATTATACAAAAAAGTTGATTTTATTGTATTGAAATTTCCACAGAGTCTTGGTGAAAATGCGCCAGAAAATAATTGACGGCTGGTTTTTAGTTAAGACCGTGTATTCCGTCTAGTCTGTTTGAAATGTATTCTGTCTACAGGACTCTGACATTTAGCGATGAGGTGAGATAGAATGCGGATAGGCAATTGTGCACTTCTTGTAGTCAGTTTACATGTGCACTAAGTAATCCAACGTGTGGATTCTTTTTTCCAATGTAATTTTAATCAGTTGCAATGAATCGCTTTTTCATAAACTCGTAGTAAAATTTCTCAGCGTTTGTGTTAACTTAAAAAAACTCTTGATGTGAAAGCGTCTTATAAAAACGTAGCGTTGCTCTAATTTTTAACTTTAAACTAAGTCACGAGTGCAAACCTGATCCTAAAGAAACAGTTTCAGAATGCACATCACTGTATGCCGGGCGATTTCACTTGTAGGCTATAGCGTAATAATAAACACGTAGCACTAACATTGTGTATGTTTTAAGTAGATAGGCCTTTATAATATTAATCTGTGCGTGGGTTGTCGGATCCATTGAACACAAGTTGTGAAGCACTATCAAGTTCATTTGATAACAATAGTTTGAGATGTGGCTTAATAAAATCGTTTTAGAAAAGTAACAAAAAACGATTTGATTAAGTCACATCTCAAACTATTGTTAGGCTATCAAATGAACTTGATATTGTTTCACAACTTGTGTTCAATGGGTCCATCAACCCACGCACCAAATTATATATTTACTCCCACCAGGGGCGGATCCAGGGAGGGGCCAATCCGGCCATGGCCCCCATTTAAAACTGACATGGGACGTGCCCCCCATTTGGTCTGAAATTAACAATACGAACATGGGTGTAATGGCATATTGCCCACTCGTATTCGGAAAATTGTATGGGATGTGCCCCCCCCCCCATCAGGTTTTCAAGTGGACTAAAAAAGGTCATCATCTTATTTGGCGGATGAAAATTACTTTTTTCCTCGGTCGAAGACCCATGACTATTTTTTACGACCAACAACGAAATTTCGGAACAAATTTCCCTTCTCTCAGTAGAGGCCCAATAAGGCGTTTGGGACATTTGACCTATACAGCCTTGACCTTCGCCCATTTGACCTATACAGCCTTGACCTTCGCCCATTTGACCTATACAGCCTTAAAAATTGGGTGCCCGCGCAGTTCAGCCAATACTCTGCTTACTTTTTCAAATTCATGGAATATCCAACTCGGCTTAAGGACAAGATATTCCAATAAAAATGGTCTACCCGAATAAAACTAAAACTGAATTACGAAAAATCGCCAGGCAGCTCGGCTTGGTTGGAAATACAACAAGACTGCGGAGATCGGAGTTGATTGTTGTAATTGACGTCCACAACCGCGAATGCTACGACGATGAATGTCCGTGCAAGTATCCACGGCCGGATCGTCAACAAGGGCCATGCGAGACCATCGTCGTTCGTCGTCGGCGCAATGTCGGCACGTCTTCATTTTCAACCCAAGAATAGTAGAAGGGGCTGCAAGTGGGGCAAAAAACTGTAATGTACCAAGAAATAAATACAAGCCTATAATCCTGGCCACACTAAAACGCGCGTTTTAATGTAGACACGATTGTAGCCGCACGATGATTCTGTGCGATGTAAGCACAGCAGGTTCAAAGTCCGACGAGCGAAGATCTGCGTGCAATTAACCGCCTCCTCAAAGCTAAATACACAGCGAACGTAAAAAAAGAGAATTTATCGGCAGAAATTTTGGAATATTATTGCGAGATAGACTAATTTATTCCTTTGCTGTTCCATTTACAACACCAACAGTAATCTGATTCAGGTCCCCCAAACTGAAGTTTTCCAAGTTTTATCAAAATGTACAAATTATTGCAGCTATAGCCGAGGTTCAGTTTTTAGGAACACCGCGTAAAAAGTGTGACATGTCACAGAAATTTCCCGCAGTATTGACGGTGTGCTATTAGGCCTACAGTCTTTTCATTCACTTTCGTTATCGATATCAAACACGACATAGGCTACTTTTCATAATCGTCTCACAATGTCAGTAAGGCTTCATTTTCGATCCATGAATTAAACGAGTCTGGGTAGCCTAACCACTTCACGAGACATTTCTTCCCGCGTTTCCTAATCACTTTTTCGATTCTAAATATTTCTTGAGTTGTTTTCTGTAGCTCCTGCTCGTAAAAAGAGCCTTGTATTTCCTCACCCGCAGAATCAGTAATCTTGTAAGTTGGCGGATCCGTATATTGAACCTGGGATACTACAAAAACCTCCTCCACCCATCTAGTCGTATAACCCTTTTCAAAAATATTCTTCTTCCTAGTTATTCTGACTCGATCGCCGATTGAAAACTTCGGCAAAATAGGCTCTGAAATCTCATCGCCGTATAAATTCATAAATACGGTCTTTTCGTTCACTTTCATACTAGCGTTCGCGGGGGTCATTTTAATGGAAGAATGTCTCGTTTGATTATAATTACTAACCATTTCGTCTAATACATCGATATATCTTCTAGTTGAATTAGCAGTAAAGTACTTGAACATTTTATCTTTCATCGTACGCACCCATCTTTCTGCGATACAACTTTTGCTCTCGTTCTCGGTAGAATACAGCTCGACTAAATTCTTTACGTTTTTGTTATAAAATTCTTTCCCTTTGTCGCACCAAACTTTGACTGGCTGTCGACCACCCCCGAGTATCTTCACGAACCCATCAGCTGTAGACTTCCCACTCTTGTCATGTAATGGAACGATCCACCCATACTTGGAAAACACATCTATAACGGTCAATAGAAATTTCACGCCATCATTATCTCTAGCGAAGGCTTGCATGTCGATTAGATCAGCCGCCCAAATCTGGTCAATCCCGCCAACACGGACCCGCCTCGTCCTAAAATTTCTCACTACTGGTTTGTGTAATTCATTCGCTAATTGATTAGTCCATTTCAGGTCCTGCTGTAATTCTAGGCTTTTTTAAACCTAGCCCGAGACTCGTTTTAGCGGACAAAATAGGTTTGACTATCGCCCTCTCTACGCGTTCCCGCAGACTTGGATTAGGTATATTATTCAACTGGTTTATCATTGCTCTATCAGCGACATTCCTAGAAGCCGTATCAGTGTGTTGATTGTATGCCAGGTCGTGAATATATGCCGCACTATCTACCCTGTTTATAGGTTTGCTCCAATCTTTGGGGGTTTCGTTGGGATTCAGACGCAAATCTAGTCTAGTACCGGGACCAGTAAACTGATGGCCTGGCAAATGTAATTCGCCCGGAAATTTAGCCCAAGGTAATTTAATGTTGCTAGTGGCAGCGTTCAGCGAACTAACTAGATCCCCACCTTGCGCAGCGGCGGACGCCTTCACGAATTGAGTTTTTGTTTTCCCGCATACGACGCAAACACCTCTGAGCATCGATCTCCCATTATTAGCCACGGCGTTCTGCACATCTGTCGTCTGGGTCTGTTTTTTACATTTTACGCAATACATTTCGTTTTTAATAATATATATTTTTAAAATGGAGATTAGAGATATGAGTTGGGGCACAGCGCTTTCGAAAAGATTCAATAATCCGCTGCTACCCAAAAGCATACGCGGTTTGATAGTTGGGAAATCGGCGTGTGGAAAAACAACGCTTCTTCTCAATCTTTTACTCAGGCCGGACTGGTTGGATTATAATAACTTGCAGGTATTCGGTACTTCTCTGTTTCAACCGGAATATCGCATTATTAAAAAAGCATACGAAGAAAAATTGCCGAAAGAAGCGATCGTTTGGTTGTTCGACCACCGAGATGAAATCGTGGGTCTAAATGCGTCACCAGACCTTGTAATGGAAGAACTAGCAAAAAACTCAGAAGCTAAATCTGATATAATTGCCAAGTTCTTTGAGAGCGCCGACGATGTACCGGACCCGAGAGATTTGAGCGCTGAAAAGAAGAACCTGATGATTTTCGATGATCTTCAATTGGAAAAACAAAACAAATGTGAAACGTATTACAATCGGGGGAGGCATAGTAATGTAGATTGTTTTTACCTCGCCCAGAATTATTTCAAATTACCGCGCCAAACAATCAGAGAAAATGCGAACTTTATTTGCCTGTTCAAACAAGACCTGAAAAATTGTAATCATATTTACAACGATCACGTGAGTACAGACATGTCGAAAGATGAATTTAGAAAACTATGCAAAACGGTATGGGAGCAACCTCATGGATTCGTGGTTTTAGACCTGACTAGCGACAAGTACAATGGTAAATACCGAAGCGGGCTCGACGAATTTTATATAATCGAGGATCCGCCATTGTAAAATTGTATTGTATAGTAAAAATGGAATCATCGCTTCTCAAACAGATATCGGAAAACACGGAAAAGACGGCCTGTAACACGGAACCAAAAACATCATTTTCCATTTTTCTAAGCGAAAAGAGCACGCGAATCAGAACGAAGTTTAATCCACTACTCGAACTGGAGAAGAATAAGAGATATGAAATGGCCTTAGTTGCTCTCGAGACGTACTATTCTTTTCCAAATATCGACGCGACAAACAACGTCTTTCGGTATTCGCCAAATGCCGACACAGATTGGGTAAAAATTGAAGTTCCAGAGGGTTGCTATGAAATAACGGATATCAACGAATATATACAGAGAGTCATGAAGGGGAATGGACATTACGACGGAGTAAATGGGGAATATTGTATCTCAATAACACCAAACACCAATACGCTGAGGTCTGTGGTAAATATCGCAGCAGGTTATTTGGTTGACTTTACGCCAAAGAATTCGATCGGAAAGGTTCTAGGTTTCCACAAATGGATCTATGACGGCGGATATAATGAATCGGAGGAGTTGGTAAATATAATGTGTGTAAGCAGCCTAAGAGTGACCAGCGACATTATCGGGTCTTCGTACACTAACGGAACATCGGAAAACGTGATATATTCTTTTTTCCCAAACGTAGGCCCGGGTTACAAGATTATCGAAGTGCCGCATAATTTGATATATCTCCCGATTTTGCTGTCTACAATTTCAACGATGGAAACGAGGCTCACAGACCAACATGGGAACCTACTAAATCTTCGAGGTGAAGAATTGGCGATTCGATTTCACATCAGAGAAGTTTGAAAGTTTTTGTAATTTATTAATAAAATGAATCGTTACACGGGCGTAAAAGTTAATATTTCAGAAGCGCAACAAGACAAAATTAAAAGATCACTTCAAGCGGGGAGCGGCGTGAGTATCAAACTATCGCACGATGATTTGAATGGCGAACACGTTTTGGCTCTCACCCAGGCGCAAATCAATAAAATGGCAGCAGCCTACCAAAAAGGAACTGGTATGATTATTAAAATGAGTAAAACGCAATTGGAGAACAACAAGAAAGTCGAAGGCGGATTCATAGGCGCTATACTTCCGTTTCTAGCGACAGCGGGACGGTTCCTTCTGTCTAATGCGCTGCCAAGTTTGGCGATGGGAGCACTAAGTGGTCTTGGCTCTGCGGCAACTACCAAGATTGTAGATAAAATCAGCGGTTCGGGTGTAATGTATGTCAAGAAAGGTGACATAGCGTGCAAAATAAGACCAGCCGGATCTGGTTTGTACTTGTCCCCGTGGCAAAAAGGTAGCTCGATAACGGCATCCGGGCTGTACATGAAAACAGGGACGGGCTATGCTAGAGGCGAAGGACTTTTGTTGGGCCCCAACTCTCCGTTTCGAAACATTCCGATTCTCGGCATGATATTATAAATTATTCTATTATAAAATGTCGAGACCAATACACAAATTTGGAACTAAACCAACTAGACCGGTAGAGGTTAGAACGCAGCCCGTTTCAGTCTTTTGGAAGATTACGAGCGGTGTTACTCGCGCCCCAGTAAGACAACTAGGAGGTCTGCGATGGGAGATTTTCGCGCAAAATGATATCACGATACAACCAAAGACAGCAAATACGCTAAGGCTTGGACTCGGTGTAGAAATGGCGGCGGGTCTTTGCCTCGTTTCCCTCAGACAGAGTATCAAAGAACGACGATGTAGTCTACTAGACGGAGTGATTTCAGAAGATGTGATTGATGATATCATAGTTTCCATTCAAAACAACTCCGATTCAGCAGTAACGATAAACGAAGGAGATTCGCTATGCTGTGTAAATTATCTGCGGTAAAAAAATATATATTGCTAATAAATAAAAGAATGGAATACGAAGGCATCAAACTCTATCCAAACCTAACAAATATAACGCCCTCTGCGCCAGAAGGTGAAATACAAATAGCCGCGGGGTCCGCACAAACGTATCGACTTCAGAAGATTAGCGAAATCAAAAAGGAGATCGAGCAAGAACGAGACAAAAGAGCAACGCTGAGTAAAAAGTACCATAGAAGTGTAAGCGTAATCGGCGTAGTAGACAGCTTCCTCATGGTGGTCACGATGGGGCTCGGAATTTCGGGAATCGGCGTACTAGCTACCATAATTGCGGCTCCCATCGCTATTGCTATGGAAGGGACGGCGCTAGGTGCAGGGCTATTGAGTATAATTGGCAGCCGAATCTGTAAAAAGCTCGCTCTGAAGGCGGAGAAGCATGAAAAGATCAAAACGCTAGCTGATGCGAAGCTCAACACGATCAGCGACCATATTTCAAAAGCACTCGTGGATGATCACATTTCAGACGAGGAATATTCTCTGATTCTAAGTGAGATTGAAAAATTCAATGGCATGAAAGAAGAAATCAAAAGTAAGTCGAAAGTTGCGGCAGCCGCGATGGACGAGGAAACGAAACAATCTCTCATCGACCGAGGAAGAGAAGAAGTCAGGCAGTCCTTTCAAAGCATGTTTGAGAAAAATACCGAATCTGTGAGAAAGACGACTAACGCGAACATGTATGAAATCATGTAGACTTGTAGAGTTTTGTGGAGTTTTGTATACCTATGTAGACCTATGTCGCTATGTCTGAAAATACGTCTAACTTGTGTTTTTACACATGTCGAAAAACATGTAGAAAAACACGTCTAAAAACATGTGGAAAAACATTAAATTTTTTATTAAAAATGTCGTTTCTAAAGATAGATGACCCGGCGAAAAGAAATTTCATAGTCGAAGAGTTTCTGAAATCCAAGAAGAATATTCAACAGAACTTTTTATCGGAGAGATTGGGGGATTCGGGGCTGCAACAAGAATTAACCAAGCTGTACAAGCCTATTGTCGATTCGCAATCCGCAATTTTCAAAGAGCAGAATGTCCTACTATCCGCCATCAAAGAAAATTCGATAGCCACATCAAACGCGCTACAAACGCTTCCCGCGTCGTTGAAGGTTCAATTTCCTCAGTATCCCTCGATAGAAGCGTATAGCGACGATCCGACTGAGGATATTAGAACTTTAGAATTAGGTGATGTGGCCACCAAGTACCTTCATCAATACGCCTCCGATAGAAAAATCGTAGACACGACGTTCGGAATACGATCAAAAAATGGTCAATTCTACATCGGCGATACTCCGATTTTATTCAGGGAGACGATGTGACGGTTGGAAATAAGACGTATGGCGGAACACCGGGGCTTTGGGAGTTGTTGACGATGAAACAGCCGAACACGTCGATATACGATAATAATGATAGAGACGATTACGCCGAGATTCTACTCGCGACGGATGCTATCAGACAGCCAAAAAATCCTAACAAACCCAAAGCATCTTCGAGCGTCAAATATCGGGAAATTATCAAGCCGATATGGGAAAAGAGGACTCGTAATGCGGTGGGTAAAGGCGTGGGCGGTGTAATCGTTATTTCCGAAGATCCGAATGTATTAGCGAAACAGCTAGAACTACGATTTCAAAGCTTCAAAGCAGGTAATACCGGCGTGAGAAACGAGATCGTGGCGATGTGCGACGCGTTATTGAGGCAGGAAGTGCTGAGTAAAGATGCTTACAAAAATATAATGATGACATTGTAAAATGCAGAAAAAATGCAAGTCATTAATAGAAGGAGGTATAGAAAACAATACGTTATCGGAGGATCGGGAATATTCGATACAATTTCGGGATTTTTCAAACGACTAGTAACGTCGAACGCCGCCAAACAATTAGCAACGACCGCTCTCAACGCGAGTAAAGACGTGGCGAAAGAAATTGGGAAAAAGGCGATCGATGTTGGGAAAACAGCCGCAATCGATGCCGGCAAACGAGTAGTGGACAGAGCAGTGACTAAACTGTTTGCTCCTGCTCCTACTCCCACCCCTATGAAAATTACGCCAGAAAGTAGACAAATTTTAGATCGGCTGAGCGGCGTAGGTAGCGTAGGCAGCGTCGGGTTGAGCTCGAATATCCCAAATATTAATAATCTCATGATGGGTGATGGCCTGAAGAAGAACGGCGTCATATCGATAGAAGATTTAGTACGCTCGCTAAACGGCGCCGGAATGAAGCTCGCGTAAAAAATATATTATCGCGTAGTAGTAAAAATGCAATCATCTGATATTCTGAGATTTACCGAACAACCATTGAGCGATGAAAGCGTCGAACGCTACGAATGGTACGAGTATGAGCCGATATCGGGGGCGAATCTAAACACCTCCGGCGAGATTAGAATAAACATCGAACTTCAAGATCTATTTTGTCATCCGGCAGAATCTTACCTGCTATTCGAGGGTAGATTGACGAAGGCGGACAACCCCACCACCTTCTACGTCAATGTCGATGAAGCAACTCTTACGAATAATGGGCTCATGCATCTTTTCAGCCAAATTTCGTATTCACTGTCGAATCAGGAAATTGAATCGTTATTTCACCCGGGTCAAGCAACGACGATGCTCGGATTACTCAAGTACCCGAATGATTTTCAACTAGCTCAAGGTCTGAATCAGTTGTGGTACAAGGACAGCGGAGCGACGGCTGCTATCGCGAATAATCAAGGTTTCGCCGTGAGACAGTCGTATATAATTCAAAAACCAAATGCCAAAGGTACTTTCAGCTTTGTAGTTCCATTGAAGCATATTTTCGGATTTTGCGATGATTACGACAAGGTTGTTTTTGGTGTGAAACATACGCTAACTCTGGTTCGTAAAGCCGATGATGACGCAATTTTTAGACTCGCCGGCGCGGCCGCAGGGAAAGTTAGGCTGGATAAAATCTCGTGGTTCATGCCGCACGTTATTCCCGCGGATATGGAGAAGATGCAATTGTACAAAACGATCGAATCGAAAGCGTCGTTGCCAGTTGCGTACAGAGCCCGTCAATGCGATACCACCTCCGTCGCACAGTCGACTAATTTTAGCTGGAGACTTAGCGTCAAGACATTACATGAGAAGCCTAGGTACATCATCTTGGGTTTTCAAACCGACAAAAGCGGCGATCAAGAACAAAATCCATCAGTTTTCAATCATTGCGATCTGAAGAACATGTTCGTGATGATGAACCAGGACCGATACCCAGTTGTCGACTATAATCTATCATTTCCGAATCAACAATTCTCGCGGGCGTACCGAGCAGCAGCCGCGTTCAGTGAAAAATACTATGGAATGGACGAACTAATGACACAATGCAATATCACACCCTCGGACTTCAAAGATCTGTTTCCGATTATGGTGTTTGACGTGAGCAAGCAATCCGAGCGTCTGAAGTCATCGGTGGTCGATATCCAGATCAAAGGCACGTTTAATACGGCGCCGCCAGCCAATACGGAAGCGTACGCAATGGTGATTTCAGACAAGTTACTGAGGTTTCAATCGGACGGTCAGAAAATGAGCGTGGTATATTGAAGAAAGATAACGCCGAAGAATAATGAGACTTACAGATACCTATCGCGCGTATATGAACGATAAGTATCTATGGTTACCTAGTACAAAAACTCGACCTGCAATCCGGCCCCGCCCATGAGAAGACGGCGACCGGCTGTTGGACTGTTTCCGGACATGACGGAATATACCTTCATACCGAGCTTATCGTTGGCGTAGAAAAATATGGCGACGGTTGGTAATACGAGCGATATTCTGCTGCCATCCGTTGATCCGCTGACCTTGTATTCAAAAAGTTCGTCGCTATGTAGCTCGTCTTGGACATACGCAATTCCGATTATTTTTTCGCCCGGACTATCATTTCCTATCAAGAAATTCGCGAATCCGGTAAGTCGATATACGCCCGTACGAGGAATAGTTATGAAGCCCAAGGACGTCGTATACGCCGAATCCGTATTGATGGCAACGACCGTTAATTGATGATGCATTACATATGCGCCTGAGAATGCACCACCATGCGTTGCATATGTGCCCGAGAATGCGCCACCACTTACGATAGCAGTCGTCGCTCCGCTGTCATCCTCTCTCAACACACAAATAGCCGGCCCGGTTGTAGGTCTCCAATTCGCGGATAATGCTGGCGCCGCTGTTATAGCTCCAGCCGTTCCTTCAGACCTATATATAATACCGCTCGCCGTATTTCTCACTAGATTACCCGGAGATACCCTCATACCCGAAACGTAATCTCTAGAAGCGATATCCGCTGTTTTATCAGCGACTAGGGCAGTAGCTTGAGCTAAACTAATAGCATCATCGTCGTTTCCCGCAAAGGGGTAATCAGTCGGCAGGCCTTTGATGCAGCTGCCATTCATATTTAGATTCCCAGTCGCCGGATTTGCTCCATCCAACCTTAGAAAAGTACTGTTTACTTGGGACAGCGTAACGCCTCCTGCAATTATTCTTTGAGTAGATCCTGAATCTGTATGTCCAAATTTATCAACAGGCATTTTGAATATAATAATTTTTATTAATTAGGGCCGTATGAATACCGCCGAAAAGTCTCTAGCTAATATGCGCGTAGCGATAGATGAAAAAGCGTGTATGTTGAGGTAATCGAACTCGTCTAGAAAAACTACGGCACTACCGGTTGAATGGTTGTACGAACCTCCCGTAGCCCCTCCGCCCGCAATTTGCATGTACGACACCCCATTTTTATACAGGCGGACGGTGCCATACGCGGTATTACTATTGTTACAAAATTCTATGTACACCGAAACGATATAGTACCCAGCTTTACTGGGGAAGAAAGAAGTCGTTCCGATACCCTGTTCAATACCGCATCTTATTACGTCAAAAGTAACTGCAGTGTGAGTTCTAGCGATTATAGCCTGTTGAGTTGAGCTGTAAGCGCTAACCGCAGGCCCTACCACCGTCGCCACTTTCGAAGTAAGTTGTTCATCGACGTATTTCTTATTCGTCAAATGATTATTGTCGGTCGGGACGTCGTCGTGATTCCGCAGTAAATCTATTACTTGCCCCCGACTCACGGCCTCATCTATCCCCGCTTCCGGAGTATTCGCTGTATTCGCTGTATTCGTTGTAGGCAGACCTCTAATAGTATGGCCACTCATATTTAGATCTCCGGTCGCTGGGTTTGCTCCATCTAGCCTTAGAAAAGTACTATTTACTTGACTTTCAGTAACTCCCCCAGCAATTACTCTTTGTGTAGATCCCGAATCTGTATGTCCAAATTTATCAACAGGCATTTTTTACATCTGAATATAATTTTAATGCAGGCTGTTTATAACTTCTTGAAAAGTCACTCCATCTTTGCATGTTTTTTTCAGGACGTGCAGGCATAGATGACCGCAAAACACTTCGTTGTCGGGCTGTACGCGTTCGCTATTGTAGTACACGGGACTCTGCAAATACTTTACCAGTTCTGTAGGAGGGGGCAGGCCATAGCTGTCGAAATATATTTTATCCCTGCCGTTCTTTGAAAAAGCGACCCAGTGCGAACCGGTTCCATTAGAATCGTCTAGATTCAATATCCCGCATTCATTCCGTCTAGGTTTCTTCGGCAGCTCGTCTCTGAGAAATACTCCCCGGAAATTAGGGATATTGAGCTTCTTAGCAGCATCTAGTAGTTCAAAATTCGTCAACGGATGATTTGCGAGAACAATGCCTTCGACATTTATGTTTTTCACAGTTGTATAGCTCATTTTAATATTTCATCTAGATGTTTCACAAACTAACGAGCTTTCGAGCTTCTACGCAGGCGAGATAATATTTACGTCTACAATTTTTGCATTCATTCGCCTTTCCATCTTTTTGAAATCGATTGTTGACGTATTCCGATATGTTCTGATTTACCTTACACCGACTGCAAACTTTTGTGTCTTTTGTCGCCCTATTTTCCTGTCTTGCGTATTTGTGCGCAAGCTCCTTTACTTTGGCATTTTTACAAAGTTTGCAGCTCGGATAGCTTCCGTTCTTTTGCGTATGATCTTTGTGAAATTCGCTCAAGCGTTTTTCTATTTTGCATTTGGTACACACTTTTACCGCATCCATTTTATATTAGTGTAAATTATTCTTTATTTTGTTTAGTTTTCAGCGTGTAGTGTCCATAGGCTAGGGTATGGATTCCGTCGTCCATTATTACTCTTTTGTCGTCGTCGGCAGACAGAGCTATTTTATTTACTTCTTCGGTGTAAATTTCATGACGATAGGATCGAATGACGTTCATCGCTCTCGACTGTTGTCTTTTCGTAAACACGCAGTCTTTGTAATCTGCGTGAGTGATTGATTTCTTGACAACGTTCTTTTTCACACCTTTACATTTCTTGTAGTCTTCACCCGCCATCTTGTAAGAGTACAACTTGGATCGCAGACCGACAAATTCTTCAATCTGTTTTCCCGCGGCCTCGTCTTTGAACATACCAACCACTTTTTTATTAACGCCGGATTCTATACCCGACGGGTGATCTCTCGGATAGTCTGAAGTATCGAACATACTTTGGACGTCGGGGGAAATATCTTTGTAAAAGTCTCCCGTTTTAATTTCATACGCCAAAGAATCGGTATCGGTGAATAATAGCTTGGCCCTATCTCCGTACTTGGCCTTGATGTAATTATAATGAAAATCATACATGAGCGTCTTACTGGTGTCTAATATACACATCCCTAGATATATCGGCTTGTTGTAAAACAACTTGGTCTTTTTCATGTGAACGGCGATGAGGTTTTCATCGAAAATCGTTCGTCTGTCGTAATTAGTTTTCGCGACTAGCTTGATAGCTTCCTTCTCATCACTCACCAATCGTATGTCAACTCGATTCTCGATAGCTTCCATTGTTTTACCGAAAACGCTATTGTTCATCAGCTTGAAAAAGTCTTTCTCAAAATCGTTCGTAGCTTTCGTTCTCAGGTTGGTATTCAGATCGATATACTTTTCAGCCAGGCACTTTCCACGAATTTTATTCCCCGATGTATTTTTACGATTTTCAATCCGAGACGTTCGTACAATTTTAAATTTCCGTAATGAACGACGTACTTCTTTTTGTCGTTCAAGTTTGGAATGAGTTTCGCCACATTTGATCCCGCGGGTTTTACACTTTCGGGGGCTAGAGGATAATCATTGTGCAGGTCGTGTAATTCCTTTGGATATTCTAAGTCGACTTCTAACACACATCCCACTCCATCTCGTTCGGTAATGTTTCTCCAATCATTCAATTCGTCATCGTTCATCCATTCAAACCCATGAGTTGGTAGCGGCTTGCTCATCGCCCATCCGTACAAGTTGTTCGCGTCCAAGTATGGAATGAATACTGAATGCTGGGTGGGATTGAAAGCTTCTCCCATGTACTCGTTGTTCGCCTTCGCGTATCGATGTGAAATCGTGCTAACGCCTCCTCGTATTCCCTGCTTGATCATCAGCAACATATCGTAGTCACTCAACAACTCCAACTCTACACCAGTCGTCTTCAACGCCGCGTCCCAAGCAACTCCAGGCGAAGTATAATACCACGCAGGATCTAGGTTGTAGTTCTTCATACAGGCGTCTCTAAAGTTTTCAAATACATCCGCTAATAATAGAACATCCGATAAATTGTACAAGTCGTGATATTGGCGAAATGTTTTGCATTCAAATTTGTCCCATACCGTTTTCGCGTGCGCGTAATCTTTTTCGCTGATGCCCGAATCGGTTAGTTTTGAATAGAAGGCATGTTTCGGCGGCAATTCGGTTTCGTTTAATCTTTCAACACCGTCGACGTAATCATATGGGTAAACGCCTTTTCTGAGTAAAAGATCCAACTTCTCACCCTCAAAAAATTTCCCTAAATTCTTGCACTGGTCTTTCTGAAGATTTTTCGATAACGCGTCGAGGCTATGTGGCATGAATCTAAAACTATCGATAAAACGTAATTCGCGCTTGACTTCTCTCTCTTTTCCATCTCCGTCTACAAACTTATCGACGACGACCTCTCTGCTGAATGAGATATACTTTTCTTCGTTGCAGGGAATGCATTTGATTTTCTCGCCGTGTTCACCTCGTAATTTCTTGATAAATAAATGGCTGTCATAACCTGTCAAATTGTGAAATACGACGGGGAAGAACTTGGGGACTTTGTATTTCAGATTACAAAGGTTGTGAGCGGCACCTCTAAATTTTCCAGTCAAATGACAGTGATCTCGAACTCGATCTTCACGCAACTCTCCCCCACAGATATGGCAGTTGACAGCATCATCATAACATTTCTGTTCAGTTTTGCCGAATATCATCTTCTTGGGGAATTTGAACTCGTTGTATATTCGTTTTACATTTTCTTCGATAGAGTCTATGAATAACTGAGCAACATCATCGTCTTCGTTTTCAGCTGTAAACCTCACCGGCTCTTGGGAATAAACATCATCGTCGAAGCATTTCAAATGATAACAAAACGAGCTGGGTGTATGTTTTTGATACTTGTTGGTGTAAGACGCGCTAGGAACGGGTTGACATGTACCGATAGGTTTGATGAACGATTCAAAGTCGGCAAAATACAAAAACGGTACACGCATCTTTCTATAATGATGTGTAAAACTTAGCATAGTCCCAGGTTCTGGAAGTTCTATCTTTTGGACGTCCTGCTGCGAACAGTACTCAGTATGTTTGTGAAGCGATTCTACTTTTCTGTAACCGATTAAACATCTTCTGCAATAGTGCATTGAATTATGGGATTTTTCTGTTCGTAGTGCTAGCAATCTGTTAAAATTCTTGATCCAGCAATAATGCTTCTTTTCTTCATCAGAAATGAGTAATAGTTCTACACACCTATCATTCACATGCTTTGGTATATATAGTGGGAATATATTCACATCTTTCTCGTAACCAAAAACATTAACACTAATATTATTATTTCGCTCAAACTTACTCAGCACATTAGCATCCGCTGCTACTGGGAATTCAATACCAGACCAATTGAGTTCCTCAGACTGTCTAATTAATTCTTTCGTAATTCTCTCCGGGTGTTCTTCGACAGGGTTTACAGCTCGCGTTACACACCACTTGAAGCATTCATCGTCTTCGTTCTTCATATTAATAATAGCCTTTTTATTCGCTAAATAATCTGGAAGTGGAATATAAGAACTTCCTTTCAATGGTTTATATACCACTGTATCGATATCCAACTTCAAAACGGTTTTGAATCTCCAATTACTCCCCCGCATTTGAAAACTGGCCATGCTCTCCTTAATTTTATCCGCTGCGTTGGTATATATTTCCCTCACATCTGTTGCTTCTAAAATAATATCACTCTTTGATTTGAAATTAGGCTCGGCTGTTACTACTTCGCCGGTTTTCATATCTACTTTCTCCATTACGCACATGAGATCGAGTTGAACTTTTGCCCCGCGATTTTTCCCTAGCAGCCTAACTACCTGCGGTCTTACAGCCTTGAGAAAAGTTGCAACATCGATCCTGTTGTCGCCGTCGATCGTGTATCTTTTTGTAAACCCTTTGATAGCCGTCGCAGTCTCTCGAAGTTTGAACCTATGAATGGGCGGTTTTATTTGCGGAGGTAACCGACTAATCTCGCTAGTCAGCCAATCCGAAAAAACTATTTTATTTTTCCCCGGGTGCAAAAATTTCCAAGTAGTAGTCAAGAATGCCGTAAGTTCCGCTTTTGCTAATCTCGAGTATCCTCGCACACCTCTCTTTTTTGCAATTTCTCGCAATTCTCGCACAGTGGCGGGAGTATGCGCTGGTGTTTTGTTGACCTGAGCCCGAGCGCCTAGTCGATCTCCCTGCGATATGAACGCTATGAGTTCCGCTTTTCGCAAACTCGAGTATCCTCTTTGTCCTCTCTGTTTAGGAATTTGTCGTAATTCTTTCAGATTATACGATGAGTAGTCCATTTTATATTGGGATCTCTTGTCTTTAGGTCGAGCCGTATATTCCATTTTTTCAGTCATTTTATATACGCCAGAGAAATTTTTTTTTTTACTTTTTTACTTTTTTACTTTTTTACGCCGGACGTCTAATTAAAAAAGTAAGCAGAGTATTGGCTGAACTGCGCGGGCACTCAATTTTTAAGGCTGTATAGGTCAAATGGGCGAAGGTCAAGGCTGTATAGGTCAAATGGGCGAAGGTCAAGGCTGTATAGGTCAAATGTCCCAAACGCCTTATTGGGCCTCTACTGATAGGCAATTGTGCACTTCTTGTAGTCAGTTTACATGTGCACTAAGTAATCCAACGTGTGGATTCTTTTTTCCAATGTAATTTTAATCAGTTGCAATGAATCGCTTTTTCATAAACTCGTAGTAAAATTTCTCAGCGTTTGTGTTAACTTAAAAAAACTCTTGATGTGAAAGCGTCTTATAAAAACGTAGCATTGCTCTAATTTTTAACTTTAAACTAAGTCACGAGTGCAAACCTGATCCTAAAGAAACAGTTTCAGAATGCACATCACTGTATGCCGGGCGATTTCACTTGTAGGCTATAGCGTAATAATAAACACGTAGCACTAACATTGTGTATGTTTTAAGTAGATAGGCCTTTATAATATTAATCTGTGCGTGGGTTGTCGGATCCATTGAACACAAGTTGTGAAGCACTATCAAGTTCATTTGATAACAATAGTTTGAGATGTGGCTTAATAAAATCGTTTTAGAAAAGTAACAAAAAACGATTTGATTAAGTCACATCTCAAACTATTGTTAGGCTATCAAATGAACTTGATATTGTTTCACAACTTGTGTTCAATGGGTCCATCAACCCACGCACCAAATTATATATTTACTCCCACCAGGGGCGGATCCAGGGAGGGGCCAATCCGGCCATGGCCCCCATTTAAAACTGACATGGGACGTGCCCCCCATTTGGTCTGAAATTAACAATACGAACATGGGTGTAATGGCATATTGCCCACTCGTATTCGGAAAATTGTATGGGATGTGCCCCCCCCCATCAGGTTTTCAAGTGGACTAAAAAAAGGTCATCATCTTATTTGGCGGATGAAAATTACTTTTTTCCTCGGTCGAAGACCCATGACTATTTTTTACGACCAACAACGAAATTTCGGAACAAATTTCCCTTCTCTCATCCCAACATCTAAGATTTTGGCCCCCCCTTGGAAGAGTTCTGGATCCGCCACTGACTCCCACTACGAGGGAGGAAGGCTTAGACCCCAAACCGGAAATCCTGGCGCCGCCACTGCTCCAAAGCCTCTCTTTGCGCGTCCGACTATTTCGTTTCTGCCATTATTTTGATCAAAGCGCTTCCATACAACGGTGACTGTGCCTTTCATTAAACATTGCTGCTGTTATAAAACGAAATTCTTACTGTCAATCTGTGTATTGGCTTGCTTTCAATACGATATGCCAGTCTGCCATGCAGCCAAATTGGGGGTCCGAAACAAAAGCGGTAGATAAGTCTAGGCCTACAGACATCTTATTCTAGGTCTGCTTCAGTGTTTCAGTGTTTCCAATGCCTTCGTTTCCATTCATTGGTTCGTCGTCCGATGAATTCGTTTTGCAAACCTATATAATTTGAACGAAGCGCATCCATTCAACGGACGAATTTATAAGGCTGTTTCCTGTGCTGTGCTTTTCTTTCAAGCGCTATAGCATAGTATTACGTTGTTATAGAACGAACTTTGAAAGGTTTTCATCTGTTTCAATAGAGTTCCAGCCAAGCAATGGGTCCGCGGGACGCATGTGGCAGATGCATTTATAACTGACGTGTGCATGAATTAAGTAGCCTATGCTGAGTGCATGTGTTGTAGTTCGGACGTGGATTTCTTTTGAACCATAACCCTATGGCCCCATATACCGTGACTCAAAAAAAGTAAGCCAAATTGTTTTTCATATATCTCTAATGCCTGATAACATATCACGTTAAAATTTTCCAAATATTTAGAGAATTGGACCAAGAATATGATTCCAAAATTTCATGAGATAAAGTTGAATGGATAAAAAGATATGAATCTTTAAACTTCATATGCCGAAATTTCAGTTAACAAGCAATTTTCTATCAGATTCAATAAAGTGTTTCCTAATTATCTCCAAAGCCTGATGATTAATCATTCTAAAATTTTCCAGATATGTAGAGAATTGAACTACCAATATGACCCCAACAGCCCGCAAAAACCATGGATGACATTAAGACTACTAAAGTCCTGTAAAAAAGGACAGGCTGTATTTAAAATACCTAAAGTCGCCCACCAGTGAGAATAAGGATAAATATAAGCAATATCGGAACAAGTTTAAACATATTAGGATTATTGCAGAAAGATTATATTATTCGGAGGAGTTTCTCAAGTATACGCAGAACCTAAAAAACTTGGGTGTCATAAAGTCACTGATCAATGGGCAACCCAAGGCCACTCTTGTAGACTCTCTAAACATAAATGGGCTTACAGTTGACGATTCTAAAAAGATTGCACATGCATTTAACGGCTACTTTGCAGGGGTTGGCCAGACACTTGCTGATAAAATACCTATAGGGGAAAAGACTGTTAAGGAATTTTTAAATCCCCCACTTCTTGGATCTTTTGCAGTCACGTTGACTAACCCATATGAAATTGTTGCTATTGTCAAATCCATGAAATTTACTCGAAGCATGGGTCCAGACGAGATTGACCCACTAGTAGCTAAAAGTTCTATTGGATCTATTGCTGATATACTATCGGATATTATCAACTGTTCTTTCATCACGGGTGTTGTTCCACCAGCCCTAAAGATTGCAAAAATAACACCAATATTTAAACAGGGTGATAAGCAGGAAATGTCCAATTATAGACCGATATCGATACTTCCATACTTTGGTAAAATTTTAGAAAAAGCAATGTGCCAGAGACTTAACGACTACATAAATAAAATGAATATATTGTATCCTCTACAGCATGGATTTCGTCCAGGTCATTCAACTGATATGTCCCTAATTAATATGCAGGATCTTATATCCAAAGCAATAGATTCGAGCAAATATTCTATTGGCATATTTCTGGACCTTCCAAAAGCTTTTGACACGATTGACCACAATGTTTTACTGAGTAAACTTGAAAATTATGGTGTAAGGGGAATAACCCTCTTATGGTTTAAAAGTTATCTGGAACATAGGTATCAGCAGGTGATGTGTAATGGGACGTTATCTTCACTGAAACCTGTAAGAGTTGGGGTCCCACAAGGCTCCAATCTTGGCCCTCTGTTGTTTCTATTGTACATAAATGACCTACCTAATGTATCCACCATGATCAAATTTATTTTATTTGCAGACGACACGAATGTTTTCTGCTCCCACGAGTCCTTGACCACATTAATAGAAATAATAAACTCAGAACTGGCCAAATTAGCATGCTGGTTCAGGACTAACAGACTTTCTTTTAATGTAAAGAAATCATGCTATATTGTATTTCGTTCTCCAAATAAGCAACTTCAAGGTCATCAGATAGACTTGTCAGTTGATGGGATTTCCCTTTTATAAACTCGTTCTGTAAAGTTTCTAGGAGTCTATGTTGATGAGTGCTTAACATGGACAGAACACATTGATGCATTTGCCAATAAAGTTGCAAGGAATATTGGAATCTTGGCAAGGATATCACACCTACTCCCAGTACACATCCGTAAAAACTTATACTATACTTTAATTAATCCATATTTTGATTATGGTAATATTGTTTGGGCTGCCAACTATTTGACTAGGTTAAAGTGCCTTGTGCTTTTACAAAAAAGAGCGATTAGAGTTATAGCTGGTGATCATAGATGTGCTCACACAGCGGATAGATTTGAAGAGTATAACATTATGAAATTTGAAAACAAGAATTACTATCTGGTGGGCAATTTTATGTATAAGTTTGTAAAGGGTATGCTACCCGAAGTTTTCTCAAACTCTTTTACCAGAATTGTTGATATGCATGATCATTACACAAGGGTGACCAAAGGTCTGAGTGTGTCTTATGCACGTACAAATTACCGTAGATTCTCAATATACTGCAGTGGACCAAAAATTTGGAATGCAATACCCACAAGTATCCAGTCTTTACCTACATACCCGCAATTCAAAAAGCACTGGAGAGACCATCTTAATTTAAGAGAGCGTGATTGAATGCACCTAGTTTGTTTTTCTATTTGTCGGTATCTCATAGGCTTGTATGTTGTTCTATTAAATGCCAAGTTATCATTATCTTCAGTATTATCAGCATGTTCTGTTTCTATACAACCAACATTAGGCTGAGCTATAGGGTGGGCCCTCCCCAGCGGGGCTACTGCCCTTTCTGGGTCTTCCCCTTTCCTGGTTGATACAATGAAATGTGCTTCTGATGATTTTCTGTTCAAAAGTGTTATATTAATTTAAGTTGCACTGTGTAAAGGTTGTGTTTTATTTGCTCCAAGGAGAAATAAACGATTTGATTTGATTTTGATTTGACCCCAACAGTATGGTTTGATAATTTAATTAAATAAGATGCTCAAAATGTACCCCTCCTGCTTGCACGCAAGCCTGAGGGCGCTGGCGCCATTGCAATGGCAACAGCAACGTCGATTATCCTCTGGTTCAGGCCATCCCGCACTTCCAACAAGCGTTGCTTCAGATCGTTTATATCATGGATTGTTGTCTGGTAGGCTCGATCTTGCATCACGCTCCACATTTTATAGTCAACTGGATTCAAATCTGGACTGTTCGGAGGCCATAATGTGGGAGAAATTAAGTCTACACAATAACAGACTTGCTGAAAACTGAAATTTCGGGTGATGAAGTTGAAATATCCATATCCTTCTATCCCTTCACATTTATGACATGAAATTTTGGAATCCTATTCTTGGTTCAATTCCCTAAATATCTGGAAAATGTTTTTAGGATTACTCATCAGACATCAGAGATGTAAAAAAATAGTTTGGCTTACTTTTTATTGAATCTGACAGAAAATTGCTTGTAAACTGAAATTTCGGTATATGAAGTTTAAATATTCATATCTTTTTATCCGTTGAACTTTATCTCATGAAAGTTTGAAATCATATTCGTGGTCCACTTCTCTAAATATTTGTAGCTTCATATGTCATCAGACATTAGAGTTATATGAAAAACAATTTGGCTTACTTTTTTTTAGTCACGGTGTAGATATGCAATTCGAGATGCTATTGATTCTGAAGAGGAATCAATGATCTTTGCTGAAACCCAGTTGTCATGGTTACCAAACACATAGAGATTGCCAAGATCGTCCAGCTGGTATACGTCGACTTTAAGCTGTTCACATTCGTCGTTGGTCGCAGGAAAAAGATGGCAGGTCTAGGCCACTGAAAGTAAAATTTAATGTAGGGTTATTAAACAATTTTCTGCTTTTAGGCCTAATTTCCAGCTACACGCAACCAAGCCATAGGTCTAATTAGGCGTATAAGATCTAATTCAGCCTACTGTTCACTTACCTATTTAGCCTTATATGATCTGGTCTGATCAGAACGGACCTGTATCGAGCTTGCTGTAGGCCTACTTAAACTTACTTGTGGCTATGAATAAGAAGTTTGCATGTTCCGTGATTTTTAATGTGGTCGAGATTCTTCTTGGCAGCTTGTGGTTCAATATCCCAGGTAGGATATCTTTATTTTGTCCTTGTTCATCTGTGTGCGTTTGTCTATAATTTATTTTCATTCTTCTCTGATATATTATCAAACCAATCAATCAATCAATCAATCAATCGAAATTTATATAGCGCCCCTCCGAGGTAACTACTCAGAGGCGCTCCAGGCCGAGATCAAGCGAAAAAACAGTCTTAAACAGTTTGCGAAATTGAGAACAGCTTGGGACTTTGGGAGGTGTCGCATAGTCAAGGGAAGTCCATTCCAGGTTGTTGGACCAACCACAGAGAACGAACGCCTCAGCATTGTCGGCTTAGCATTTTCAAGCTCTTGCTAAAAACTGAAACTATGATTATTAAATACAATTATCTATATAAATAAAAATGTAACTGCGTTTGTGTCGGCTTCAAGGATCTCCGAACTTGCTTCATCGATTGCTTTCAAAACTTCACCAAAACGTTCTGTTCCAATACGGCCAGGTTTGCAGAATGCTTTTGGGAAAAAGCGCAATCTTTTAAAGACAAAAAGCAACTTTGCAAATTCTACCGTTTTCAACACATACGCCCGTCGATAAGCCTTGCCTTCCAATTCGGGCGCGTTTGAAATGGTGGTTCAAATGTGTGTTCCGTTTCTGTAGCGCATTTCAACACATTCCATTGCGCCTTTTTGCTGAAGCGTTCTGTGGCGCTATCCGCGTCGCTATGTGAACGCATCATTAGGGCGCGAGTTTTTGTACTCGAGACAAATATTATTCCTATTCAGTACTCAGTGTGGGGTTTATGAGACAGGCTACAAAGATGAGAGAGAACTAGAGAGACATATTGACACAGACAGACAGAGACATACAGAGATAGAGAGGCAGTAAAGCACAGACAAATAACAGACGTCAATGTTTAAGAGAGAGGAGGGAGATAGACAGACAGAGGGGGGGAAGGAGCGATTGTGCTGAAAGACAGACGAACAAACAGACAGACAGAGACATACGGAGATTCGGTTCAACTACAATTTGAATGTATCAATCCTCAATCCAACTTTATGCACAGGGTATAATAGGCATGATCCGTGCATCATATCTATTTGGCTCTGTTATAACATTTTATTTAACGACGCTGTCATTTCGACGATGATTGGTGTGCATTTGGTTCAGGTTCACAAGGCAATCCATTATAGGGGCCTAGGGCCTACGTTGGAAACTCGTAAGCACTTAGCAGATATCTTTTCAGGGCCCCAAAAAACTACACTTCAACACTTGTTGCTAGCAATAATAATTTACCGGACACCGCCATGTCCGGTAATGTCTGAAATTTCTGACCGGACTGATTGTGTAAATACCGGACTGTCCGGTTCATTACCGGACGCCTGGCAACCCTATTCACGGCAAGTCATCCCGACGACCTACCTGCAGTTGATAGGCTACATATTATATGTACACAACAGTAGACCTACGATGTTTGTACGGGAATAAACTGTCGCGGGATTAATTATTTTCGTCGCGATTAAATGTCCGATATTATATAATTTATGTCGCGGTATAGAATATGGTGCGTGCAATCAATATTTGAAATTACTCGTGTAAAGAAAGTCCGACCTGGTTGGGTTTTTTGACAGCTGCTGATTCTGCGGAGGAGAAACTGAATCTGACCGGACGAACAGCAACTCAGAGTTCCACTTATCTCCAAAGCAATGCCAATCGCGCCATCGACGGCAACTACAACAATGACTTCTACAAACAACAGTCTTGCTCTGATACGCAACAAAATGCAGCTGTACCTAACTGGTGGCGCGTTGACCTCGGCCATCCGATCAAAGTTCAGCGGGTCGTTTTACATAATCGTGCAGATTGCTGCTGTAAGTGGTAGGCTATAGTACCTGTGATGGAGATTCAGAAGGGAGGTTACGACGGGCTTGGTATAATAAATTTGCTTTCAATTTTAGTTAGGGCCCATCTCTGACGCATTCTGTAAGCACTTAAAAACTGTTCTGTTTGGCCGTGTTGGACCCTGGAGTCGGGAGCGCCTCCGAGTAGTTTTCTTGAAGAGGCGCTATATAAATACTTGAATGAATGAATGAATCCACATAAAATTATTATTATGTAAGCAAAAAAGTCGTATTTTTATTCGTGCATTTTGTGAAGCTCACCCTGTTCTCACGTAGAAGGAAGTTTCTCTACATCCATTCAAAATTTAGTTAGTTAAAGCATCTATTAAACAATAATTTTACCGTATACATGTATGTATATATGTATGCATGTATGTGCACTTGTTATAGCGCCCCTTCAGTCTCTCACTAATCAGAGGCGCTCCCGAATGCAGAGCGGACACTGCATCGGAGTTTCACGCCGAAGCGCTGAGCATTATTGTGAGCGAAGGACTTGCCCAGGGTTCTTACGCGGCGAGGTGGATTCGAACTTCGAACCTTCCGGCTCCAGGGCAACGACGCCACCACTACACCACCGCGCCTGTAGTGTACTATTTCTTTTGTTACACATCATAATTATTTCTATCTAGAATTCGCTAACTGTTATGGTTTACTCTTTCGACCAGAAGAGAATTTAATTATAATGTAATCAAGCGCCATTGGACGACTATAGGAGAAAACAGAGTTATAAATAGCTAATGTGGACGTCATAGGCCCTAATTAGACATTATTTTGCGAGCGTACATTATGTCGAGACCTCTCTCCGCCCATGGGCGCCCGCCCAATGGGGCAAGGAGGACACTTGTCCCCCTGGAAAACTGACACCTATTTTTTAAAACTAGACCTAGGCCCTACTGCTTTTTTGGTTTTAACAAATTTATTCGCAGCACTTATGATACGAATGATATATACAGTGAAAGTCAGAAATTTACGTTTAGAAATCTACAGAAATAAGTAGGCCTGTGCTCTTAATTTCCTGCCTTGCATTTTTAAGCTCTTTCTAAAAACTGTAACACTGACATTGGCTTTCAAGTTTCAACCCTCCTGAGGGCGCCCATGCAAATAGCAGACGTATCAATCGTGGTGTCACGACAACTCGTCTACCGACAACTCGTCTAACGACAAGTGGTCTCCGGACAATTCGTCTAACGACAACTGGTCTACTGGTAACTGATCCAGCGCTTGGGAAATGGAAGCTGGATGACAGATTTTAGAGGTGAAGTGGAGGTTGGATTGATGAAAAAGCGCAAGAGAAATGGAATCTGGATGATGGTTCTTTTACAGGTGAAATAGAAGCTGGATTGACAAAAATAACGAATGATAAATAAAAGCTGGATGAAGGCATTTCTAGATCTCAAATAGAAGCTGGATTGATAAGAAAACCGCTTAGGTAATGGAAGCTGGATGAGGGTATTTTTATATCTGAAATAGAAGCTGGATTGACTAAAATAACAGCTGATAAATAGAAGCTGGATGAAGGTATTTTTAGATTTGAAGTAGAAATGGGTGCATGTTTGAATACATGAATGAAAATCATCAATCCAGCTTCCATTTACGCTAAAAACCCATTTTTGTAAATCTAGCTTCTATTTCATCAATACTATTCGTCTGTAGACCAGTTGTCGTTAGACCAATTGTCCGGAGACGAGTTGTCGGTAGACGAGTTGTCGTTAGACGAATTGTCGTGGAACCATCGATCATGGTACCGTCTACTACTCTACTTGATTGGAATCTTGCTGTAATGCAACTTTTCGCAACTGCACAAAATTAATTATCAATAAAATTGCACTATAAAGTGCAAAAATTTCAAATTTCTCAACAGCACACAGTTGCACACTGAAATTACGTCAGGGAATCTGCTTATTCACCATTATTGTAATTATACAAATCAAGTCTGATATAAGCCAGACTGCATTTTGTCAATTTTGCATGCTGCCAGTAGCATTATAGAATCTAGCGAGGTCAAACTGTAGAGAAACTTTGATAAAGGGCTCCGGTTAATTATCAACCCTCGGGATTTCCAAAAACTGTTCAGAAGTGTTGATTATCCTAAGTCCTCACTCATATGATTCTCATAACGATTATCTCCACATTCTTAAACGACACTCGCATTAACATCTACTCTGGTCCTCTGGCTACCGGCCCTCAGGACCTCTGGCTACCGGACTAGGACCTCTTTCTGACTACACTTTGAGCAGCATTCTAACTCGATGCAGTGCTTGTGAATAAGCTGGCGCCCTGCAATTGGCTTTCGAGTGGCGATTTAGAAGTTTACAGATTACGATTACAATATAAAAGTAGCTAGAGGAGAAATTGTTCCTTGAAAACTGGCATCTATTTCTCGTTCATTCATTCATTCATTTATTCTATGGACTTATATATCGCCCTCTCAGGAACCTACTTTTGAACATCTACTCATAGTTTTAAACCTATTTATTCGCACAAAGGAAACTATTCATTTTAAAAATGATAGGCCTACACTAAATGAAATTGAGAAATTTACAGAAACCTGTTTGAAAAATACCCGTTTTCTTAATTTACAACTTCGTAATTTTCAAGCGCTTGCTACTAAAATATTAAACTGTGACCATGATAAAAATTTGGGCCCATCCTGCAAAATTTCTGCGGGCGCCCAGGCCTCCGCCCTACGCACCCGTGCGCAAATCGCCTACACCCGGTGACTCATACTCTTTCTGCGTACGTAAAATATGGACAGACCCTTATCGTTTTCTTTGCCACTATCGTTCTCACTAACGTCACCACAAAATACAAAATCATCGTCACCATATCCATCATAGGCTAATCATCAACGTCTTCATCATCGCTGTCATCGTCACCACTGGCACAACTACAAAGATCATCATGTCATTATCACCATCACCTGCACCCAGGGCCAGATTAAGGCATGTTCAACATGTTCGGCCCACACTTTAGGAGGCCCTCACACCTGCGAAAAAATATTTTTTGAGGCAAAATTGGTATATTCTGACGAAATTTCCACCAAGCGACTAAAAAAGGTCAGCATCTGTGCTGTTTCGGACGCAAAAAATCGGTATTAACTTATTGTAAAGAAATTTCTACCAAACAACTACAAAAGGTCATCAGATTTTTTGATTGAAGATCCACGAAAAGTTTCCGAACAGGGCCCCACATTTTTTAATCCGGCCCTGCCTGCACCTTACTACCACCGCAATCGTCGTCATCATTATCATCATCATCATTTTTGCAATCATTAGCATCACTATCATTATCATCTTCGCCCTTGTTACCACTATCCCCATCCCCGGCACTACTTTCACCACCTCAATGATGATCATTATCGCCACAACCACGATCATAATTGCAGCGAATTCGGGGGTTTCTCAATTTCGTAATTTTATTCAGGGAATCGTATGGACAACTTTGTCGTGGGACTCACCAATAGATCAGCCAATCCGGTCAGAGGATACTACGCCCTCTGCGGTCAGTACCCTGGACCGGCTGCAAACGGTGCCAACCTCAGTCTTCAGTGTAATCCAAGCACACCGTCTGGGCGATTCGTCATCGTCCAGCAGGCGAACGATAGCGTGCCCGAGTTGACCATCTGCGAATTCGAGATCTACGCCGGACAAGTCAGAAATAGTGAGTCTCGTTGACCAATGAAACACCGTAAGTAAGGTATACAAGGTAAAGTAGGGACCTAACAGAAGAAAAAGTTTGTAAGCTATGGAAATGCGAAGAGGTAATAGTATAAAATTAAGGTACTGCATGATAAGGTTGGCAACGTACGCTTAGGACAGATAAGTTGACGCAAGGTAGGCCTATACAAGGTGCGGCTAGATAAGTTACTGTGATAAACTCCACCAATGGTTGCACTCTGCCAGTGCCAGTCCCAATCCTGGGTTTAGGAGGAGGGCGACAATAATCATTATTGTTGCGGAAGTGCCGTTAAACAGCAACAAACAAAACTTTTGTAACTATTTTAATAGTTAATGTGATATAGTCGAAGGCTGGTAGAGTACGGTTATGTATTTCAGTCACGCGGGGTGTAGGCTATAGTGGGTATGTTCGTCGTTTTGCAGCCGAAGGGTTGAAGGTTCGAATCTACTTCAAATCGCCTTTTTAGTAGGCTATAGCAATAGCCTACGCCCTACGACATATTCCTTCCACGTTTTCTGTTTTAGTATAACAGTGTGATATCTTTGTTAACCAGACTTAGTGTTCTCCATTAGTATAACATTTTGATGTCTTCCTTGCATATAATCGTCGTGTAAACAAAGAAATATTTTTGAACTGCAATATATTGTACGGAAAAATGAATAGGCCTATATGAGGAATAATAATGTATAATGACGAAGCATAAAATTTACAAATAGCAGTGATGAATGATATGGGCCCCTATACTGTTCAAGTCCGGCTCTTTTGCAATCAGGGGTCATTGCATAATTACGTAACGCTCGGGGGTGGGTGGGTGGGGTCATTGAAAACGTTACGAAACGTTACGGGGGTGGGTGGGTGGGGAGAGCTGAACGTTACGTAACGCTTTGAAAAAAAATTATTAATGAATATTAAATTTCCATCGAATGAAACTTCAGACAAAGTCATGAAGTTTTAACTTCGTGACATTGATTTAAAACGTAATCGAAGAACCGGTAGGCCTATGTCTATTGTCTATTTTATCTGAAGAAGACACCAGTTATAATTATGCCAGGTCAACATTTACCTGTTCTCCCATTTGTGCAAACCGGAAATCGCTGTTCGAATTCCTCTTGGATTCCTGGCTTCGAAAAACGACTTTGAAGCCTATTTTAATTAGGCCTAGTGGACACGAATCTCAAATATTTTTGCTCAACAGGACTGAGAATTATTTCTATTAATAATATTATTATTAAAGTGCCCAGACTAAGCAAAAATTAGTTCATTTTGAATGTCGATTCATTATTATCAATGAGCAATGTCCGTGAAACTTTTCAGCAGTGTGTAAAATTTTATTCTGCAGATAAAATTTAAGAAAGTTGCAGTTCAAGCAAAGACCTCAGGCATGACTGCCATTTATATAAATAAAACATTATGTATATTGTAGGCCTAGCCTAGCCTACTGTCAAATAATTCACATACTAAGCTATGTTAAATTCCCTATGAAAATATGAATTAGGCCTATAATTACGCGCTCACATAAGCCAATACTAGACCTAAAACTCAACTGATTTTTCGTAACAATCGTTACGTAACGCTGAGGAGGGTGGGTGGGTGGGTCAAGGGAAACGTTATGAAGCGTTACAGGGTGGGTGGGTGGGTCTAAAACGGTCATTTTCAGCGTTACGTAATTAGGCAATGACCCCTCAGTATTATTTTATAGGCTTCCGAATAATCTTTGTTTCTTAGTGAACAGATGGAAGCGCTATTCGAAGCAGCGATTTGTGTCAATGAACTCGACCATCCTAAGCAAACGTTCTGCTCTGATGTGCGTCGGAAAATGCAAAGAAACCGTTGATTGTGAGTCAGTCAACTATCGCCAGATGGACAAGACGTGTAAGATGAATTTCCTGCCTCCTGGATCCGACGGAACCTCCGTCGCAGTAGAAAATGGGACGGACAATTGGGTGCAGACGTACGAGTTCATCTGAATCTCCATTGTGTGCGGTTTATTAGCAGAAAGTGAATTCAATTCAAAAGGTGTTTTTTAAAGTTTTTCAGTTGACATGCATCATTCTGGTAGTGAGTTGAGTGTTTCAGTGGATCTTTATGTTAAAAATTTGCTTGCACTCGGAATTGAACTCGATCTTAATGACTCTGACTCGTAAGCTTAGCCTACTCGACAATTTTGGGACTCGGACGATTCAGGTTGACTCAACAACATCATTGCTAGTGCCCCTTTTAAAATCGATTAGGCCTAGCAGTTTAAGAAAAGCTAACAATAAAAAGAAAATTTACTATATGGAAATTGACATTGAAATTTCTATAGAGCTTTCATCACAGTGCTGCATAGAAGTTTTGCTATGGTCGGTCCGTCTTTCTGGAATAAGTTACCTACATGTATTAGTCTCCGTAATGAACTTCTTTGTCTTTCTTTGCCCCTTTTCCGCAAGCGTTTGAAAACCATTCTTTTTGATTTTGGTTTGGTGCCAGGTCGGGAGCGCCTCTGATGAGTTCTCTTGAAATGGCGCTATATAAATGTTCAATTACAATTACAATCACAATGACATTGTGTCAGGAATTATTTGCGACAGGTTTTTAATCAAAGTCGTAGTTTACTTGAAATGCATCTTGTCTAGAACTCTGACATTATGCGATGAGGCGATATATACCTGGTAGGCTTACTGCGACTATAGGGCTATTGTGCACTTTTTGTGGCTAAATGTAGGCTACGCTAAATTCAACTTGTGAATTCTGATTTCCAATGGATTATTTTAATCGTTATCTGTTACAATGAGCAACCTAATCGGAAACTTAATATCGATGCGTTTCTCAACGTTTGTCTAAACTTTAATTATAAAACGCTGGACGAGAAAATAAACGCAGAATGGGTAGCCCAATATAAATGGGAAATCAAGTTTTTTAGTAGCTGCTGCTTAGCACCAGACGAGGGTCTCCGAGAGGAGTTAAGAGAAGGCCGATCAGCAAATATCCAAAGAATGTCGATGGGTCCTGCAAGAACGAGCTGCTCTGATGAAGGCCAAAATAATGAATCATTTTCCTCATCAGACTCTCATTCCTGACAACCATTTATTTTCACTTGAATTCTCGTGTTGAGAGCGCCTCTGAATAGTCATTCCGAGAGAGGCGTTTGGTTACATAAATATATGGACACAATTCAGTACAAATAAAGATAGGGGTCATTGCATAATTACGTAACGCTGAAAATGACCGTTTTGACCCACCCACCCACCCTGTAAGTAACGCTTCATAACGCTTTTTTTTACCCACCCACCCTCCCCAGCGTTACGTAACGACCATAGCTCGAGGGTACGCGTACCCTAAAATAGAATACGTTAAAATACGTACGTACCTTTCAAAAAATAGAATACGCGTATGGTACGTATGGCACCATACATGAAAATTGTATTCATGGTTTACTCGGTGACCCATAGCCTACGTACATGTATAATCTAATTTTTACTACTGGTTTTGTAATAATTCAGATGTGCATGACCATTATACGCGTTCAGCCATGAACTACCATCAGCGAAGGGTACACACCACTTCTAGACAACACAGCAATGTCACAGCATTGGTATATATGGTCCACTGTTATGGAACTCACTGCCTAATGACCTAAAACACATACCCACTGTTCATCAATTCAAACGGAAATTCAAATGTTACCTTTTGGCTGCACTTGTTTGAGTTACATTGTTGTTGCTTGCATAATGCACTTGTTCATATCTATATGCACTGCATGAATCGTCTGTGTTTAGTGTGCTTTTATCCATCTTGTGGGGAGCCTTAAGCTCCCAGTAAAAATCAATGTTGACATTTTATAATATGATTATGAAGATGTAATGGTGACCATCAATGTGTAATAACTGATAATTTACTGATGTAAATAGGGAACCCTGTTTTGCGGAACCACATGGTCCTTTGGGTAGCCTATACCTGTTGACAACCTGCACACGAATTTGTAAACTGTGAGCTTGTATTACTTTGTGGTGGTTTTCAATAAAGTTGATTGATTGATTGATTGAATTTGACGTCAACTGTTACGGGCCTATGCGTCATTGAAACCGGTACTTCCGGTAGCGTAGCAGTAAATTTAATTCGATAAATTCTTCGGTTATAAATAATTAATTTAATGCAAATTGTAGGCTACTGTCTTTCTGATGAGAGCTAAGTACACGCCACTGGTTTGCAAATTGCTGTAACTCGAAAGTTGCAGTAGGCCTATGTCTAGGCCCTCTAGGGCCTCTATGCTATAATTATAGCCTACGCATCAGTCAGCGATTCAGCGATGCCCAGAGAACATGGGAAGGAATGGACACACACATGAAAATTTTGAAATGCGAAAAATAATTATTTGATTGAATGCAATTTTTTTACAAACATTTCTGGTTTGGATCAGGCAATCGCATAAGAACACACCTTTGAAGTGCTGCAGCAGAACTGAGCCGACTGATTGACATTAGTGCATTAAGTGCAATGTATGCTGGAAAAACATAGACCTACAATAGGCCTATAGCATTGCAGCAATTTACTACGCCGCATAGGCTTACTGAATTGTGATTGTTTGCTTATATTAAATTGTACATTCTTATAACGAGCAATGACGTGGTTAACGTATTTTATTTATTGTCACGTACCCTAAAATAGGGCACGTTATAATACGTACGTACCTTTCAAAAAATAGAACACGTATGGTACGTACCCTCGAGCTTTGGTAACGACTGCTACGAAAAATCAATTAAGATTTGGGCCTATACCAGACCTATAGCCTATACGAATTCGTACTTATAATTCATATTTTCATAGCGAATTTAACATAGTAGGCTATGTGAATTATAATTTGACGGTAGACTAGGCTTGAAATATACAGAATGTTTTTTTTAAATAAATGACAGTCATGCCTGAACTGCACTTTCTTAAATTATATCTCAAGAATACAATTTTACACAGTGTTGAAAGTTTCACGGACTAAATTGCTCATTTTATAATTAATCAAAATTAAGATGAACTAATTAGGCTATACCCCGGTATTGCTTCGTCTGGATACTTCGATAAATGTTGATATTATTGATGAGTTCTGTTGAGCATGAATTTAAAATGTTTGAGATTCGTGTCCACTAAGTGAAATAGGCTATGCTTCAAAGTGGTTCGAATCTTCGATACATGTCAGGAATCGTTCTGCATTCGTTCTGCATTGTGTTTTTATTAACACTACTACTACTACTACTACTACTACTACTACTACTACTACTACTACTACTACTACTACTACTACTACTACTACTACTACTACTACTACTACTACTACTACTACTACTACTACTACTACTACTACTACTACTACTACTACTACTACTACTACTACTACTACTACTACTACTGCTACTGCTGATGCTGCTGCTGCTGCAGCTGCTGCTGCTGCTGCTGCTGCTACTACTACTACTACTACTACTACTACTGCACTCTGAAGTCCTAAACCACGACTAACAGCATTAAAAAATGAGCAATTTTTTAAAGATGACAACTCAAAATTCTACAATTAGGCTACAGCGTGGAAATTTAAAAAAATTTGACAATTGGGAGGGGACACTTATTGAAGTCTTACACTATGTCTTTCAGCACTTATATTATGAGAAATTTTGCTGAGTTGACAGCTCAAGGTATGGGGGCCTGAAGTTTTATTGGGGGGGGGGGGGCTCCGGTACCCTAGCGCCGGCACTGATTAAAACACTGGGGGCTTGGTCAATCCAGATTGATGGGTGTTGAAAATTCAGTTGGAGGAGAGGCAGTCGCTCAGTTAGCTTATATAGCAAGAAAAGAGAGAGAGAGAGAGAGAGAGAGAGAGAGAGAGAGAGAGAGAGAGAGAGATACTCCCACTTCTTCTGACATAGACCTGCCTGTGGTTTCATTTTGGTATGTCATCGTTTGATGGCTTGATAGCTAGACACCAAACATCATAAACTGATGAGTAATTTTTTCTTCCGTAGTAAACAGATGGAAGCGCATTTCAAACCAGCGACTTATGTCATTTGACGCAATCATCCTAAACAAACGTTCTGCATTTATGTGCGTCGGAAAATGCAAAGAAACCGTCGACTGTGATTCAGTCAACTATCGCCAGATGGACAAGACGTGTGAGATGAATTTCCACCCTCCTGGAGCCAATGGTAGCCACTTGTCCATCGCGGCGGGCTGGGGCAATTGGGTTCAAATGCACGAGTTCATCTGAATTTATATTGTGTGCCATTTAGTAGAAAAGGCTAATTCATATCAAACGTTTTACTAGTTTTCCATGCGGATATTTTACTAGTAGTGTGTACTGAGTGTTTCAGTAGGTTAGATCTTCATGCCAATGAGCTGGTCTCGGACTTGGACTCGATCTTAATGACTAGGACTTGAACATCTTTGGACTCGGCTTAGATGAACTCAGACTTGACTTGGACTCGATTCAGGTGGACTCGACAACATCATTGCTACTACCCCTTTTAAATTGATTAGAAGTTTTAGAAGAACCTATTAGACAATAAAAAGTTAATTTTATTATATTGAAATTTCCACAGAGCCTTTGTAAAAATGCGCCAGAAATGATTTGACGGCTGGTTTTGGTTAAGACCGTGTATTTTGTATAGTCTGTTTGAAATGCTATCTGTCAATAGAACTCTGACATTAAGCGATGAGGTGAGATGGAATGCGGATAGGCAATTGTGCACTTCTTATAGTCAGTTTACATGTGCACTAAGTAATCCAACGTGTGGGTTCTTTTTTCCAATGTAATTCTAATCGGTTGCAATGAGTCGCTTTATCATAAACTCGTAGTAGAATTTCTCAACGTTTGTCTTAACTTTAAAAGACGCTGGATGTGAAAGTGAACGCATGTTTGAGTAACTGCTATTTAGTACCAAACAAGCGTCTTATAGAACCGTAGGATGGTTCTAATTTCCAACTTTAAACTAAGTGTCGAGTGCAAACCCGATCCTAAAGAAACAGTTTCAGAATGCACATCACTGTATGCCGGACGATTTCACTTGCGTAGCGTAATAATATAGCCTACGTGCAGCCCTAATAGGCTATTGCGTATGTTTTAAGTAAATAGGCCTTTTTAATAGTCTATTATTCGGTGCGTATGTTGTCGGATCCATTGAACACAAGTTGTGAAGCACTATCAAGTTCATTTGATAACAATAGTTTGAGATGAGACTTGATAAAATCGTTTTACAAAAGTAACAAAACACGATTTTATTAAGTCACATCTCAAACTATTGTTAGGCTATCAAATGAACTTGATATTGTTTCACAACTTGTGTTCAATGGGTCCATCAACCCACGCACCAAATTATATATTTACTCCCACTACGAGAGAGGAAGGCTTAGACCCCAAGCCGGAAATCCTGGCGCCGCCACTGTTCCAATAGCCTCTCTTTGCGCGTCCCACTATTTCGTTTCTGCCATTATTTTGATCGAAACGCTTCCATACAACGGTGGCGGTGCCTTTCATTAAACACTGCTGCTGTTATTAAACGGAATTCCTACCGTCAATCTATGTATTGGCTTTCTTTCAATACGATGCCTACCTGACATGCAGCCAAACTGTGGGTCCGAAACAAAAGCGGCAGATGAGTCTACGGACGTCTTATTGTAGGTCTATTTCAGCGTTTCAGTGTTTCACTGTGTCAGTGTTTCCAATGCCTTCGCTTCCATTCATTCGTTCGTCGTCCGATGAATTCGTTTTGCAAACCTAATTTGAACGAAGCGCATGCATTCAACAAACGCTTAAGGCTGTTTCCTGTGCTGTGCTTTTCATTCTGCGTTACGGTTGTTATAGTCTATACTTAAAATGCACTTTCTTAAGTCTCCAGACACATTTCACACATACTCAAATTCAGTGCATTGTATGTGCGGCCCTCGTCTTCTTTTCTAAAATGCAATATGGCCCTTGGCCCAAAAAGGTTGTGCACCCCTGTTATAGAACGAACTTTTCTAAGGCTTTCTGATCATTTGTTTCAATACAGTTCCAGCCAAACAATGGGTCCGCGGGACGCATGTGGCAGATGCATTTATAACTGACGTGTGCATGAATTAAGTAGCCTATATGCTGACTGCATGTATTATAGCTCGGACGTGAATTTCTTTTGAACAGTAACCCTATGGCCCTTCAGATAGCCTATGCAACTCAAGATGCTATTGATTCTGAAATCCAGTTGTCATGGTTACCAAACATATAAATTGCCGAGATCGTCCAGGTAGTAGTCGACTTTAAACTGTTCACATTCGTCGTTGGTCGCTGATACAGATGGCAGGTTTAGGATATATACTGAAAGTGAATTTATGGTTATTAAAGAATTTCTGCTTTTAATTTGCAGCTACACGCAGCCAAGTCATAGGTCTAACTATAGGCGTATATAGGACCTAATTCAGCTTACTGTTCACTTACCTATTTAGCCTTATATGATCTGGTCTGATCAGAACGGACCTGAATCGAGCTTGCTTTACTTAAACTTACTTGTGGCTATGAACAAGAAGTTTGCATGTGCCGTGATTAATGTGGTTGAGATTCTTCTTGGCAGCTTGTGGTTCAATATCCCAGGTAAGATATCTTTATTTGTCCTTGTTCATCTCTGTGCGTTTGTCTATGATTTATTTTCATTCTTCTCTGATATATTATCAAACCAATCAATAAAAAATCAATCAATTGAAATTTATATAGCGCTCCTTCAAGGTAACTACTCAGAGACGCGCCAGGTCGAGGTCAAGCGAAAAAACAGTCTTAAGCAGTTTGTGAAATTTAGAACAGCTTGGGAGGTGTCGCATAGTCAAGGGAAGTCCATTCCAGGTTGTTGGACCAACCACAGAGAACGAACGCCTCAGCAAGTCAGCATTGTCGGTTTTGCATTTTCAAGCTCTTGCTAAAAACTGAAACTATGATTATTAACTACAATTATATAATTATTATATGTATAAATGTCAATTCAAAGTCACGATTTTTAGGGTGAAGAAGACTCAACTACGGATGCTAAGAAGGGCTGTGGGTTGAACCCCAGCCCCGGCAATTATACTCACCATGATTTTCTATCTAGTTTTGAATCATGGGATGATGAGGAAATACATGAAAGTCCAGTGTAGTAAAGAGAATAAGGTATACAGACTCAGAGGCAGTGCGGTGCTCTATATATTGTAAAAAAAAGTCAGGACAGCTCAAAGAAACGGACAAGGGCAAATGTTAATTTTGCCATCCTATCAGTTAACACATTTAGCCTATTATTGATACTTTTCCCGACGACATAAAATCCCGCGACAGTTAATCCCGACGTCATAGGACGCAGGTCCATCAACAGTGAAGTTAGGATCATATACACGATTGTAAATCCTTGCTTATGTTTAGCAATCGATTATTGCGACTATTTCGCCTAACGTTACCGATATTTTCATCTAAATATACAAGTCTTGCCTAAACTTACCCTATGTGAAAACATTGCTTTGCTGTCACATCTTCCGATCTTATTTTACCTATAGGTCCTATTGCGTTGATGAAGTTCGCAAGTGCCGTGTTTAAAGCGATTGAGATTCTTGGCAGCGTTTGGTGGCTTTCTCCAGGTAAGTTGGTTTTATGGTCTTCTGTTATAGGCCTAATGCATTTTTATTTATTACTAGCTGAACCCGGCCACGCGTTGCAGGGGCTGAAAATAGCTTCCCCTCCCCCTCCCCTCCCCCTCCCGCTTGAGCAAGAAGACTGCAATGAAATACGAAGGCCGCAATGAAATGCGCTAAAGAAATTTACGGAACAAACGTGCCCGAATTGGTATGCAAGGCTTATTGACGGGCGTAGGCTATGTGTTGAAAACGGTAGAATTTGCAAAGTTGCTTTTTTTTAAAACATTGCGCTTTTCTCCGAAAAGCATTCTGCAAACCTGGCCGTGTTGGAACTAAACGTTTTGGTGAAGTTTCGAAAGCAATCAATGAAGAAAGTTCGGAGATCTTTGAAGCCGTGCCAAACGCGGTTACATTTTTATATATTATATAGATTCTCATCTCCAGTATAGGCCTATGTAGCATTGTCTCTGCAACGTTTAGTTAAACACAAAGATATTATAGTCTACGACTTTGGTTTAAGGTCTCCCATCACAGTTTATGCATCAGGCCCTGTCTTAGTGTTTCTCTCTCTGCTGTTGCGTCTTTCTATCTGTCCATGTATGAATCCCACCCGTGTCCTCTGTTGTCCGTTCAGTTAGTGTTCAGTTTCCAGTTATTAATTTTAGATTGGAAATTGTCCCCAATGAATTATTGTATTGACACCAATTTTTAAATATATCCAAGTTTAGACCTTTAAGAAATATTTTAACATTATAGCACCATAATAGGCTACTAATAATAGGTCCACTGATGAGGCCTATATGAAAATTGAAATTGAGATATCCACAATTAAAACTCTATGAAAAATACTAACGTTCTTAATTTCCAGCTTTGCAGTTTCAAGCACTTACTAAAAAATTTCACCTTGATCGATTGTCTTTGTCCTGGGTATAGACATAAAATTTTATCTGCGGGCGCCCATGTCTTGCACGCAATGCACGGGAGCAACCGAAAAGACATTGTTCATCACCACGAGTGGAGATCCGTGAGAAAGACCGAAAGACAAGCGAAGGAAGCTTGGCAATAAAGAAAAACTTAGGTTAAGATGTCCTGCGTACAGCGCGTAGAGGTAATGCACATATAGGCCTAGGCCAACGTGTCGAATCGATGGTGGTGGGTTAGTTATACAATACAATACAATTAGTCATTTATACCGCGCTTTAACAAAAACAAGTCTTGCACAATAGCGCGCTTCACTACAAATCTAGTTATAATACAACTGTTGAACTGATATAATGATTATAGTTGGTTACTGGCTGGTACTAGCTGCGGTAATATTTTAGCCACTCGTTGTGGAGTACCACTTACAGTCTATTGATTTCTCTTACCAAGATTATTATGGGATACTGTCTCGCTGTCGTACGTTATTACTTAACATTGGTACCACTTGTTGTGGTCTTTGCATATAGTCTACAACTCTAGTATGTTTTTTCTCATTTGTAATGTTTTCATCTACTGGTTGATATGATAATCGCTTTTAAAATGATTTGATATGATTATTATTGACTTGGCCTATATCAGTGTTATTAAAGTTTCAATTTACTTTTCAGTTCCAGTTTTAGTTTTAGTTTTGTTTTAACTTTTCAGTTTAGTTTTAGTTTAAGTTTTTGAAATCTTTTCAGTTTTAGTTTTAGTTTCAGTTTTCAGAACTTTTCAGTTTTAATCAAGTTTCTGTAAACCTTCAACAGAAGGAATTGAATTTTTTTATTAATGACATTTTTCATTTTTATTAGCAAAAGCAATAAATTAAGCTAAATTCATGTTGTCATGTGATACATGAGCTACAGTGTGAAGCACTCCACTTTTTATTTCGAAATAAAGTAACATTAGTCCGATTTAATTCCAGAGCACGGTATTGAATTTTATGAAGAAAGAATTGTAAATGTAACTTACCCAAACTGAAATTTAAAAACACTAAGCTAGATAAAGTTATGTGCAGTAATCTGGCACAATGGGATGTGTCACAAGTCTTTTCCCTCTTCTTCTCTACGTGTGACCTTCAGTCTCTTCGGAAGCTTCTTCGTATAAGTTCGTGGTAGCGTAGGCCTATCCCTAGATAACTGTTTCATTAGCTAAATGGCTAGGTTAAAGAATCTACAGTCTTTCACTGTTTTGTTAACCAACAACGACGACGTGTTTAACTCTTCTTATTATACTCCAAAATCCGATATAAAGTAAAACGATCAGCAACAACACAACAATGACTACACTTGCGTTATCATAACAACTACACGACTACTATCTTCATCAGTCTACTCTATCGCAACTCAACAACAACTCTTACAGCCTATCTCAACGGCTCTCAACACGCAACTCTCCTTCTTCACTTCCACTCCCTTCTTGTACAATTAACGTACGCTCGTCTAGACGTCACGTGCTGTCCAGACAATCACCTGTGCAGACGCCGCGCGGCAATTTGCACCTGGCCTACTTACGTCGCTGTACGACAATCGGCGTGCACTGATTAAATTAGCTTACATTACCTCCTTCCTTTCTTTTGAAGAGAGCTAATTAATCTTAAAAATTAGCGAACGTATAATGCTTAAACTAAATACAAACAATTCTTATACTAAATGCAATCACAAAATACCTTATACTACAATCTCGATAAGCAGTCTGCTACTACATTCAACTTTCCTTTCTTATAGTTCAACAGAATGTCAAAATTTTGCAATGATAAAGACCATCTGACTAACTTAGCAGACTTCGACATTGACTCAGTCAAATAAACTAAAGGATTATGATCAGTGAACACATTAATCTTGGAACCAATAATGATTTCTTTCAATTTGTTTAAAGCCCATATGATTGCATAGGCTTCCTTCTCAATCGTCGCCCATCTCCTCTGGGTATCTGTCAGCTTCTGGCTGATAAATGAAACGGGACGTTCTATCCCCTCATCGTCCACTTGTGACAGCACAGCCCCCACAGCAAAATCACTGCTATCACAGTACAAATTAAATGGTTTGCCAACCTCGAACATGTACAGAATAACATTCGATAAAACAATTTCTTTAAGAGAATCAAAAGATTTCTGGTGGTCCTCAGTCCAAATAATGTTCTCAGGTGTCTGCTTGCTAGTTAAATCTGTCAATGGTTTAGCAATCTCAGCAAAATTACAAATAAATTGTCTGTAGAAACCAAAGAATCCTAACATTTGCTTCACTTGCTTCTTCGTTTCAGGGTTTTTTAAATTAATCAAACTGTCAATCCTATCTGGATTCATCATCTTCTTCCCTGAACCAATGAGGTGACCGATGAATTTCACCTCACTCTTACCAAACACACATTTCTTCAAGTTCAAAGTTACATTATGCAGTCTTATTTGTTTCAAAAACAATTTTAAATGTTTCAAATGAATGTTCCAATCATCAGAATGGACTGCAATGTCATCAACATAGGGTTCAGTAAATGCATTAATCGGTTGCAAAATCATGTTTATGGCTTTTACAAAAGTCCGTCCAGAGTTAATCATTCCAAAAGGGACACGTGTAAATTCGTACAGTCCACTATGGGTAACGAATGCGGTTTTCCATTGGTCGGATTTCTTCACCGGACAAGTCCAGTAAGCACTGCGACAGTCCAAGACGGAAATAAACTTGGATTTCCCGACTTTGCTCAGCACATCGTTGACGATCGGCATGGGGTATCGACAATTTTCAGTATATGAATTCACGTACCTGTAGTCGCACGCGAGTCTCAAGGATCCGTCCTTCTTCTTGACGATGACCAGCGGACTTGCCATTCTGCTCGACGACGGCTGAATGATGTTTGCTTTCAGCATCTCTTGTATTTGTTTGTCCACTTCTGCGCGGTATATCAACGGTATTCGATAAGCCGTGAACTCCTTCTCTCGAAAGTCTGGTCTCAGCACCACTTCGTGTTCTACCAATGTACATAATCCAGGTTTGTCCGAAAATCTGTCTGCATATCGGTTCAGTACATCCAGTAGCTGTTTCTGTTGCTCGCTCGTAAGATGTCCGATCTGTTCATAGTCCAATTGCAGCGATTTCTGTGTCGTCTCTGCATGGTCTTCTTTCAATGGTAGCTCTACCACTGATCCGAATTCGTCGTCCTCTTCCACGATGAGACCACACGATAATGTTCTTGCGATGAACTTCCTCATTTTGTTGGCATGGACGATTCGTCGGCCGTTTTCATTCATGTCCACCAGATACGAATACTTGGATCTTCTTTGTAGCACTGTACATGGACCATGCCATCGTGAGATCAATTTATTGGTTGACGTTGGATACAGGACGATGACGTTTTCTCCTGGTTCGAATTCTTTATCCTTGGCCCTCTTGTTGTATTGACTGGCGTATTGTTTTTGCTTTTCCTCTGCACAATTCTCAGCAAATATCAAAGCTTTCTCCATGTCTGCTCTTAAGTTCTTCAGGTACTTTGCTGGTTGTACTCCAATGTTTGGCGGTAGATTTATTTCTTTGGTCCAGCTTTCCTTTAAGATAGTTAATGGTCCTCTTGGCATTTTTCCATACACCAGCAGATATGGTGCCACTCCTGTCGTTGCGTTGGGAACTTCTCTCAATGCCCATACGGTAAACGGAATGATTTTATGCCACTGTCTTGGATTTTCCACAATGACATGATGCACCATCTTCTTGAACGTCTGATTCCATCTCTCAACTAATCCAGCTGCCTCTGGATGCCCCGGTGAATCGAATCGTGGACAGCATCCCATCAATTTCAAAAATTCTCTTGTAAGACTGGCTGTAAAATTCGTGCCTCTGTCGCTGGTGATCACAGACGGCACCCCCACGTCAATGAAAAGCTTCATCAAAGCTTCGCACACAGCCTTAGCAGTCAATGACTTCAGCAAGAAGATTGTCGGCCATCTTGTACATGAATCCACTATGCACAAGCAATACTTATGCCCAGCTGCTGACTTCGGTTCTATTGGGCCTACCACGTCCATAGTCATCCGTCGGAATGGAACATCTTCCCTTGGAATTGGTGTAATCGGCACTCGATCCATCACCAAACTTCGTGCCTTCAGCTGACACTTCTCACAGGACTTACAAAATTTCACCACGTCTCGACGCATCTTTGGCCAGACAAAGGACAACTTGATTCTCTCTCGTGTCTTCTCTTCTCCCAAGTGTCCGCCAAATACTGACTCGTGAGCTAATTCCATTACTTGAATTCTTCTCTCTTTCGGTAACACCAACTGATACACAAGCTGATCCAGCATTTGATGCTTCTTATACAGCAATCCATTCACCACGATAAACTCTGATCCTTGGTCTTCAGCGATCCTCCACCACGATTTCAGTGACTCGTCATTTCTCTGCTGCTCCTCGAATTTCTTCGCATCTTCCAGCTGTCTTTCATCGTTCGAATTCTCTGTGAACAAGTCCCTCATACTTGTCTCCAGTTCAGCGTCGCTTCCGGAATCTTCACTATCATTTCGTTCACATGCAGCCATCTCTTCTTCAGTTTCATTGTTCTCAGATGTTGTTCTTTCGTCATCTTGGATGCTGAGTTCATCTTCGCTTTCCGTGTCATCTTCTTGCGAACTTTCGTTTATCGTTTCATCTTCTCCGTCTTCGACTTCTGCTCTCCGACTTTGTGCTCTTGTAGTCACATTCGCTTGTAGCTCTCCTTGCAATATACTGATTGGTGGAACCTCTTTCAGTTCTGCAATTATCTCTGGATGTAGCAGGAACTTTTCTGGATTTTCTTTACACAGTTCTGCTGAAATGCTGGCACACACTAAAGTTAAATATGGCGCGATATTTATTGTCCTGTCCTCTGTAGCTGCTCCTTCGTTACGACCGCTCATCCGCACTTCGATTTTCACCAACTTAGCTGGAATCGGCTCTCCAGCTACACATTGCAAATGAACTCTGCCGATTTCTTCTACTGTCGTTCCTTTCAGTAGTTCCTCGTTGATTACTGGTATCTCGGTCCCCGAGTCAATCAACGCCTCGACTTGCACAGGCTGCCCATCAGTCCCACGTATCTCCACATTTACATGCTGCAACGATATTTTCTTTATGCGTTGACACTCCTCTTTACTTTTTGTTTCTCGACAACTTTCTGCAATGGAAGTAGTCTTTATCGCTTCTTTCAGTATGGTGAACTGCGGCGTACACTTCATCACTGACTTTATTTCTGTTTCTTGGTTGCATTGTTCTTCCCAACCAGGAGGTGCATTTATCACTTGTATCTGGTTTACTCGAAGATTTTCTGCACTTCTGCTAAAGTTCTTCCTCAGATTTGCCGCTCCTGGTGCTTGGCAATGTTTTATTAGGTGTTTATCAGAATTGCAATTGTGGCAACGCTTCTTGATAAAACTTCTTTGCTCCTTGTTCTCCCACTTGTTGTACGGCGTGTAAGATGCATTACTTTCTGTTGGGCGTCCCAGCGGCGGAGTTCGATTGTAGGCTTGTCTGTCCCACGTTGACTGTTGTTTATCTTGCGACCACTGCTTTCCAGAATAATCATCTTTCTTTGTATCATTACTCTTGGCTTGGCTTCCGGTGTCTTTGCTATCCTTGTTCCACTTGGGTTGCTTTGGACTATTGTCCCATGCTTCAAATTTCGGTTTGTCTTGGAACATCACACCAATCCGATTGTTTACATGTATATCTGCGAGATCTGCAACATTACTAGCTTCCAAGCATTCTGTGCACTCCCTCTTTTGCTAAGACAAACTGTAGTGGACCTGGTGGTAAACATTCTTTCAGCTTATCCGCCACTAACAAATCAAACAGCTTCTCGTAGTCTTTGTCCACTCGTCTACTTCGGACATAATAATTCAACAGGTTCTTCAGCCTAGCCGTGAACATCGTATACGTTTCTTCGGCTGTCTTCTTGGCATCTGCAAACCTTGACCTGTACTCACGAGCTGTTAACTTGAATTCCTTCAACAAATGCTCTTTCACTGCATCGTATTTATCTAAATTCTCAAATGACAATCGATTCAATACCGTTCGCGCTCTCGGGGTCATCAATGGCAACAACAATTTCACCCAATATTGCTTTTCCACAGCGAAGCTATTGAATGCATTTTCAACTGTTTCAAAATATAATGGCACTTCCATCATATCATACGGCATCTTCGGTAACACATGCTTCATTGCGTCACCTATCTTCTTAATCTTGGACACCATTGTCTCACTTTCTTTGAGTCTAATCTGTTCTGACACTTCTCGGCTCTTACGATCATCTTCGTCTCTCTTCTTCAGTCGATCTTGATCTTCGATTCTCCGCAGTTCTTCCTGTTCTATCTTCTGTTGTAATAGTTCTAACTGCTTTCTGCGTTCTTCTTTTTCAATGGCCATTTCTTTAAGTTGAGCCTCCTTGATAGCAAGTTTCTTTTGTTCTAACTGCATCTGCTCTTCTCTTTCTCTTTCTGCTTTTTTACGCTCTTTCTCCTCTTGTTTACGCTGCTCCTCTTTCATTATCATGAATTGCAGCAACGCCTCCATAGACATCGGTGCCTCAGGCTTCTCCACTGGCTTCTCCGCAGCGCCTCCGACAGCACCTTCTTCTTCTTTCTTAGCCCAAACCTCGGCTAAATTTCTCATCAATTCTTCCCTCGACATTTGTTCAACTTCTTCTGCGTCTAGATCTGCTTCAATTAGCAGTTTTATCAGTCTATCAGTAGACATCTTCTTAATATTTGCTTGCTTTTTCTCCGTAAGTTTCTCCATCTTACTTCTTTACTTTACTGATGCTAGTCGATAAATAGTAGGCTACTCTTCAAATGTTTGCAATTGACTGACTTCAATTCTTTAAGCAAACTTCAATAGACAAGCAAGTTTTTTCTACCTCGTAGTCGTTGTGTTGTCGTTTCTCACTGACGTACGGATGCTCGATGTATCGTTGCTTCTCCCGTGTGCTCGGCTCCTCGATAAATTCACAGCGTCCGTTCCTCCACAACGTCTGTTGATTGAATAGAATCCCTCCGTTCGTAACTACGATCGTTCTCCTGCAACTTGAATCGTTATCCTGCAACTTGGATCGTTATCCTGCAACTTGGATCGTTATCCCACCGCTGCCACCAAATGTCACAAGTCTTTTCCCTCTTCTTCTCTACGTGTGACCTTCAGTCTCTTCGGAAGCTTCTTCGTATAAGTTCGTGGTAGCGTAGGCCTATCCCTAGATAACTGTTTCATTAGCTAAATGGCTAGGTTAAAGAATCTACAGTCTTTCACTGTTTTGTTAACCAACAACGACGACGTGTTTAACTCTTCTTATTATACTCCAAAATCCGATATAAAGTAAAACGATCAGCAACAACACAACAATGACTACACTTGCGTTATCATAACAACTACACGACTACTATCTTCATCAGTCTACTCTATCGCAACTCAACAACAACTCTTACAGCCTATCTCAACGGCTCTCAACACGCAACTCTCCTTCTTCACTTCCACTCCCTTCTTGTACAATTAACGTACGCTCGTCTAGACGTCACGTGCTGTCCAGACAATCACCTGTGCAGACGCCGCGCGGCAATTTGCACCTGGCCTACTTACGTCGCTGTACGACAATCGGCGTGCACTGATTAAATTAGCTTACATTATGGATAAAAAATCTGTTGAACAGTGTACACAGATTCAACATAGGCTACGTACCTTATACAGACTGCTATGTTGAGACTTGAACTTCCTGTCACAATAATTTTGCTGCCCGTCAGCAACACCTCTACTTTTAAAGTAAGTGTTGGGAGCATGTGTATGAGAATGGCCTATCTTCTGGGATGATATAGGCTAATCTGCCCTTCCAATACACAAGCACAGGCCAGTAAGTGTCAAACGAGTCTGCCATCATGCTGTAGTCCGAATCCGAAAGTGTGTGATCTCGGATCCATTAATGGAGATGTAATAAAACTCAGCGCCCTGTTCCAAGATCAGTGAAGTTTCAATTAGGTCTACCACCACCAGCAGCAGCCACAAATAGGCTTGAAATAGCCAATAGACACGTCTATTTCCATCTTCATTTGTCCTATCCATAAACATCTAGATAGATAGCATGCCTAATCTAGCCTACGTGCATGTCATATTCTAAGTTTGACGTTTGACTCAAACGTCAAACTTATTTCAAACACATTTATATGCGGGTCATTCTTGCATAGGCTAATCATTCTTTACCGTGCGGAGTGGCGAGGAACTGGAGGAACTAAGTCTAAGTAAGTCATTCTTGCATAATGAGGTAACGGCATCATGCTGCTCCATATTGGTTGGCAGACAATGTTTGTTGACTTTGGAATCATGTACAATCTTACATGTGATCCGTAGGCCGCCTATGTGTCATGTATTTATACAGGCTCAAGTTCAAATATTCATACCCTTCTCCTACACGGACCATGCTTCAAATACACCTGTAACTAACTTCGCTCGCCCAGTGGTCAGCGGTGCCAAGCCACCCGTAACAATAACTAATCAATGTCAGCCATGTCGGGTTGTTTAACTGACGCATTGTAATCGAATTAATTATACGCATCACTATCTTGTCATGGCCACAATCTTTATGGTTGACCGCATTTTACAATAGGCTGACCTCTATCTGCTTTCTCAGCAGATAGAGAAATGGTTAGACCGGATGTTTGCTTGAGACATATTGCTCTCATACATGTAAGCCGCTAACTGTTGCAGACATTCCGCCATTTGTTTTGTGCGCCACACAGATAAATTAATTCAGTTTTCAACTTTCAAGTTTAGTTTTAGTTTAAGTTTTAAACTTTTCAGTTTAGTTTTAGTTTCAGTTTTCAGAACTTTTCAGTTTTAGTTTTAGTTTCAGTAAACTCAAATGGAACTTTTGAGTTAACTCAGATTCAGTTTCAGTTTTAGTTAACTTGAATAACATTGGCCTATATCTCATTATGTCTCTTTTGCCCACAAAGTGACATTGCTGGCCTTCTCATGTCGAACCGATATGGCTATTACTTGCTATTGTTATATTTTTAACAACTCGTTGTGGAGTACCACTTACATGTATAGCATGCCTATTGTTTTCTTCTACTATGGCCGCCTAGTTTATTATTGACCAGTTGCTGTCTTATTGTCGTCTGCTATAAGCTAACATAGTTGTGGTCATTGCCTATGGTCTGCAACTCTTAGCCTGCATTCATTCATAATTTGAACTAGCTTTATTTTGTCATGCTTCATCAACGCACATGTAGGCCTATGATAGGGCATGTGTTCTCTGTTTACACTCTGTCTTATCTCTCGTTCTCTCCCTGCATTAACTCATTTACTTGATTTTTTGGCCTACATTGCCAACTAACATCTACACTCTTCTGTCACCACCATCTTGATGCAAACTCTTGTTTTTGGTTGCCCAGGAGTAGAGTGATTATACTGGTTCTCGATCAGTTTGCACTCAATGACCCTGGGTCAAGGTCAAGGTCAAAGGTCAAGGTCAAGGTCATCTTAATTAGATCACATTAATTAGAGCATATTAATTAGGTCATATTAATTAGGTCATATTAATTGGGTCACGCTAATTAGGCATTTTAATTAGGTTATAGTAATTATATTATATTAATTAATAATAATTAGAATTGTTTAATTATAGCAATTAGTGAACCCTAATTAGCAGCGCAAGCCCCACTCCGACCGAGAATGCTCATCAGAAGCATGGTGTTGCATTCTGGTCCCTGTACTGGCTTCCACTTCTCAACATCCCCCCTCACATTTCTGCAAATTTCAATTTCTCAAGCGTAATCTGACCTATAATTAGCAACACAAGGCCCAAGCCAACCGGAAATGACTCATCGGAAGCGCCCTTAGCCATTCTGGGTGCTGTACTAGCTTCCACACCTCAACCTCCCCACACATTATTCCTTCAGTCATCAATTTCTCTATCTCGGCATATCTCCGCAACATTCCAACCCACACACCCAGCCATATCCCCTTCTTTTAGGTGTAATATATCACTCTACAACATCTAACCTCACCCTCCAACCCTCCAGACCACCCCTCCACACACGCAAATTTGCATTATATGCATAAGAATCTGTCAAACAGGAAGCGGCGAGCCCTAACAACGGCCCAATCGACAAGCACGAAACCCTAAGTATGCCATCTCTCTCTCCCTCCACAGCCCTCAACCTCACCCTCCAACCCTCCACTCCACTTTCTCCACCCAAAACTAGGTATTTTCACATAAGTGCCAACCAACCAAAAGCGAGAAACCTAGAAACCGACCAGGAAGGAGTCGAGAACGCCTAGGAACGATCTCTCTCTCCCTCTATAGCATTCCACCTCACCCTCCGCCCCTCCATTCCAGACCTCTATACACAAATTTATCCTATACGACTAAGAACTGACCAATCGGGAGGCGACAAATCCTAGCGACGAGCGAATCAGGAGGCGAGAATTTCTGTGCATACCTTTAAAATATATCAATTATTCGCCATTTTATTCGAAAAAAGCCATAATTCAGGCATTTATACGTTTTCTTACAATGTTTTTGGGGGGTCATTTCGTAGATTGATCCGACTATACAGCCTTTTGAAGCAATAGGTCGCCATTTTGGCCGCCATCTTGTTTTCTGATACAACCGCTGGAAATCAAGCATGCTAACCACGATTTTAGTTTTCAGGAGGGTCAAATTAGTCTAGAAATGCATGTTAGCAACTTGTTACATGATTTTATTCTAACAGTGCATTTTCAGATTCCAGTCCTGGTCTTGTTGGCGGCCATCTTTTTTCCCGCCAAAATTAGACCGCTTGCCGTGATCCGATTTCATGCAACTTTTAGTATGTTCATCACCAGACCTAAGACACCAGAAAATCATCAGAAAACGTTTTTTTGCAATTTGTCTGGGGTTCACCGAAGTTATGTCGTAGATTGACCCGACTAGTCTGCCTTCCCTCACGGGCGACCGCGGTCCCTGCGGCGTGGCGACGACGAGGCCCGCTTTCCTAATTAGATCAGGCTTTGGCTCGTAGAAGTTAAAGTCGAATACGCTCCAACACAGCTCTTTCAAAAATTTTCTTCACCCACAGTACGCATGAGTCTTTAAATTCATACGAGCCAAAGCAGGATCGATTGGGATCGCGTGCCACGTCGTCTCCTCGCCGCAGGGACCGCGGTCGCCCGTGAGGGAAGGGGCGCTTCCCGCCGCCGCCGCGCCGCTCGAAGGTGCCGCCGGTCGATTTTGCGCGTTGGTAAATGTTGGACTTAGCGTTTTCAGAGTTGACGAATGCAGGTTTCTACTAAGTTGTGCGCCTGCTAACCCTAATGCGCATTGTAATTCGCCACTCGTAACCCTAATTGGCCTTTCTTCGTACAATATTTTCGTATTTTCCCAAATTGGTGTCATGTTACAAATATTGAACACCTTTGTTTGCACAAGCTTAAGAATGGAGCTCCCACCCCACCCCTGCGTTTCACCAACTTAACTCTCTGAACCCTAAAAAGACTTGCAATTGATTAATTGTGACCCTAAGTTGAATATCTTCGCACTCTAAGTTAGTACTTTACCAAAATTGCCGCCATGTCACAAATAATGTATGACTTTGTTTCCACAAACTTAGGAATACACACTTCCCCCACCCCATATTTCTCCAACTTGCCACATTCGACGTGCATTTTCTGTGTTTCAGGCTTTGCAAATTACAAATTTGTTTTCGTACAATGGCAAAAGTTCGTGTCTTACATTGAAAAGTTCATATCCTGCGCATACCCACATCTAACATTTTCAAAATGTTACCTTGCCAATGTTCAAGTCGGTCCGCTTTGTGGTCATACACTTCAAATGTTTGTCTGACACAACTTACAATCTTAGTTGTTACATGCAAAGTTGATATCCTAAGTTAGAAAATTTGATCAAAGTATACACGCTTATGTTAGAAATTGAAGAGTTCATGCGCCTATGCGCTTTACCCATCCTCCTCTCGAACTTTGCCTCTTCCACTTTACCGCACGCATATTGAAAATGTATATGTTGTTGAATATATGCTTGTGAATTTCGTATATTTGATATGTAATATGCCAAGATTTAAGAAAAAGCGCCACCTGTTGAAAGACATTATGACGAATCTGTGGTTTGTACTCTTACATGCGCAAGAATCAAATCAAATCAAATCAAATCATTTTATTTTGTAACCAAACAATCTTTTACAATTATGCAGTTACAAATCACATTTTCAAATTAGAATGGCCACAAGGATGGGCCCTGAAGGGATCACTGACCCCGCTGATAGGGACACCTACGTACATGTGAAACGAAAAGATGAAACGGCCGACAATTGCTACTAACAAGAAGTGAATGATTACAACTACTTCTGGTATCTTAACTAAACCAGACAATGTAAACTCTTAACTACATAAGAAGAAGAAAAAAAGTTAAAGAGTCAACAAGTGCAAGACATGTGTGTGTGTGTGTGTGTGTGTGTGCGTGTGTGTGGCTTACATGGACCAACACATTGTTACATCATAACACAATGTTGCCATTATTGACAAGGTGAGAGCGAAACTTTTTCTTAAACAATGATAGTGATGGAGATTGCCTAACTTCTTGAGGGATTTTATTCCAGATTGAAGGACCAGTGGCTCTAATACAGAAAAGACGAGTATTTGTGCGAGCAAAGATGCATCTGTAATTTGACGAGTTTCTTGTTGAATGAGAATGGATCTGAGAAGCAAGATTAAAGAATCCCTTGAAAACAGGAGGGAGCAAACCGTGGTCAAAGCGATACATAAATTCTCCTGATTGATAGAGTTGAATCTGCTCAAAATTTAATATGTTAAAATCACAAAATAAGGGGTTGGTATGCGATAAATATGTAGTACCAGCCACTTTTCGAATGACCCTTTTTTGGAGTATTATCAGTCTATGCAGTCTAGTAGTGTAGTTAGATGCCCATATTAGATTACAGTATGCTAAGTATGGATACACAAGTGAATAATATAGTTTTACACGGATAGAGGAAGGTAGTAGGTATGCAGTACGTGCTATTATCCCAGTATTTTTAGCAATTTTTGAGGAAATACATTTTATATGATCTATCCATGTTAAATGTTGATCCACATAGACTCCCAAAAATTTTGTGGACTCTACCCTAGAGAGATTGGATCCATTAATACATAGTATAGGAAGTTGGGAGGGACAGGTTTTCCTATGAGACCTAAATAAGATATAGTTTGTTTTAGTAAGATTAAGTGTAAGTTTATTGGAACAAAACCAATCTGCTGCTAGTGTCAGCTCTGTATTTACTATATCAAAGAGGGTTTCCAGAGAACTATGAGAATAGAAGACATTCGTATCATCTGCAAACAATATGAAATATAATTTAGAAGAAACATTAGGGAGGTCATTTATAAAAATTAGAAATAGTAGGGGGCCCAAGTTAGAACCTTGTGGTACTCCATATTTAATTGCTTTTAACGCAGAGAATGACAGCTTGTGCGCCATCTTTGGAGTTGGAGTTATAGGGTAAAGACCCCAAAGGTGAGCACCTTAACGAAATTTTGAAATTGTAGAAAACTGATAGAATATAGCAAACTTCTGATAGTTGCAATAGGTAGGTACAATATATGTCTATACAACATATAACCATTATAAATTAAAATAATTGACATTCTATTTTTTATAATATAAATAAAATTTTGAAAAAAGTGCTCACATTAGGGTGCCATAACTTAATGTGAGCACACACACAAATATTGCACTATCTTGCATTATAATTACAGTAATGTCCATATTATTGTGGAAAAGGCTAAAAAAAGTTATTTTCACATTTTGCACTTATTTTATGCAATCAAAGGACTGAGAACATCATATGGCATGGCATGGCATGGCAAGGCATGGCATGGTATGGCATGGCATGGCAAGGCATGGCAAGGCATGGCATGGCATGGCAAGGCATGGCATGGCAAGGTATGGTATGGCATGGCATGGCATGGGATGGCAAGGCATGGCAAGGCTTGGCAAGGCATGGCATGGCAAGGTATGGCAAGGCATGGCATGGCTTGCATGGCGAGGCGAGGCAAGGCATGGCATGGCATGTAATGGCATGGCAGGGCAGTGCCACGCCATGCCATACCATGCCATGTCTCGCCGTGCAAGCCATGCCATGCCATGGCAAGGCAGAGCAAGGCATGGCATGACCCATGCCATGCCATGCCATGCCATGCCTTACCATGCCATGCCATACCATACCTTGCCATGCCATGCCTTGCCAAGCCTAGCCATGCCCTGCCATGCCATGCCATGCCTCGCCATGCAAGCCATGCCATGCTTCGCCATGCCTCGCCATGCCATGCCATGGCAAGGCAAGGCATGGCATGACCCTGCCATACCATGCTTGCCATTCCATGCCATGCCTTGTCATGCCATGCCATGCCTTACCATGCCATGCCATACCATACCTTGCCATGCCTTGCCAAACCTAGCCATGCCTTGCCATGCCATGCCATGCCTCGCCTTGCGAGCCATGCCATGCTTCGCCATGCCTCGCCATGCCATGCCATGCCATAACATGCCATGCCATGCCATAACATGCCGTGCCATGCCATACCATTCTTTGCCATGGCATACCTTGCCATGCCCTGCCATGCAATTTCTCAGTAAAAAAATAATGTCCTTAATGTGAGCACGATGCTCACATTGCGGTACTGTTTTAGTGCTTCTAGCTTAGTAAAATTGATGGCCATATTGTGAGCACCATATGCTCACAATGCGGAACTCCTTTGGTGCTCACATTATGGTACAGGCAGTCAGTATGAGAAAAAAATTCTTGTAAATAACCGGCACTAGAAAAATCTCTTATTATCGCTCAATGTTAAAGTGGACATTAAACAGATTCGAACAATGCCAGTAGCTATACCATGGCCAAATACACGACTAAGTTATCGATTATTTACGAAAAATGAAAAATAAGATCATTTGCATCATTTTGTTTCAAATAATTTACATCTTGCAAAAAGAGTGTCCACAAGTATATTTAAACGTTTTCTGGTGTGCTTATGGTTACTACCATTGATATTCGCAGTGTGACGCCACCGATTATGATGATTTTGTGAGATATAGGGGGATGCTCACATTTGGAGGCTGCTCACCCTTGGGGTCTTTACCCTATGTGTTGCTTGGCTGTTTCTATATTTGGAAGAAATGTCTTGGGAATAGAAGGGTGAGAGTTTCCATGGGCTTTGAGTTTGTGTGTGTGCGTGTGTGCGTGTGTGTGTGTGTGTGTGTGTGTGTGTGTGTGTGTGTGAAACTATGTCGGTGTTCCACCTTGCGACTGGAAAGTTGTGTGTATTTGTGTTATTTGTACTTAGCGTGTGTGAAAAATTGCTTGTGTGTTCCTTATTTGAGCTTGCCTGTACAGGAAAGGTTGTGCAGGCGCCGCCTTGGGTGCAGATGATTGCTAAAAGACACCATAATGGGAAAGGAAGGTTGAGCACTTCTTCGGTTTTGCGTTTGACTAAGCGTGAAATATGGGGAAGTTGCCATGGGAGGAAAGGAAGGTTGAGTGCTTTTTGGGCTTTTGCGTTTGACTGTGCGTGAAAGTTGGGAAATTCGCCATATGAGGAAAGGAAGGTTGAGCGTCTCTTGGGTTTTTGCGTTTGAGCGTGCATGGAAGTTTGGAAAGTCGCCATATGAGGAAAGGAAGGTTGAGCGCCTCTTCGGTTTTTGCGTTAGACTATGTGTGAAAGTTGGGAAAGTCGCCATATGAGGAAAGGAAGGTTGAGTGATTCTTGGGTTTTTGCGTTTGAGTGAGCGTGAAAGTCGGGAAATTCGTGATATGAGGGAAGGAAGGTTGAGCGCCTCTTGGGTTTTTGCGTTTGAGCGTGCATGGAAGTTGGGAAAGTCACCATATGAGGAAAGGAAGGTTGAGCGCCTCTTCGGTTTTTGCGTTCGACTATGTGTGAAAGTTGAGAAAGTCGCCATATGAGGAAAGGAAGGTTGAGTGATTCTTGGGTTTTTGTGTTTGACTATGTCTGAAAATTGAGAAAGTCGCCATATGAAGAAAGGAAGGTTGTGTGATTCTTCGGTTTTTGAGTTTGAGCGTGCGTGAAAGTTGGAAAGGATGCCATATTGGGAATGGAAGGTTGAGTGATTCTTCGGTTTTTGAGTTTGAGCGTGCGTGAAATGTGGAAAGGGTCCCATATTGGGAATGGAAGGGTGAGTGAGTTTGTGGTGTTTGGACTTAGCTGCACAAGAAAGGTTGTCTGTGACTATGTTGGTAATGTCCTGTTGGAAGTTCATACTGTGTTTGGACTTATATGAACACGTACAGATGACCAAAATTGTTGTTGGCTACTATATTTTTGAATAATTTTGTAGGAAATGCTGAATATATGTGACATTTTTGGTTAATTTAAATGTATAAATGCCTGATTTATGGCTATTTTCGAATAAAATGGCGAATAATTGATATATTTGAAAGGTATGCACAGAAATTCTCGCCTCCTGATTCGGTCGTCGCTAGGATTTGTCGCCTTCCGATTGGTCAGTTCTTAGTCGTATAGGATAAATCTGTGTATAGAGGTCTGGGATGGAGAGGCGGAGGGTGAGGTGGAATGCTATAGAGGGAGAGAGAGACCGTCCCTAGGCGTTCTCGACTCCTTACTGGTCGGTTTCTAGGTTTCTCGCTTTTGGTTGGTTGGCACTTATGTGAAAATACCTAGTTTTGGGTGGGGAAAGTGGAGTGGAGGGTTGGAGGGTGAGGTTGAGGGCTGTGGAGGGAGAGAGAGATGGCATACTTAGGGTTTCGTTCTTGTCGATTGGGCCGTTGTTAGGGCTCGCCGCTTCCTGTTTGACAGATTCTTATGCATATAATGCAAATTTGCGTGTGTGGAGGGGTGGTCTGGAGGGTTGGAGGGTGAGGTTAGATGTTGTAGAGTGATATATTACACCTAAAAGAAGGGGATATGGCTGGGTGTGTGGGTTGGAATGTTGCGGAGATATGCCGAGATAGAGAAATTGATGACTGAAGGAATAATGTGTGGGGAGGTTGAGGTGTGGAAGCTAGTACAGCACCCAGAATGGCTAAGGGCGCTTCCGATGAGTCATTTCCGGTTGGCTTGGGCCTTGTGTTGCTAATTATAGGTCAGATTACGCTTGAGAAATTGAAATTTGCCGAATTGTGAGGGGAGATGTTGAGAAGTGGAAGCCAGTACAGGGACCAGAATGCACCACCATGCTTCTGATGAGTCATTCTCGGTCGGAGTGGGGCTTGCGCTGCTAATTAGGGTACACTAATTGCTATAATTAAACAATTCTAATTATTATTAATTAATATAATATAATTACTATAACCTAATTAAAATGTCTAATTAGCGTGACCCAATTAATATAACCTAATTAATATGACCTAATTTAATATGCTCTAATTAATGTGACCTAATTAACATGGCCTTGACCTTTGACCTTGACCCGGGGTCATTGAGTGCAGACTGATCGAGAACCAGTATAATCACTCTACTCCCAGGTTTTGTCGTCTATCGTAAAAGATAACTAAGATATGGTCACCCAGAAAGGGAGTGATCTCGCTAAACCTGGGTAACCACAAACCGGAGTTTATAACAAGATGGTGGTGACAAAAGAGTGTAAAATATAATGTTAGTAGGCAATGTAGGTACAAAGAAAAAAGTAAATGAGTTAATAAAAAGTAAGAACGAGAGATAAGACAGAGTGTAAACAGAGAACACATAGGCCTACATGTACGTCGATGAAGCATGATGATAATAATTGTATGGTTTGATTGTTTAATTAATCAAGATGCTCAAAATGTCCTACTCCTGCTTGCACGCAAGCCTGCATGGAAGCGCTGGCGCCCTGCATTGTCCAACAGCATTGTCGACTATCCTCTGGTCGAGGCCATCCCACACTTCCAACAAGCGTTGCTTCAGATCGTTTATATCATGATTGTTGTCGGGTAGACTCGGTCTTGCATCTCGCTCCACACTTTATAGTCGGCAGAATTCAAATCTGGGCTGTTCGGAGGCCTTAATGTGGGAGAAATGAATTGAAGTCTAGCGTCTCTCTTGTCAGCATTTCGAAGGTTTTCTTGGCTCTGTGGGCTGGAGCACGGTCTTGTTGAAAAAAGCAGCATTCTGGGGCTAGATTTCTGAATAGCCTACAGGTAGAAGATTTTATGACAACATAACGTCGCGATGATAGGTTCTATTAATTTTTACTTCATGATCAATGAAAACTAAAATGGGAACGACCAAGCTTCGAAACCGCAACGGACACCATAACAGACTTGCTGAAAACTGATACTTCGGGAGATGAAGTTGAAATATCCATATCTTTCTATTCGTTCAAATTTATGACATAATATTTTGGACTCCTATTCTTGCTTCAATTCGCTAAATATTGGGAGAATTTTAGTATGGTTAATCATCAGGCATTAGAGATGTAAAAAACATTTTGGCTTGCATTTCATTGAATATAAAGAAAATTGCTTGTGAACTGAAATTTCGGGATATGAAGTTGAAAGATTCATATCTTTTTATCCGTTCATCTTTATCTCATGAAATATTGGAATTATTTTCTTGGTCCAAATCTCTAAATATTTGGAAAATTGTAGCTTGATATATAATCAGGTATTAAAGACAATATATGCAGAACAATTTGGTTTACTTTTTGACCAACGGTGTATATTATGATAAACAACAAAAACACCTCAGGCTCTCAGTGCCTCGGCAGAATGTCAGTTAACGGCCATAAAATGTCATGGTATTATATGTAACCAGAGATCAAGCTGCATGTTCTTTTGACAGCTCCTGTTTCGGCGATGGTCAAACTGAATCTGACTGGACTAACTAGGTTTTGTCGTCTATCGTAAAAGATAACTAAGATAATATGGTCACCCAGAAAGGGAGTGATCTCGCTAAACCTGGGTAACCACAAACCGGAGTTTATAACAAGATGGTGGTGACAAAAGAGTGTAAAATATAATGTTAGTAGGCAATGTAGGTACAAAGAAAAAAGTAAATGAGTTAATAAAAAGTAAGAACGAGAGATAAGACAGAGTGTAAACAGAGAACACATAGGCCTACATGTACGTCGATGAAGCATGATGATAATAATTGTATGGTTTGATTGTTTAATTAATCAAGATGCTCAAAATGTCCTACTCCTGCTTGCACGCAAGCCTGCATGGAAGCGCTGGCGCCCTGCATTGTCCAACAGCATTGTCGACTATCCTCTGGTCGAGGCCATCCCACACTTCCAACAAGCGTTGCTTCAGATCGTTTATATCATGATTGTTGTCGGGTAGACTCGGTCTTGCATCTCGCTCCACACTTTATAGTCGGCAGAATTCAAATCTGGGCTGTTCGGAGGCCTTAATGTGGGAGAAATGAATTGAAGTCTAGCGTCTCTCTTGTCAGCATTTCGAAGGTTTTCTTGGCTCTGTGGGCTGGAGCACGGTCTTGTTGAAAAAAGCAGCATTCTGGGGCTAGATTTCTGAATAGCCTACAGGTAGAAGATTTTATGACAACATAACGTCGCGATGATAGGTTCTATTAATTTTTACTTCATGATCAATGAAAACTAAAATGGGAACGACCAAGCTTCGAAACCGCAACGGACACCATAACAGACTTGCTGAAAACTGATACTTCGGGAGATGAAGTTGAAATATCCATATCTTTCTATTCGTTCAAATTTATGACATAATATTTTGGACTCCTATTCTTGCTTCAATTCGCTAAATATGGGGAGAATTTTAGTATGGTTAATCATCAGGCAATAGAGATGTAAAAAACATTTTGGCTTGCATTTCATTGAATATAAAGAAAATTGCTTGTGAACTGAAATTTCGGGATATGAAGTTGAAAGATTCATATCTTTTTATCCGTTCATCTTTATCTCATGAAATATTGGAATTAGGCCTATATTCTTGGTCCAAATCTCTAAATATTTGGAAAATTGTAGCTTGATATATAATCAGGTATTAAAGACAATATATGCAGAACAATTTGGTTTACTTTTTGACCAACGGTGTATATTATGATAAACAACAAAAACACCTCAGGCTCTCAGTGCCTCGGCAGAATGTCAGTTAACGGTCATCAAATGGCATGGCATTATATGTAACCAGAGATCAAGCTGCATGTTCTTTTGACAGCTCCTGTTTCGGCGATGGTCAAACTGAATCTGACTGGACTAACAGCAACTCAGAGTTCCACTTATATCTACAACAAGTACTCCGCTAATGCCAGTCTCGCCATCGACGGGAACTACAGCACGAATTTAGATCTGGGCCCGATGTTTTGTTCTCATACGAATGACGGTGCAGGTGGAACCAGCTGGTGGCGCGTTGACCTCGGCCAGCCGGTCAAAGTTCAACAGGTCATGCTTGTCAACCGTGACATATTCGGTGAGTATAGGCTACGGATGATGATGACTACGACGAAGACGCTGACAGCACAGTAAATTATTTTCACATTCTTGATCTATAGGCTATAGGCTAAGCCAGTGGTGGCCAACCTTTTGTACTCAGTGTGCCACAAACTATCGCCCGTACCGTCCGCGTGCCACTATACATATACCTGACGAGAGGAATTGTAACCTGTTACAATTTAAAACTTGGACTTGCATAAAGTAACTACATATGTATATATATATATATATATATAACATATAATTTTTTTATGAACATTTTGTATTCGGTCTCATCACAGCGTGTGTCCATGGCTGCAATGTTAGACATTATTATTGCTTAGATTTTGAACCTTTACCAAACTTGAAAAAGACTTTACTCGCCATCAGAATGAGTTTCCTTTCATGCTGATGTCAGACTTAACTCCTATAAGTTTGGCCATCATTATCAGTTCATCACTTTTTCTGGCAAACAATGACTGTTCTGACTAAAAGGTTCTTTTTCTAAAATTAGTTTTGATAGCTTACCTAGGCCGGTGGTTTTCATTAGAGTTTCCCTGTAACTCACTGAAGTGAGTGTGTCTAAGTTCAATGTTAATTATTTACATGCATGCACCACAACTGTTGCAGTACACAGCAAAATAGCATTGCTAAAGACATAACCAACAGGAATCTCTTCCTTTGTTTGATCCTGAAAACCTACAGTGGGCTGAAACTCAATTTCTTATCTCTGAATGGATGATGTGGAGAGTATGGACTTTGACCACCAGCCGACTGACAGTGATGAGCCTGCCTCCCCACTTCGAGCGCCTGTGCTGCGTCCATCAGCAGTTAATTAACCTTGCCCTGGTCAGTGGTCACTGCAGCTACGGAGTTACAGAGGCGCCTGAGATTCGCCTACGTCTGCCCTAAGAGATAACATTGTAAACTAGCAGATCTAGCATAAATATTTTTCAAAAATTCCATGGCCCTCCGTGCCAATCATCATAGGCCGGCGTGCCACAAGTGGCACGCGTGCCGCAGGTTGGCCACCACTGGGCTAAGCTTATAGATCATTAGATCATTACTTTTAGATCTATAGTGATTGTTGAGAGGTAACTCACTGCAGAGACAAGTAATTGAAGGAAGATTGGATGGAAAGAGGTTCAGAGGGAGACCTAGACAAAAACTGCTGAATCTGACTGGACGGCCAGACACTCTGAGTTCCACTGCAAACGACCCCACTTTGGGTCCCACTGTTGCCAGTCGCGCCATCGACAGCAACTGCAACCCTAATACCCCCGTAGGATCCTATTCCCATATGAATGACCATCCAGGTGGGACTAGATGGTGGCGCATTGATCTCGGTCACCCGGTCAAACTTCAACGGGTAGTCGTCACTAACCGTGGCGATTGTTGCGATAAGTGACCGAAGTACCTGTACCCGTTTACATTTGGTGCAATTATGGAAAGTTGAGACATGAGATCAGAAACCAGGGGCGACGGTTGGCCTGGGTTATTGGATTCGTCACTGGACATCACCCCCTCCTCTCCGATAAACTCAGAATCGGAGTCCGTGGTTTGACGGGTTAATGTCTCTCCCAAAACTGTGTAGGCCTATAGGTAGGAAAATCAAACTTTGAAGTATAGTTATTCTGTGTGTGAATTAATGCATTCAATACTTCGATCAATTTCACCCACCTCGATCGAGTGATTTCTGCGACGCGTGGAACAAATTGTGAATAAGAAATAATAACTGATCATTTGAAATTTTTTATCATTTTATTTATTATGTTTCCAACCTCCGCTTTTTTTATATAAATTCCACCCTGAATAATCGTCACCGTCGTCGTCGTCGTCGTCGTCGTCGTCATCATCATCATCATCATCATCATCATCATCATCATCATCATCATCATCATCATCATCATCATCATCATCATCATCATCATCATCATCATCATCATCATCATCATCATCATCATCATCATCATCATCATCATCATCATCATCATCATCATCATCATCATCATCATCATCATCATCATTATCATCGCCACTACCACCATCACAATCATTGTCGTCGCCATCATCAGTCTCTGTCAGCAGAATAAGCCTAGAAAAGCCCTAGATGGCTCTCAATCGATTCAAAACGAAGCCATGTCCTATTTCAGGTTCTTTCGAAAATCAATATTTAGCCTACTAAGCAAAAATATTATAGGCTTTATAGCCTACGCTTTTCATGACATTATTTATCTTCCAATCGATCTCCTTTTAAATTTCCCTTTGTAGAATATTATTCGCAGTTGAAATTACTTTTCACTTTAATGACTTTATGCCAAATTAGCTCATGAAAATTAATCACATTTTCGAATTATTTCGGCATTGAATGCTAAAGTTGACGCATTTTGGAATACCGGGTAGCCTACTGAGTTAAAACATGACTTCATATATATATATATATATATATATATATATGGGTGTAACGAGGAACAATCTGTATTGGCTATTTTGATTTTGCACACGCCCCTGTTTTGAACAATAACATAAATATTGATTGCTGTTCCAGTGTCATATTTCCTTTTTTGTCATATTATATGGCGTTTGTGATTTAATTTAATTTTTTTGTATAGGTTTTTAAAATTAATAATTGACAGTCCTAAAATTTTCTTGGTTTGTTCATTGCGTAGAACTGTGCGACATTAGAACGTTGATTGAAATGATAATTGTGTTATAGAGGCCTGGTTGGCATAGGGCCTAAGCGTTCTGCTTTTTTTCTGGGCTTCCTGTTGCCCAGTGATTTTCTGTTTCTGTTGTACTATACCGTACTTATTTTGCTACTGGTGCAATAAAGAATAAAAAGACCCAGTTCTAAATGTAAGGCTCTTGACCATGCAATTGGCAAAGCAATCTCTCAGTTGGCGGTTTTGAAACCAGTTCGTTGCATTGCGTTGTCTCACAATTTGACAACTTTCTAACCCTTGGAAGAGAACTTTTTCTGAAAAAAAGTGTTTTAACTTTGCAGACTTACTGCATGTCGACGTCTAGTAATTTTGTTATCTGATTCAGGTGAACGTTTGGACAATTTCGTCGTCGGACTGACCAACAGTTCTTCTAAACCGGTCAGAGGATACTACGCCCTCTGCGGTCAGTACCCTGGAACGGCTAAGGACGGTGCCAACCTCAGTGTCCAGTGTGATCCATGCACCCCCTCCGGTCGATATGTCATTGTACAGCAGGCGAGCAATGGGGATGGCAGTCTGACCATCTGCGAAATCGAGCTCTACGCTGGGCAAGTGAGAAAGTGTGAGTCTCGTGGATCACATGATTGCATTATAGCATTATAATTAAAGTTGCCAAACTCGCGAAGCTTGTTATGAAATTGTAACTCTAATTTAATTTAATTAGTCTTATTCGATACAGCACCCTCAGCGTGGAAGAATTGTGGACAGTAGAGATGGTTGCTCCAAAGATTTGATTGGGTCGGAGTTGGACCCGCGCTCGGAAGAATTGACGAGCGTTTAATTGTTCGCCACACAATTAATGAAAAGTCATAGATTCTAACGAACTGGTTTGAACAGCATTGAACCGTCATTGCTGAATGAATAAAAAATATGGTGCATATCAAGAGGTTATTTTAATGAATGGCAAAATTACTGAAAAGATAGATCAGTCACTTTTTTACTCAATAGACACTGATAGGCAATTTTTGGTTCCGTAGTAAACAGCTGGAAGCGCATTTCAAAGCAGCGACTGATGTCAGTTGGCGCAATCATCCTAACCAAACGTTCTGCTCTGATGTGCGTTGGAAAATGTCAAGAAACCGTCGACTGTGATTCAGTCAACTATCGCCAGATGGACAAGACGTGTGAGATGAATTTCCTGCCTCTGGGAGCCAACGGTATCCAAATCCTCAGCGAGGATGTGTGGGACAATTGGGTGCAGATGTACGAGTTCATTTGAATTTCTTGCAGATGATCAGTTTAGTATCAGAAATCTACTGGAACTCTGAATCTTTCTGGTGATATCCGATTACTGACGATTTACAGTATAATTGAACTCCTACATGTACAATGTATGTCTCGCTATTTTGTTTTTTGGCATTTGATTTGATCAATCTGTAAGCTAATTATTATGCGGGAGCATCGGATAAGGGTGCGTACAAGTAGGCTACGGTAGCAGTGATATTTTCATTAACGCTAGGTAAAATCAGAACTGAAAATATTGATTTCCGTTAATTATGTGTAACTTTAGCTGTAACCGTTGTCTCTGTGGAATTCGTTCCGTGCACCACAGTTTATGCCTCATGTCTTTGTTTCTCTATTTGTTGTTGCTTCTGTCTGTCTCTGTCTCTCTGATCTTCTTGTATAAATTACATACATAGGCCCTATAATCATAATTATGGTTTTTTCCAGTGCTATCATTCAAATTTCAAACTGTCAGATTTTAACATGATTTATTCCATGAACACTTATTAAAACACCACCATTAGCCTACTTCGTGGCGTTCCAATTCTGGTAGTTTGGTAGTTCTTGTTTGCTTTGCGCAGATTATGCCGAGCATAAACTTCAGTAGACTTACATAATAGTTACATTGTATATAAATCTTCAACGTGCTCTGCATGGTCATCAGTGCACTGAATAGGTCTACAGTAGATCCCACCATTTCATAATTGAAAATACTTTCTCAATCGGTGCACAGCGTGTAATCTAGTCCACATGAGGATCTAAGGTGTCTGGGGCAAACGTTTCGGGTGGACCATTGCCGAGGTGTGCAGCGCCGAGCAGGCAAACGGATTTGGGAAGGAACATCCCCTCGCCATCAGATGTGTTTTTCAATTTTCATATTACAATGGCAGCATTTTTAGTTGTCACCTGAAAAAATGCTCTACTATTTCAGTGCTGACAGCAGAGATCTAAGTCTAACTCCTATCGGCGCTGACGCAACTTGCAGAAATCGATATAGGCCTAGGTCTGGCGTCGCCACCGATATTTTATTACGAAAGCTTTATCGGTACCTCTAACTTGTTGATTCTTAAACCTGATGACTGAGATTAACTGGCCTATGATAAAGATGCAATTTAATATTCGATCTAAACTGACAACTTCTCTTTTGTTACGACTTCCTTTTAAGTTGCAAAATACAGTTTGTTCTGCTGTGGCGGCGCAAAGATTTCAGGTTTCGGGGTGGGGGGGGGGGCTGAAGCCACAAGTCCTTCCTCCCTCCCAGGAGCGTTGCCAGAACATTTCCCTTTACGTTCTCACATTTCAAGCGCCGAAGGCGAGAAACAGCGAGTGCCGAAGGCACGAAGCCCATAGGCCTACCGACTATGGGTCTGGGGGAGCGATGCAAGCTCCCCAGCGGGGGTCTGGGCGGACCCCGAAACTGATGCATGTTTGGCTGTTGACAATGACTCGACCACGTTTCAGGCTGTTGTGTGCTAGCTGTTTGAACGATAAAGTCATTAAAATTTCAATGAGAAATCGCTTTGCAGAGTCGCAAAAACTAACAGCTATAGAACGACAAAGTCAATGTATTATTTTAAAAAGAAACAGTTTTCGTCTTTACCATAACCATAAAAGTTAAACGTTTAGGCTAATTCAAGTTTATATTTACCGGCATACTGTGATATGGACATAGGAAAACCTTAAGGGCATGTCGGAGTTAGGTTTACGGACTCAAACCACCCAAGATGTCTGATTTCATAATTTGTTTAGCTGATCTGTTTAAGCCTATAGATATGCCTACTTTGTGAATTTTGCGGCCATTGCTAATTAGTGCTAGCTACATAACAGAGAGAAGGGTGTGGGGAGGGGATAATATGCTCCTACCCCTTTATCGAATTAAAAAAATTCTACACTGCAATGGTAGCATTGTAGGCTGTCATTTTACCAAAATTGCTCATCATTTCAGTGCTGGTTTAAAATGTGTCCCTCCAAAGCTATTACTTAAATTAGTAACATTTCCTAACTGTACTAGAAACATGTTAACTTTCATCTCAACATAAGTTCTCATAATTTCATAGCTGAAAGACATGGTTAAGACTTCAATAAATGTACCCTCCCCATTGTTCAATGTATTTTCCACACTGCAATAGTAGCATATTAGGCTGTTTTTAAACAATGGCTCATCATTTTCAGTGCTGATAGTCGTGCTTTATGACTTTAAAAGCAGTCTCACCCCTCCGATTGTTTAATAGTCGTGGTTTATGATTTCAAAAGTCTCCCCTCCTTGACTATTGATTAAACTAGTAAAATTTCCTGACTGTAAAGATAACATTTTAGGCTGTCATCTCAAAAACATTTCCTCATAATTTGGTTGTTCGAAGACATGGTCTATGACTTCAATAAATGTCTCCTTCCCATTGTTCACGGCTTTAAAAAAAATTACTCAGCACTCTACGCTATGATAATATACCATATTAGTTTATTTCGTTGCAATTGGTCAGTGTCTGGTTATCTTTTTCGAAGCAAGCAGTTGCGTCGATTTTCCAATTTCTACTTGGGGCTTGAGCGACATTTTGGGGGTTAAGCCCCCTAATTTCCAGGCGCCGCCACTGTTGTTCGGTCATTTACATAAAGCCCACGTTTTCAAGGTCAAAGTTTCCTGTCTGTCAGAAACCGGAACAATTTCTGTCATTTGTTCAAGTCGGGACGCACCACAACAAACCGTGACATGTCCTGGGAAACCGGCATGTATGGTCACCCTAGTATAGGCCCTATTCAATATTTTCGCTCTCATTCAATTATGTATTCGACTCATTCTTCCGCCCAATTTGGACGGTGCTCCTTCGCATACAACAGACAATTTTTTATTGCTTTCCGTGCTGCTCTTCTCATTCTGCGCTTCAGCTGTTATTGAACGAATATTGTCATCATTAACAATTTATCAATTTGCGTTTCAGTTTTGTATCCATGCAGTAGGACTACCACTACCAGCCAACCTATGTGTCCGGGACGCGTGCGTCAACAAGTGTAGGCTATACAGTAACTAGCCTAATGTGTAATAGGTCGAACTGCCATTGTTTCGGAATAGGAATCAATGAGCGTTGCTGAAATCCAGTCATGGTAACCCAACACCAAAATTGTCTAGATTGCTGAAACCTTGACACCCAGTCATGGCAACCCATCAACATGGATTGAACAGCTGGTAGTAGACTTTATGCTTCTCACAGTCGTCTTTGGACGCTACAACACATAGCAGTTCTTCTGAGAGTGAATTTAGAGTTGTATAACAATATCTGCTCTAATTGGCAGCTACGCAATCAAGTCATATTTTCACCTTGTATTACAGTTACGTAGGCCTATCTGACTTGATACAACCTGTTCTGATCAGAACTCACCTGATCTGAGCTTACCTTACCTAAACTCACTTAGTAGCTTATAGACATGACGTTCGCATGGGCCGTGGTTAAAGTCGTTGAGATTCTTTGCGGAATGTGGCTCTATTTTCCAGGTAGGATGTGAATTTGTCTTTATTCATCAGTCTGCATTTCATAATTAATTTCAATTGCTCATCAGTATGTGTTTGTCTACAGGGTGCGTCAAAAAACGAATGACCTATGGATTTCTGCCAGTATTTTGACCAGAAGTATTTTTACATCAGGTTTTGCAGAATTAAAGGCAATTCATTTTTACGCACAATAGCCAAATAAACAAATATTGAAGCAGAACAAAAGTTATATTCCTTTTAGCTATTACACAAACTGTTTTTGGACGATCCAGAAACGAAACACATAAAAATATATCAAAACACAATTTTACCAAGTCACACCTCAAATACGGTAATAGGATGGGCATGGCTTTCACTCAATTTAAACGTCTGATACGTGTGCATGCAGCGAAAAATGTTATTTAAAAATGCTATTTAATTCTAGGCCTAATACTACCGTGTGCTGTTGGTCAACTAATGGCTTCTTAGACTCTCTTTTTCTTCTTTCTTCTTTTTCTCTCTTTCTCCCTGTCTTCCCTTTCTTTCTGTTTCATTGTGCCTCTAATTTAGATCTACTCCTTCACTAAACACACAGCTACATGCAAATCTCCCACTTTGTCACTAACAAGACAAGCGTCATCTATCCAGCATCTTTGTCATGAATAATCATTTATCTAGGGCCCCTAACTAGTGGATCTTCCCTTCTGGGCTCCTATTGCTTCCCTGGAATTGCTACTCGTTTAATTGTACACGTATTTATATCTAACATTCTTAGCTTTATTAGCAAGTCATATTATGTAACTGCTGTATATTTGTTTTCTTTTATGGAAGCAATAAACGTGATTTGATTTGATTTGGTAATCGTTATTAAATAAACGATAGGCCTATTGCGTTACAACCTGTGTTTAATATAAATGATATAGAAGACTTTAAAAAATATTAATCAGCTGCTATAGACACTAGGCCTACTGTATGCTGGTTTCTCGACTACCTGAGCTTAGTTAATCTTTTTCTATGTGTAAACGTAAAAAATTGACAGCCTAGCCATTAGCCAATCTTGCCTAATGTCTCTCTGGTAGCTCATGCTCTTATTGTAATCGATTTGTCGACAACACATGTAAGAGAATTCTTTGCACTATATGTTTTTCTTGGTGCCTTATGTCTTGCACTGGCCTGGGTGGTCGTTTTAGTTCCTTCATTGTATCACAGTGGTTTTGTATTTTATGCACATCAAGTTTTTTTCCGTTTAATCACATCGAAGATGACCGAGAGTTTTTAGATTCAGTCTCAAATGTAAATCCCTCAGCCCAGGGTGCACTGTCACAGTGCATACCTGGGTAACTCTCGGTAGGTGCGTCCACGTCGCGGTGGCGGATATCGCTTGTCGATAACGAAATCCTGCCGGGGACCCAGTCCCTTGGGTATAACGAGGGCCCATGCCCTGGGTTATGGGTGAAGACCTGGACGGCCAAAGGAGCGGAGGCCCCTATGGGGGGTAACGGTCTGGAGGGCGGAAGAGGCACGGCGAGTCAGAGCGCTCCTAGTTATTGAAGGATGATCCGGCCATCTGACTACCTTGCGTTTACCTAGCAAGTTACCGAGGGAACATTCTGCTGAAGAGTTTTCCACATGGTGGAAACGGCTGCGCTCCATAGGGGCATGCCAATGATGATGATGATGATGATGACATCACATTTAAACCAGTTGAACACTATGATGATGGGCGTGCACTACTGGTAGACCAGGATATTGATGCTGATGCTAACCTTTTCACTGGTAGAACAGTGTGTTCAAGTAGGCCTACATATTTAAAAACGGAACAGATACATGTAGATGAGACAGTAGCAAAGCTGGAATATCATGTTGGTTTTCTGTTGTTCATCTAAAGTCTGCGGTTTAACATGGTATCAAGCTGTTATTTTTGATTTTATATGACACATAGGCCTAAGCCTGACTCTGTCAGATTGCATCACAAACGAAAATTGCAAGTTTTGTTCGTGAACTTTTAATTCTTCATAAATCGACAGGAAGTGTCCATCGTAAATCATTCGTTCATCGGTTGTATGGTTCAGTCAATTTCTGAATGAGTGATAAACGACGGAACCTCAATTCTCAACGATGAGTAGATAGGCTACTGGATAGATATATGACAGTTCTGATGATTCGTGTGGTCATTGAGTGCAATTGAGGTTAGTACTGTCGTAATAACTAGCTATCTACTTTCGTGAGTGTTAGGTGAGGCGCATGAACTGCTGGTGACAAACTGACAGGGCTTCATATTTTAATTTACTCGTAACGAAAGATTGAGCTGGTTTTGTTTTCGACAACAGCAGCTGCTGTTGATTTGGTGGACGTCAAACTGAATCTGACTGGACGAACAGCAACTCAGAGTTCCACTTTAAGCTCCTTCATTGCCAGTCGCGCCATCGACGGCAACTACGACACAAACGTACATGCGGGATCTTGTTCTCATTCAGACTACAATGGAGTTGATGAACAATGGTGGCGTGTCGACCTCCGCATGCTGGTCAAAGTTCAGCGAGTCGTATTAGTTAACCGAGGCGATTGCTGCGGTAAGTACGTCAATGTGCTGAAATCGAGAATACTATCCCCTAATTATCGCAGATATTCAGAAGGGAGCTAGCGACGATAGGTTGGGTGTCGTTGTAGACTACTTGTAGTCCTGGGTTCGTTCACGATTTCAATTTCACCCACGCCACCACGATACACAGCAATCAACGGGGGAACGGACATTTACCCCCCGGACATATTCCCCCGGACATATTCCCCCCGGACATTTACCCCTCGGACGTTTCCCCCCGTTTTTGACTAGGACATTTAACCCCCCCGGACCATTTCCTCCCTCTGTACATATTATAGGTTAGGCATCGTGAGGGTTGGTTAGGGTTAGTGATAGGGTTAGTGCAGTCATTCATTAACATAGGTTAGGCATCGTGAGGGTCGGTTAGGGTCAGGTTAGGCATCGTGAGGGTCGGTTAGGGTCAGGTTAGGCATCGTGAGGGTAGGTTAGGGTTAGTGATAGGATTAGTGCAGTCATTCATTAACATAGGGGCTCTTATGGGGGAAATGTCCTAGGTCGGGAGGAAAACGTCCGGGGGTGGAGGTAAATGTCCGGGGGGAATATGTCCGCGGGGAATATGTCCGGGCGAGAAATGTCCTACATCCCAATCAACGTCATCTTCTCTCCAACGAAATCATCATCGGTGTCGTCGCTGTCATCGTCACCACCAGCACCACAACAAAGATCATCGGTCCATCCACACCACGTGAGACCTCAAAACAACTATATAGACCCCCACGTCTTTTCTGCTTCTCCTACTTCCACTTCTCTTCTCCAACTCTCGTCGTCATGTTTGCTTACAATTTCCCTTCCTTAGCATTCATTGGTGAATTTTAGTTCGGCGATTAGCCTATCTCTGGGCGTACTGTATAGCGAGAACGTTTCTTTGTTTCCACTGCACAGACGTGCTGCAAATGCTGGCCATGGGCGCCCGCAGAAATTTTCGCAGGGCGGGGGCAAAAAAAATTCACTGGTCACCGTTAAATTTTGTTGTTGCATTAGTTTGAAAAATGCAAAGCTGAAAATTAAGAACATGGGCATTTTTCAAAGAGGTTTCTTGATGCAAATTTCTCGCTTTCATATTGTATATTATTTTTGATATCAACAGTTTCTTAGTGCAAAGTAATTTGTTAAAAATCAAATAGTTGTTGTTAAAAAGTGGCACCTGGCGGGGTGCTATATGTGTCCAATGTTGTCCATAGAATGAATGAATGAATAAATGAAAAAAACAAGTATCAGTTGGAGAATAAGCAGGTCGTCTATCGTAATTTCAGTGTACTGTTGAGAATTTTGCACATAATGTTTTAGTGTACCGTAATTCATTGATAATTAATTTTTGTGCAGTTGTGAAAGCTTGCATTACAGCCAGGTTCCAATCGAGAAGGCTATATCTGCATGGGCGACCGTTGGAGGGTTAAAAAAACCTATGTTCATTGCTACATTTTTTAGCAAGAGCTAGAAAATGGAAGGCAGAAAATTAAAAGCATTTTTATTTTCATTGAGATTTCTAAACATAGATTTCTGACTTTCACTGTGTGTATTATTTGTATAATTAGTGCCTTAATGCGAAGAAATTTGTTAAAACCTCAAAGTAACAGTTAGAAAAAAATAGATGTCCATTTTCCAGGGTGGAAGCAAGTGCCCCCCCCTTGCCCCTATGTGCGGGCGCCCATGATGCTGGCATACTCCAACGTTAAATATGGCGCAATATTCACGTTCTTGTTCTTTAAATCGAAACAGTATTGCAGCTCATTCTCACTTCAATCCTCTCCAACCCCCAGGCAATTACCCCCCACCCCGGGCCAAAAACCACCCGGACAATTACCCGCGAACAATAGCCCCTGTGCTTCTTATACTGGGGCATTTGTCATGCCCTGACATGACCTGGTGTAGCGCCGCCACTGCAACACATCACAAATGCAAAAACGTTATTAAAATAATTTGCTGACTGACGTTGCGACATCTAATTTCGTAATTTTATTCAGGGTATCGTATGGACAACTTTGTTGTGGGTGTGAGCAACTGGACCACCGATCCGGTCCGAGGATACTACGCCCTTTGCGGTCAGTACCCGGGATCGGCTCCGAGCGGTGCCTACCTCAGTCTTCAGTGCAATCCAAACACTGCGTCTGGACAATTCGTCATCGTCCAAACGGCGACTGTTACCATGGGCCCTTTGACCATCTGCGAAATCGAGATCTACGCAAGACAAGTCAGAAACTGTGAGTCTCTTTGACCAACGAAAAACCTAAGCAGGTCTACGGCAAGGTTCAAGGTAAAGTTAGGAACGGAATGATTTGTAAGCTATGCAAATGCGCTATGTTGATAATGATTGGTAAGGCAATGGTATATAAGGTGCGTGCTGCATGATAAAGTTGGTAAGGATGTTGAAGAAATAAGAAAAGGTAAGTTGACGCAAGGCCACGTGCACCTATAGATATAAGTTGGTGTTACAAGGTTGCGCAAGAAAGGGTAAGGAGAAGTAGGGCAGTGAAAAAAGGCAACATATTAAGGTGAAAGTTGTTTATATACAATTATACATATAGCCATAACAATAGCCACATTTTATTGAAACCAGAAGTAGAAAGTCTAACAGATGAAATAGGTCACAAATTTAATGTTTTAATCAAATGGAAAGTCCTAAAAGGGCATAAGCCGTCTAAATATAGGGATTCGGATAAGTAGACAAAGGATGAAGTAATCGAAAGAACTCTTTCACTTGCAGGACATAGATTTTGAAATGCTTTGTCTGTGACACTGTGTCCGTTGTTTATGATTCATTGATTTCGTTCTCAACTTGAAATTTACCTTTTAGAACTTTAAAATCTCCCACTGACGGCTTATCTGACTTGCGGTCTTATATTCTATCTGCGGTATATAAGTATAAGAAGGAGTAGTTAGCGATACTCCCTACTCTACTGATGTAGACGTGCTTGTGGATTGGTTTTGTTGCGTCTTCGGTTGATTTGTATGTACAATTGTACATGTATGTATGAGTACTTGCTTTAGCGCCTATTCAAGATTTGGGTTCTGCTGCTCTAGACTCCAGAACAACGGAAGCAATAGATTCAAAGTACAATAACTGCGTTATTTCTTGCTTCTTTAACTGACTGTGATTCTCTTGCAGTAAAACAGATTGATAAACAGAATGCTATCTTTCTTGCAAATTTTCTGTTTTAGGGAGAACAGTTTGATTTCTTTATTACATGTTATTTTGACTACTATAACAATATTGCCCATAGTATCTTTCTTGCATCAAGTGTAATGTATTATAGATGGTGATTTTTATAGTAGGCCTACCGCTCAAATAGGTGACCATTCAGTAGGGCTCTCAGTGAGAGAACCCCGAGAGAAAAAATAGATCTTAAGAATATTGATCCATCACCATCAAGAAGAGTTCTACGCAGAGTGATGGGAAAAGAATTCCATGAAGAGGACATAAAGTATGTCACGCTCGAGGGGGGGGGGGAGGGTGTGTAAGAAAGTGTGACAGTTTGCGACAGGGGGAGGGGTGAAGCCATGTGTGACGTCACACATTTATTTTTTTTTAAATGATGTGTATTATATGATTGTCTATAATGTCTAGTCTAATTTTTGCAATTTTTGTTTTCAAATCCAATCTACATTGAGTTGCTGCTTCAATGAATGACTGTGACAACTGTTGACAATTAACTATTCTACTATTAAAGTCATTTTATGAATGTGATAGTTCTTTTAAGTGGAAACTTTACAGTTTAATAGTGAAGTGTGTTTTAGATTAAATTTGAATAAGGTGTTAATTTTTTTTTAAATCGAAAGTGCGACGTACTTTAGGGGGGGGTCCGAGACTTGTGACAGTTTGTGACAGGGGGAGGGGGGTCAAAAATGGTCAAAAATAGCGTAACATACTTTATGGACGACCCCTGATGGAAAAGGGTCGAGTTTGAGCAACAGTGGGGCTAGTTTGTGGGACAAACAAGACGTCTCGTAGAACTGAAAATAATTACGAAGCAGGCCTCCGATAAATTGTACGAAATAACGAAACGATGAACCATAATTAATATTATTATAATGAATTATAATTAATTATAACGAAGGATAAACATTACAAATAATGGTGATGAATGATAAGCTCCTATTGATTACAACTGCTCTTTTACAATCAGTTTGCAAATGAGTCATTCTTTGCTTCATGACAGTGAACAGATGGAAGCGTCTTTCGAACCAGCGATTTGTGTCAGTTGGCGCAATCATCGTAAACAGACGTTCTGCTCTGACGTGCGTCGGAAAATGCCAAGAAACCGTCGACTGTGATTCAGTCAACTATCGCCAGATGGACAAGACGTGTGAGATGAATTTCCTGCCTTCGGGAGCCGAGTATAGCCACATGGTCAGCGAGGATGGGTGGGACAATTGGGTGCAGACGTATGAGTTCATCTGAATTTCCATTGCGAGCAGTTTAGTAGCAGAAACCAACTTGTCCTCGAAAACTTTTATTAGTTTTCTGTTAATATCCTATAAGTAGTGAATTGAGTATTTCAGTGGATCTTGATGTTAATGTAGGCTACTTGGATTCTAAGTCGGACTCGTAGGCTACTCGAACATCTTTGAACTGGGACTCGACTCAGGCTCGACTCAGACTCGACTCAGATGGACTCAGACTCGACTCAGACTCGACTCAGATGGACTCGGACTTGACCCAGACTCGACTCAGATGGACTCGGACTCGACTCAGACTCGACTCAGATGGACTCGACAACATGACTGCTACTGCTTGTAGTTTCTTTTTAAATCGTTTGCAAGATTCAGAAAAAATAACAATCAAGTGTAAATTTATAATATTGAAGATTTCCATAGAGGCATTCATCACAACGTGCAAGAAATTATTTTGACGACTGGTTTTTAATCAAAGCCGTGTATTCCATAGTTTATTGTAAATATTATGTTCGGTCTATAGAACTTCGAAATTGAGCGACCCAGATGTGGCATCACTGCTATGATTGACCATGCGCTCTATTGGTTTTCGCTCTTTTGATTGCACCCTTTTGATTGCGCCCTTTTGATTGCGCCTTTTTGATAACGCTCTTTTGATTAGGGCCATGTTGATGGTAAGCCCATGTAGACAGGCAGACGTACAGGCAGAATAATTGCTGAAACCAGTTTACACAGAGTAGGCCATTTATTTGAATTGGTATCCGATTATAAGGGTATCCGGTCAAAACCGCGCATACAAAACCGCGCACACAAAACCGCGCACACAAAACCGCGCACACAAAACCGCGCATACAAAACCGCGCATACAAAACCGCGCACACAAAACCGCGCACACAAAACCGCGATTCACAAAACCGCGCACCCTCAGAAACGCGCACGATCATTACCGCGCACGATCATAAACGCATTCACGTAGTTCAACATGCAACCAGCGTTATTTTCGTCAATCCAGATTCTATACCAGATATAAAAATACCTTCATCCAGCTTCCGTTTCTTAAGCGTTTTTCATCATCCAGCTTCCGTTTCTCATGCGTTATTTTCGTCAATCGGGCTTCTAATTCATATATAAAAAATACCTCCATCCAGCTTCCATTTCTCATGCGTTTTTTTCGTTAATCCAGCTTCTATTTTACCTGTAAAAGAACCTTCATCCTGCCTCAATTTCTTTTGCGTTTTTCATCAACCCAGCCTCCATTTCACCTCTAAATAATTTAATCCAGCTTCCATTTCTCAAGCGCTGGACCAGTTCTATGTGGACTAGTTGTCGTTAGACCAGTTGTCTGTAGACCAGTTGTCGTGACCAGGCCCGCCGACAGAAATTCCGGGCCCCTGGGCAAGGCAGTCACGGGCCCTAAACTAGGCTATCTTTAGGCTAATATAAAATAGAAATAAGAAGAGCTAGTGTGGACTGTGGGTATATAAGCCTACGCATGTACGATAGCCTAATGTACAAGCCCATAGGCTATTATGATTTTAATCAGTTCTTAAATTTCAACTTTTTGGTAGGACCTAATCATGAAAAATGCAACTTCTGGATTTAACCGCCATGGAGCAAATCGCTTATAATTTCCTAGTATTCTAGTTTAATGATTTTGCAGGAGTTGCAGGGTCATTCAGTCTGTCTTACTTCATAAAAGATAGGCCTATGCGGCTATGCCTACTTTTAATTTGCTTGAGCTTGCTGATAGATCCTTCAGCTTCCGCAACAGCCACACGTCCTAATGGCAGAGTGCCAACATCACAACCAAGTCTTATCAGTTTCTATAATGCCAGTGCTTTCGTAATTTTTATTTTATAATGTCATCTTTTGCGATTATGATTCTAACACCACACAAATTATTTGCATACATTCGGTTATGTTCAGGGCTGAAAGTGGTTTGGAAAAGTTGCCGGGTCTCACTTTGTGAAGCGCCGAAGGCGCGAAGCTGCGAGTGCCGAAGGCACGAAGCCCATACCGACTAGGGGGTCTGGGGGAGCGTCGTAAGCTCCCCCAGCGGGGTCTGGGGCGGAGCCCCAGCCACCAACGCATTTTTAGCTCTGTTGACCTCAACTGGAGCCCTTTTTAGGCTCTTTTTTGCCAGTTATTTATGAACGATAAAATCATGAAAACTTAAATAAGAAGTCGTTTTGCAGAGTCGCAGACTAACTGGTAACTACCAGTATAAGAATGTCAAAATTTTATTGTATAAGAAATGGGCTTAGTCTTTACTATAACCACAAAAGTTAAAAGTTTAGGCCTATAGCCTAACAAGTTTATAAGTATACTGTCATATGGGTAGGTCTATAGGCCTACTATATAGAAAAATCATAGGGGCATGTCATATGTAGGGAGTTTTACGAGTACAACCAGTGGCGGCGCCAGAATTTCAATTTTTGGGGGCTGAAACCCAAGCCCTTCCTCTCAGGGACGCAAGTAGAACATTTTCCTTAAGGACGGTACGGTAGATCTACATGCGCTGGAGACGCGAAGCTGCGAGTTCCGAGTGCAGGAAGCTCGTATCGACTATAGGGGGTCTGGGGCGGAGCCCCAGAAACCAGCGCGTTTTTCACTGTTGACATCGACAGGAGCACGTTTCAGGCTCTTGTTTGCTAACTGTTATGAACGATTTTCATGAAATGTTTTTGAATTTCCACATTGCAATAATAGCATTTGGGCTGTCATTTTTACTAAATAGCTCATCATTTCAATGCTGAAAGTCGTGGATTATGACTTCAAAAGTGTCCCCTTGTATAGGTCATTGTTTAAATTTTTTGGATATCAGCACTTTAATGGTAACATTTTAAGCTATCGTCTTAACAAATTTCTCATAATTATTTCATTGCTGAAAGAAATGGTTTATGAGTTTGTAAGCTAATTTAATCAGTGCACGACGATTGTCGTACAGCGACGCAGGTAGGACAGCTGCAAATTGGCGCGCGGCGTCTGGACAGGTGATTGTCTGGACAGTGCGTGATGTCTAGACGAGCGTACGTTGAGTGTACAAGGAGGGAGTGGAAGTGAAGAAGGAGTGTTGTGCGTTGAGAGCCGTTGAGATAGGCTGTGATAGTTGTTGTTGAGTTGCGATAGAGTAGACTGATGAAGGTAGTAGTCGTGTAGTTGTTATGATAACGCAAGTGTAGTCATTGTTGTGTTGTTGCTGATCGTTTTACTTTACATCGGATTTTGGAGTATAATAAGAAGACTTAAACACGTCGTCGTTGTTGGTTACAAAACAGTGAAAGTCTGTAGATTCTTTACCTAGCCATTTAGCTAATGAAACAGTTATCTAGGGATAGGCCTATGCTACCACTAACTTATACGAAGAAGCTTCCGAAGAGACTGATAGGAGGAGGTGATCACAAGGAGGATATCACATTTGGTGTCGTTGCGGTGGGATAACGAACCAAGTTGCAGGAGAACGATCCTAGTTACGAACGGCGGGTCTACGTGCCAAGTTACGAACGGAGGGATTCTATCCAATCAACAGACGTTGCGGAGGAACGGACGCTGTGAATTTATCGAGGAGCCGAGCACACGGGAGAAGCAACGATACATCGAGCATCCGTACGACAGTGAGAAACGACAACACAACGATTACAAGGTAGAAAAAAACTTGCTTGTCTATTGAAGTTTACTTAAAGAATTGAAGTCAGCAGCAGGGCATAAGTATTGCTTGTGCATAGTGGATTCATGTACAAGATGGCCGACAATCTTTTTGCTGAAGTCATTGACTGCTAAGGCTGTGTGGGAAGCTTTGATGAAGCTATTCATTGACGTGGGGGTGCCATCTGTGATCACCAGCGACAGAGGCACAAATTTTACAGCCAGTCTTACAAGAGAATTTTTGAAATTGATGGGATGCTGTCCACGATTCGATTCACCGGGACATCCAGAGGCAGCCGGATTAGTCGAGAGATGGAACCAGACGTTCAAGAAGATGGTTCATCATGTCATTGTGGAAAATCCGAGACAGTGGCATAAAATCATTCCGTTTACCGTATGGGCATTGAGAGAAGTTCCTAACGCAACGACAGGAGTGGCACCATATCTGCTGGTGTATGGAAAAATGCCAAGAGGACCATTAACTATCTTAAAGGAAAGCTGGACCAAAGAAATAAATCTACCGCCAAACATTGGAGTACAACCAGCAAAGTACCTGAAGAACTTAAGAGCAGACATGGAGAAAGCTTTGATATTTGCTGAGAATTGTGCAGAGGAAAAGCAAAAACAATACGCCAGTCAATACAACAAGAGGGCCAAGGATAAAGAATTCGAACCAGGAGAAAACGTCATCGTCCTGTATCCAACGTCAACCAATAAATTGATCTCACGATGGCATGGTCCATGTACAGTGCTACAAAGAAGATCCAAGTATTCGTATCTGGTGGACATGAATGAAAACGGCCGACGAATCGTCCATGCCAACAAAATGAGGAAGTTCATCGCAAGAACATTATCGTGTGGTCTCATCGTGGAAGAGGACGACGAATTCGGATCAGTGGTAGAGCTACCATTGAAAGAAGACCATGCAGAGACGACACAGAAATCGCTGCAATTGGACTATGAACAGATCGGACATCTTACGAGCGAGCAACAGAAACAGCTACTGGACGTACTGAACCGTTATGCAGACAGATTTTCGGACAAACCTGGATTATGTACATTGGTAGAACACGAAGTGGTGCTGAGACCGGACTTTCGAGAAAAGGAGTTCATGGCTTATCGAATACCGCTGATATACCGCGCAGAAGTGGACAAACAAATACAAGAGATGCTGAAAGCAAACATCATTCAACCGTCGTCGAGCAGAATGGCAAGTCCGCTGGTCATCGTCAAGAAGAAGGATGGATCCTTGAGACTCGCGTGCGACTACAGGTATGTGAATTCATATACTGAAAATTGTCGATATCCCATGCCGATCGTCAACGATGTGCTGAGCAAAGTCGGGAAATCCAAGTTTATTTCCGTCTTGGACTGTCGCAGTGCTTACTGGACTTGTCCTGTGAAGAAATCCGACCAATGGAAAACCGCATTCGTTACCCATAATGGACTGTACGAATTTACACGTGTCCCTTTTAACTCTGGACGGACTTTTGTAAAAGCAATAAACATGATTTTGCAACCGATTAATGCATTTACTGAGCCCTATGTTGATGACATTGCAGTACATTCTGATGATTGGAACATTCATTTGAAACATTTAGAATTGTTTTTGAAACAAATAAGACTGCATAATGTAACCTTGAACTTGAAGAAATGTGTGTTTGGTAAGAGTGAGGTGAAATTCATCGGTCACCTCATAGGATCAGGGAAGAAGATGATGAATCCGGATAGGATTGACAGTTTGATTAATTTAAAAAACCCTGAAACGAAGAAGCAAGTGAAGCAAGTGTTAGGATTTTTTGGTTTCTACAGACAATTTATTTGTAATTTTGCTGAAATTGCTAAACCATTAACAGATTTAACTAGCAAGCAGACACCTGAGAACATTGTTTGGACTGAGGACCACCAGAAATCTTTTGATTCTCTTAAAGAAATTGTTTTATCAAATGTGATTTTATACATGTTCGAGGTTGGCAAACCATTTAATTTGTACTGTGATAGCAGTGATTTTGCTGTGGGAGCTGTGCTGTCACAAGTGGACTATGAAGGGATAGAACGTCCCGTTTCATTTATCAGTCAGAAGCTGACAGATACCCAGAGGAGATGGGCGACGATTGAGAAGGAAGCCTATGCAATCATATGGGCTTTAAACAAATTGAAAGAAATTATTATTGGTTCCAAGATTAATGTGTTCACTGACCATAATCCTTTAGTTTATTTGACTGAGTCAATGTCGAAGTCTGCTAAGTTAGTCAGATGGTCTTTATCATTGCAAAATTTTGACATTCTATTGAACTATAAGAAGGGAAAGCTGAATGTAGTAGCGGACTGCTTATCGAGATTGTAGTATAAGATATTTTGTGATTGCATTTAGTATAGAAATTGTTTGTATTTAGTTTAAGCATTATACGTTCGCTAATTTTTAAGATTAATTAGCTCTCTTCAAAAGAAAGGAAGGAGGTAATGTAAGCTAATTTAATCAGTGCACGACGATTGTCGTACAGCGACGCAGGTAGGACAGCTGCAAATTGGCGCGCGGCGTCTGGACAGGTGATTGTCTGGACAGTGCGTGATGTCTAGACGAGCATACGTTGAGTGTACAAGGAGGGAGTGGAAGTGAAGAAGGAGTGTTGTGCGTTGAGAGCCGTTGAGATAGGCTGTGATAGTTGTTGTTGAGTTGCGATAGAGTAGACTGATGAAGGTAGTAGTCGTGTAGTTGTTATGATAACGCAAGTGTAGTCATTGTTGTGTTGTTGCTGATCGTTTTACTTTACATCGGATTTTGGAGTATAATAAGAAGACTTAAACACGTCGTCGTTGTTGGTTACAAAACAGTGAAAGTCTGTAGATTCTTTACCTAGCCATTTAGCTAATGAAACAGTTATCTAGGGATAGGCCTATGCTACCACGAACTTATACGAAGAAGCTTCCGAAGAGACTGATAGGAGGAGGTGATCACAAGGAGGATATCACAGAGTTCATTCTTGTTCCTCCATGTTGTATAAATTATCAAATTCCACACTGCAAGGGTATACCAGTTTTGCTGTCGTCCTAGCAAAATTGTTCATGATGGATAAACAGTAGATAACACTCTAGAAACTTTCAATGACATTTTCGAGATATTTTTGAAATATTGGGGTAACAGCATCTCCGTCCATAATCACAAACTTCGGGGTCTCGTGGATCGTCCCCTGGCCCCCAAGTCTCCACCCATGACTGATGTTGCTAAATGAACACCCCATTTCCCAATGTATAGTTGTGTAGAACTACCGGCGTAGCCCCTCAGCAGGCCGGCGGGCCGGACATGATGCGCATAACCTCATCACGGTCTGCGGCACATTCTATTAGCATAAGCATCGGCACGCTATTGTAGAGAAATTCAAAATTGCTGTCCCTGTGAATCTCATCCCCATCTTCCGCCAACCCGGGCTCAACACCCTTCTCCCGGCAGCTCGGACTCACACCGGGCCAAACCTCAGCCCCCCCTTCCTCCGCCAGCTCGGACTCACACCGGGCCAAACCTCAGCCCCCTTCCTCCGCCAGCTCGGACTAACACCGGGCCAAACCTCAGCCCCCCTTCCTCCGCCAGCCCGGACTCACACCGGTCCGGACCTTAGTCCCCTTGACCCCCGCGCAGACCTCAGCCCCTTTCCCTCCGCCGCCTTGGACCTGCAGCCCCTTCCTCCCGCTAGCCCGGGCTCAGACTGGTCCGGATCTCAGCCCCTTCCCCCGCCAGTTCGAAACCTCCAGTCCTCTTCCCTCTTCCAGACCGGTTCGGACCTCAGACCGGCCGGTACCATTAGAGTATAAATAAGAGGACTGTATGCATGCATTGCTTGTGTTGAGTCGCAGAGAGAGTCGATGTACGGGAGTCGAGCCCAGTGGCAATTGATGTCTCACATGTGAGTCGATGTATGACCGTCCGCCACAGTTGAGGTCCGACAATAAGATAATAATAAATTTTAAGCCGATACATGGACATTCATTGCTTTTTGCTTTGGGATGAGGCTGAGTCACATTTAAGTGCTTAGCCCCCTAACCCCTCCCCTGGTGCCGCCAATGGCATAAGCATCTACACTATGATAATATAGTTGATTTTGTTGCCCAGTTGGTTATTGTCTAGTTTCCTTATTACGAAGTAGGCCGTTTTAGACATTTTCAGCTTTTTGCTTTGAAGGGGCTGAGCCACGTTGCGACCCGGCTGAGACCCGGCAACAGGAGGTCTCCAAAATCGATGTCGGGTCTCAGACCCGGACAGACCCGGCTCACTTTCAGCCCTGGTTATGTTCATCAGGCACGTTTAATTCACTAGAATCAACCGAGGCAGAAGTGATAGGCTCTGACTTGCCATGTTTTGAGAGGCCTATTAGCTTTTTCTTTTCGTTTTTGTGCTTTAATTTTGTTGCGAAAGAAATAATATTATTATTTGTCATTTAAATTTGTTACTTTATGCAGTTTATGATTGAAAACGGGCAATGCAAACATAGTTTCGAGACAGTAATGTTAGGCTATACGTTTAAAACGGCAAAAATTGTAAACCTTGTAGGCCTATTAGGCCTATGTGATTATAGATTGGGACCGCAATCAATTTATGAAAAATATTGCGCTAATTGGCCCGTCTGAGTGGAATAAACTTCCGAACTTTATACGCCGCAAATCATCTTATTTGTCTAAGATTTATAATGAGTAGGCTATAGACTTTCCAGTGACGCGCTTTTGTGCAAGGCTGTTTTTTAAGGCGCGTTATAAATGACAATTTAATAATTATGGGCTACGATAATAATAATCTTATTAGTAATAATAATAATAATTATTATTATTATAATATTAATAAAAAAATAATAGAATAATAATAAAGCATTAATAAAAAAAATTATAATCATTTTTTGCCCGGGCCCCCTTGAAGCTCCCGGGCCCCTGGGCATTTGCCCCCCCTGCCCCCCCCCCTCTCGGCGGGCCTGGTCGTGACACCGCTTAAACAGATGCTCAAACAAGAGTGGTTATGATCGTGCGCGGTAATGATCGTGAGCGGGTCTGATGGTGCGCGGTTTTGTGAAGCGCGGTTTTGTGTGCGCGGTTTTGTGTGCGCGGTTTTGTGTGCGCGGTTTTGATAGTAAACCGATTATAAGAAATCTATGCCGCTGTAATCAAATGTTGTGCTGGACGCTTCGCTCTTCAAGCCTAATTGGTAATGTTGTAGTTGACTATCTATATCTATAAGATAGGATGTATATTTATATTTTTGTATATTTATATTTTTATATATTTATTTATATATTTGTCCAGAATGCACGCCCACAGTTTCGCAGCTATTGATCTGAAAATTTGCACCTAGACAGGGGTCCATCACACTTAGCAAGTGCAGGGGTTGGCGAATTTCTAACACCATGGGCGCCAGGTTGGAGTGTTTTTTAAGGGGGCGGAAATTTGTTTTCAGCTATTGATGTGAAACTTTACATTTAGACAGAAGACCGTCAGGTACATCCAGAAAACGAGTTGGCGAAACTCTACCACCAGAGGGAGAATGGTGGGGGGCCAAAAACTCCATTTTCCCTATTTGTATACCATTACCATAGATTCACAGATATTCACCTGAAAAGTTGCAGCTAGATAGGGTGCCACCGGGGACCACCTCGCCCCCAACCAACACACACCTCGCCCTGCAGGGGCCGGGTGGGGACGGGCATTGTTTAGGGAAGTTTGTTTTTAGGGGGGGCAAAGAAATTTTTGGCAGTTATTTATGTCAAATTTTGCATTTAGACAGAGGACCGTCAGGTTCACTCAGTGGAGGAGTTGGCAAATATCTACCACCAGAGGGAGAATGGAAGGCAAAAAATCCATTTTCCATATTAATACCATCGCCATAGTTTCACATCTATTCACCTGAAAATTTGCAGCTAGATAGGGTGTCACCAGGACCACCTCGCCCTCAACCAACACACACCACGCCCCGTAGGGGCCGAGTGGGGCAGGGCGTTGTTTAGGGGGCACAAAAAATGGGGGGGGGCATTTTTTTGCAGTTTTCCAGATATTGCTCTGAAACTTTGCATTTAGACAGAAGACCGTCAGGGCATTTGCTCTGCCAAGCCCTGGCGAAGCGCCGCCACTGTCGCCAAGTCAATTCTTTCTACCATTTGTTCTAATTCATATCGGTCGCTTCAATCTGTTCAATGACTGTTATTTGCTTACGCTCCGCTGAATTATGCATTAAGCGAATTGTGCGAAGAACTCTATAGTGATACTAAACCGTGTTTTGTTCTCTCTAATACCATCGTGATCCAAGCAAAGACTGAAACGAGTTTCCGACGCAACGGCGCAATAATGGTCTCAATTCTGCATTTCTTTTGAATGTCTTCTTTTAATCTAAATGTAACAATGAACCTGGAAACTTATTGATTGTGAACAGCACTGAATGAGCGACGCTGCATTGTGGTCGCCCAGCAGAAAATCTTTTCATAGAAATAAACAAAAGAGGACACTGATGGGATTCATACATGGACAGAGAGAAAGACGCAACAGCAGAGAGAGAGAGATACACTAAGACATTGTCTGATGCATAAACTGTGAGGTCAGTGGTCTCGCAGTTGTCTTTAGTTGCGTCATAGGACGCAGGTCAATCAACAGTCAAGTTAGGTTCACACACGATTGTAAACTCACTGTGCAATTAGACAATGAAGTTCGCGCGTGTCGTGCTTAAAGCGATTGAGATTCTTGTCAGTGTTTGGTGGTTTTCTTCAGGTAAGTTGGTTTTATGGTCTTCTGCTTTAACGTATACATTTTTCATCATTATTCTAATCTCCAGTAAACATAATTATGTAGCATTGTCTCTGCGACGTTTAGTGTTTAAGGTCTCCCATCACAGTTTATGCATCAGGCCCTGTCTTAGTGTTTCTCTCTCTCTCTCTTTGCTGTTGCGCCTTTCTCTCTATCCATGTATGAATCCCACCCGTGTCCTCTGTTGTCCTATCAGTTAATGTTCAGTTTCCAGTTATTAATTTTAGATTGGAAATTGTCACCAATGAATAATTTTATTGACGCATCTAATCGAACCGATTCTAATAAACAACATGGGACCGCACTAACGGGCTAGATTAAACAATTTTGCCCTACTGGATGATTGACACCGATTTTTAAATAAATTCCAAGTTTCAGGGCTGTTTTAAGGCAATTTATAGAACTGCAAGACTCCTTCTTTCCTTTCCCATGACAATGACCATTTTTTCTAGTTTTAACTGAATAGAAGTGCTTCTACAACTGCACAAGTTCATTTAGAACTGCACGTTTTGTGTAGGCTACAGCTGCCCATTAAAAAAAACCTGCCAAGTTTAGACTATCAAGAAATTTCTTAACATTATAGCGCCATAATACTAATAATAGGCCTACTAATACTAATTATATGAACATTGAAACTGAGCTATCCACAGTTAAAAACTATATGAAAACTACTAACGTTCTTAATTTCTTGCTTTGCAGTTTCAAGCACTTACTAAAAATTTCACCTTGATCGATTGTCTTTATCCCGACTATAAACACAAAATATTATCTGCGGGCGCCCATCTCTTGCACGGGAGCATCCGAAAAGACATTGTTCATCATCATCCGTGAGAAAGACCGAAAGACAAGCGAAGGAAGCTTGGCAATATAGAAAAAGTTGGGTTAAGATGTCCTGCGTACAACGCGTAGAGTAGGCTAATGCACAATTCATGTAGGCCTATAGAACAAAGTGTCGAATCGATGCTGGTGGGTTCATGCCAAGCCAGGGCTTTTTTCAACGTACGCTTTCTTTATTCTGTGGTTGTACACACACAAAAATGTGCAGTTCCAAGAGGATTTGTGCAGTTGTGGAAGCACTTCTTTACAGATAAAACTAGCAAAAATGGTCATTGTCCACCGATAGTAAGTAATTTACCATGGAGGATGGGAAGGAAATGAAGGAGGTTGTGCACAATGTGCAGTTCCTTTAAAACAGCCCTGTGCCAGGCTAACTGCGAGCGGAAAGTGACAGCGATTCCAGACACAAGTTTGAAATCTAAAGAACGTTTTATATCAGCGTTTGATGATTTGATCAAAGAGACTGAAGCGACTACAAATAATTATTTATCTATAAACTTATATTAAATATCTTGCTTTATTGAGATGGAAGATAAAGGTCTGAAACCTGTGATGATCTAGGCCTAAGCATATTTTACATTTTTACCTGATGATGGCTAAGGTAGAATATCAGATCTGTAGAGTGAATGCACGTTGCAGCCATTGCTAAGCTAAGCTTATAGAAAATAACTGCCTGGTTGAATGCAAATATTACAGGTTCTTCTCGTGAACTTTATTAATTTTAAATATGGCGACAAAATAGTCCCAGTGCTCATCACTCACATACCGATTGCTCGTGTGTCTGTTAGGCAAATTCGGTGGCCTATATGTAAAGGGTGGCGCAAAATAAACCGGGCTATTAGTTTTTGCAATTGCATCGCTTGAATAATCAAAGTAATTATCGCCTTAAAACTATCATTAGACAGAAATGACACAGAAATGAATGAACTGTAAAATTTCAGAATTTTCTGAATGCGTAAGAATATTCAGTCAAAGTGATATAATGTCCTCCGTTTGCTGCGATAACCAATGATAATCGCTTGCGAAACTGTCCAATAGCCCGGTTGATAGTGTCCTCGCTGATTTCGTCCAAGCATGCGGTCAGAACTTCTTTCAAGTGTTCAATATCTCGAATTCTCTGCCTGTAGACAAGCTGCTGAAGCATTCCCCAGATCGAATAGTCTACGGGATTCAAGTCCGGACTGTTCGGTGGCCAATTTTCTGGTTCAATAAAGTCTGGAACGTGAGCAGTGAGAAAAGCAACTGTTTTTCGTGAACGATGAGCAGGTGCTCCATCCTGCTGGAAAGTGAAATTGTCACCAGGCTGAGCTATAATGTCTGGCAGTAATCCTTGATGTATGACGACGTCACAGTAATAGGAACTGTTAACTTTTGCTCCTCGTTCAACTAAAACTAATGACGATTTCCCCAGCTGCGACATGGCAAACGAAACCATGATGCTCTGTGAGAAGTGCTTCCGACCTTTCAGCAAGCGTTCTGAAGGAATGTTTTGTTTCACAGCTACGTTGGCGTACACTCGATCATTCTGTGAATTGGTTGGTGTTTGGACTGTCTAATGACAGTTTTAAGGCGATAATTAGCCTACTTTGATTATTCAAGCGATGCAATTGCAAAAACTAATAGCCCGGTTTATTTTGCGCCACCCTGTATATTATGATAGACAACAAAACAATTCAGGCTCTCAGTGTCTCGGCAGAATGTCAGTTAACGGCCATAAAATGTTATGGTATTATATGTAACCAGAGATCAAGCTGCATGTTTTTGACAGCTCCTGTTTCGGCGATGGTCAAACTGAACCTGACTGGTCTAACAGCAACTCAGAGTTCCACTTATATCCACCTCAATCGCCCAGCTAATGCCAGTCTCGCCATCGACGGGAACTACAACACGAATATGGATTCGGGCGCGCTGTCTTGTTCTCATACGTATGACGGTGCAGGTGGAACCAGCTGGTGGCGCATCGACCTCGGCCACCAGGTCAAAGTTCAACAGGTCATGCTTGTCAACCGTGACATAGCCGGTGAGTAGGCTACGGATGAAGACGACGACTAAGACGCTGACAGTACAGTAAATTATTTTCATATTCTTGATCATTAGATCATTTAGATCTATAGCGATTGTTGAGAGGTAACTCACTGCAGAAAGAAATAATTGAAGGATGATTGGAGGGAAACAGGTTCAGAGTGAGACCTAGACAAAACTGCTGAGTCTTACTGGACGGCCAGCAACTCAGAGTTCCACTGCAAACGACGCCACTGCGGGTCCCACTGTTGCCAGTCGCGCAATTACAACCCTAATAAGTAGGATTCTGCTTCCATACGAAAGACGGTCCAGGAGGGACCAGCTGGTGGCGCTTTGACCTCGGTCATCCGGTCAAACTCCAACGGGTCGTCGTCACTAACCGTGGCGATTGTTGCGGTAAGTGACCGAAGAACCCGTTTACGTTTGGTGCAATTATGGAATTTATGGAAAGTTGAGACAAGAGATCAGATGCCAGAGGCGACGGTAGGCCGAGGTTTTTGGGTTCATCACTGGACATTACCCTCTCTGCGATAAACTCAGAATCAGAGTCCGTGGTTTGGCGAGTCTATGGCTCTAGGCTATGTCTATCCCATAGGCCTAACTGTGTAACCCTATGTTTAGGAATAACGAATAACCAAACTTAGAAGTAGGCCTACCACAGCTTATAGTTATTCTGTGTGTGAATTAGTGCATTGAATTGCATACTTCGAAAAATTTCCCCCACCTTGCGTGTAACAAATTGTGACTAAACATGATTGATCCCATGAAATTTTTATTTCTTTATTATGTTTCCAAACTCTGCTTTTTTTATAAATCGGACCCTGCATAATCAATACGGAGCCACGTCCTATTTCATTATTTTCAAAACCAATATTTTCCTACAAAAATATAGGCCTACGCTTTTCACGAAATTTTTTCTTGCAGCTAGTCGATCTCCGTTAAATTTCCCTTACAGTTTTTGCTTATGCCTATTCTTCGCCGTTACATTACATTTGACTTTAGGCCAAGTTTAGCCTATAAGATCACATTTCCGAATTAGGCTATTTCGACACTAAATGCTAACAATCAGGGGTTATTTTAACGTGCAGCTGGACACAAAGTGTGTAGTTGGAAAACGAATTTGTGCAGTTGAAAATCAGGTTTTGTGCAGTTACTTTTTTACACACAAATGTCACAATCCTTAAAATGCTACCATTGCAATGTGGAAATTCAAAATGTTTCTGATGAGATTCTGAAAAAGTACAGGTATTTTGTTAAGATGACACCTTAAAATGCTACCAGTGCAATGTGTAAATTCAAAAAGTTTCTGATGAGGCTCTGAAAAGTACAGGTATTTTGTTAAAATGACACCTTAAAATGCTACCATTGCAATGTGGAAATTCAAAAAAATTCTGATGAGGCTATGAAAAGTACAGGTATTTTGTTAAAATGACACCTTAAAATGCTACCATTGCAATGTGGAAATTCAAAAAGTTTCTGATGAGGCTCTGAAAAAGTTCAGGCAGTGGCGTAGCAAGGTTTTTGGTGGCCCTTGTGCAGGGCTTTCATGGAGGGCCCCTTTAATGCTTGAACCCCAAGATTTCAAACAATGAGGCTGTGAAAAGTGCATGGCTTTTGCAAAAGACTACTTTTGCATAGGCCTAGCTCACACTCGAAATTAAATTTAAAATTTAACTTATTGTAACTCAGGTTTGTTGTATAATGTGGATTTGATCATTTGAATACATTCTGAATGTTCTTAAAGTAAAAATTGACTGTGACTGCGGGGGCCCCACTACAGCCGGGGCCTTTGTGCACTGCACAGGCTGCACGACCTATTGCTACGCCACTGAGTTCAGGTATTTTGTTAAGATGACACCTTAAAATGCTACCATTGCAATGTGGAAATTCAAAAAGTTTCTGATGAGGCTCTGAAAAAGTACAGGTAATTTATTAAAATGACACCTTAAAATGCTACCATTGCAATGTGGAAATTCAAAAAGTTTCTGATGAGACTCTAAAAAAGTAGCGGTATTTTGTTAAGATGATACCTTAAAATGCTACCATTGCAATGTGGAAATTCAAAAAGTTTCTCATGAGACTCTGAAAAAGTAGAGGTATTTTGTTAAGATGACACCTTAAAATGGTACCATTGCAATGTGGAAATTCAAAACGTTTCTGATGAGGCTCTGAAAAATTACAAGTATTTTATAAAGATGACACCTTAAAATGGTACCATTGCAATGTGGAAATTCAAAAAGTTTCTGATGAGACTCTGAAAAAGTAGCGGTATTTTGTTAAGATGATACCTTAAAATGCTACCATTGCAATGTGGAAATTCAAAAAGTTTCTGATGAGGCTCTGAAAAAGTACAGGTAAGTTATTAAGATGACACCTTAAAATGGTACCATTGCAATGTGGAAATTCAAAAAATTTCTGATGGGGAGGGGGACATCCCCTCCCCATACCTCTCCTTCTACCAGTCTCGGCTTACGAGAGTCCTTCGGACACTCGATTGTCCCCCCTAGAAATCTGATTTCCCCCTCCCCAGCGGATGGGGACTAGATTAGACACTGCTCTTTGGAAAAGTAGGTTTATAAACTTAGCCAGTTACATTATCATGATAATGATAATAATATTAATAATAATTAATTAATAATAATAAAAATAAAACAATAATAATATTAATAATAATAATAATAATAATAATAATAATAATAATAATAATAATAATAATAATAATAAGAAGAAGAAGAAGAAGAAGAAGAAGAAGAAGAATAATAATTAGGCCTTAGTCTCAATAATGACCAATCTATCCGATGTAGGATGCTATTCTGATAATTATGTGCAGTTGAGAAATTTCCTTAAAATAACCCCTGCTAACAATTACGCATTTTGAAATGCTCAGAGTTAAACCACGACTACAGATACACACACAGTGTCACACACACACACACACACACACACACACACAAACAGGACTAGCCAGGATCGAGACACCATTTCTACATGCAAGGTTCCTGACCAGTTGGCAGATAAATCTCTCAGTGTTGTGTTTTGAAACCAGTGCGTTGAGCTGCATGCGTAGCCTGACAATAATATTTTAAAAAATCGTTTGTAACACAAGAGAACCTTTTGCTGAAAAACATGTTTTTAACTTTAGAGACTTAGAGACTTACTGTCGACGTCTAATTAAAATCGTAATCTGATTCAGGTTTTCGTTTGGACAACTTCATCGTTGGACTGACCAACAGTTCTTCTAAACCGGTCAGAGGATACTACGCCCTCTGTGGTCAGTACCCGGGGCCGGCTAAGGACGGTGCCAACCTCAGCCTCCAGTGCGATCCGGGCACCCCCTCCGGGCGATATGTCATCGTCCAGCAGAGCACCGGCGTAGGAGATGGCAGATTGGCAATCTGCGAAATCGAGATCTACACCGGACAAGTGAGAAAGTGTGAGTCTCGTGGACCATATTATTGTAATTGCATGCATTATATTTATGTTGCCAAACTCGCGAAGCTTATGATGAAATTGTAACTTTAATGTAATTTAATTTAATTAGCCTTATTTGATACAACACCATCAGCGTGCATGGAAGAATTGGGACAATGAAGAGGGTTGCTACAGAGATTTGATCGGGTTCGACTCCGTTGGAGTTGACACCGCGTTCAAAAGAATTGACGTGCGCCACATTATTAATTAACAAAACTTCATATAGATTCTAACGAACTAGTTTGAGCATTAAGCTTATTGAACCATCATTGTTCAATTAAAATTTTAAAAATATAATGGCCACCACGAGGTTATTATAATGAATGGCCAAATCACTGAAAAGATATATTAGTCTACTCTTTATACTTAGCATGTAAGCTTACTACCGTACTGATAGGCAATTTTTGTTCCGTAGTGAACAGATGGAAACGCCTTTCGAAGCAGCGTCTGATGTTAGTTGGCGCAATCGTCCTAAGCAAACGTTCTGCTCTGATGTGCGTCGGAAAATGCCAAGAAACCATCGATTGTGATTCAGTCAACTATCGCCAGATGGACAAGACGTGCGTGATGAATTTCCTGCCTCCTGGCTCCAACGCTAGCTACTTGGTCATCGAGAATGTGTGGGACTGTTGGGTGCAGATGTACGAGTTCTTCTGAAATCTGAGTTTCTTTTTTGTGATCCGTTCAGTGGGTAACAAACTACTGGAACTCGTTAATCTTTCTGGTGATATCCGATTACTGAACTAATTTTACATTCCGCTAATAATTATGTTGGCCATAGTCCAGTGAACATAGCCTAATGTAGTAGGCTAATTAAATTAAAATGCATTAAAGTTACATGAACATGTAGACAATTCTAGGCCTGATTATTGAAGTTTGTAGGAAAAAATTACAATAGCGATTGTAATAGGCTAATAGCAATAAATAATTTAAAAAATAATCGTAATAATGACAGCACTCCCATGCGAGCCCGTGTTGCCATTGCTATGGGTAAATTCAAATTTAAAGGCGTATTATTATTCTATTCGCAAACGCACATTGGGATATCGACAAATAATGCAACATATAGCCTATAGCACATTAGAAGTAAAGTATATGCTTAGTAATATAGGCCTACATGAAAAGTAATGTAAAACAAAATGCCTAAGTGAAAGGCATTCTAGTTATGAAAACTTTGCCTTCTGAGAAGGTCAGAACGTGGAATTTCAAGGTTCTGTGTACGTGGTCGCAAAGAGCGTTGTGATTCATGAACTGGAGGGAGTAAACCATGGAGGACATGCCCAGTGTTAGCCAAAATAGTGGCAAATAGAGCGGGAGCGGCTTTGACGCACACCTCTTCGAACGTAGGGTAGTTGGATGACAAGAAGCCAAGCTTTATGAGTTTTCGTATAACAGAATATTCCGTAACAATAATCTATAGGCCTAGACTACAGTTATACACATGTGGAATTAAATTATTGTGTTTATGTTCACTTTAAATGTAGAGATATCGACATTTTGCATTTCGATGTGGTGGTTAACGCTGCGAAATTAAGACGCTATTTCACCATTGTAAAAATATCGTGTCGCCATAGACTTTGACGTCATTTTCTCTTTACGTCATTCCTGACGTCATTTTCCCCAAAAGCGGGAATGAACACACATTTGAAAAATATTGTCAATAGCAAATTTTTTTACTAATATCGTATCGTATCTGGACATTAATTTGTAAAGCGCCTCAAACATTATGAACTGCTCAGAGGCGATCTCGGTGCAGAAAAAGCGGGGAAGAAAAGTTTCCTCAGACCACGAGTAGACGGGAGGAGCATGTTCGCCTGCAAATAGGGCAAAGAAGGAGTCACTTGCTCCCATAAAAAATTGGCGCCCATTTTGCTAACTAGCCTACTACTTTGGGGTTTTTAACATGTATCTTCGCATTAAAGAATTAATAAATAATTATAGGCCTACTAATGATGTACAGAGGGAAAGCTACGTTTAGAGAACTCTATATAATAAACGTGCCTTTACTTTTCTGCTATGCATTTTTCAAGCTCTTGCTAAAAAATGTATCTTAACCATGACCATTGACCCTCTCGCTCTCGCGGTTGCCCATGCAGATAGTATTGATTCTAGCCTACTTGATTGAATCTCGCTGCAAAGCAATTTTCTCAACTGCACAATTAATTACCATCAATACGTTAATGTAAAATCTGAAATTTCTCTACAACAAACTGAAATTGAGCTTGGGATCATTATGCGAATATATAAAATCAAGTCTGCAATAGCCAGACATTTTTTCCATTTTGCTGCCAGTACAGAATCTACGGAGGAGAGTGCAGAGGAGAAGACTGAAGGAGGTTGGAAGAGGAAAAGGAGGAGAAGGAGATGGAAGGGGACGAGAGGGGAAGGTAGGGGACGGTAGGGGAGACATGGGCGGAAACCTGGGGGGACGAACGAGTGGCCGAAGGAAAGACGCGAGATTTATTTTGTCATCTGACCGAAAAGTGAAGAAAATTTTCTATTTTCACCGAAAAAAGTTGATGACCATTTTTAAGTCTTGGCGTTCAACTATTAGGGGGGACAAATGCCCCCCAACACCTCCGTTGGGGGGATCGTCCCCCTGTCCCCTCTAGGTTTCCGCCCATTGGGGGAAAGATGGAAGAGAGGAGCGGATAAAGGGAGAGTGGGATGGAGAGAGTGGGATAGGGAGGAGAGGGAAATGAACGGGAATGAGAGGGAGGAGTGAAGAGAATACGGCAGTGAAGAGCATAGAACTTGTTTGAACTTGTTTATTGATCCCAAGAATATCAAACAGACAATTATGCATTCATAATAGTGCACAAAGAGATTAATTACAGTTAACAATTGCGATGGTTATAAAGCTTAGTGTACAATCAGTACTGTGAAACGTAGGGAACAATAGGCTACCCGAAGGGAGTGATCCCGCTATTGGGGCCTATTTACCAAGGAAAAACATTCTTCATTATAATATGAGAAATGATAATAGATCAGGAAACAGATGGAAATGGGAGTATTTGGGGAATCAATTAAATAGTAGCAGTGGGATACCTTCCCTCTGTCCAACTTTAAAAAATAATAGGAGGGAGGGGAGAAGACGGCTGGGAGAGGAATGGTGGTTAGTTTCGTCACGCCGCACTAAATTATGTATTATGCATTAGGATTAAGCAAATCGTGCTGAGGATTTTGGCGATACAAATCGATGTTTTGTTCTCTACAATACCGCACCATCGCGATCCAAGCGAAGACCGAGACGGATTTTTCAAACCAAACATCGCATTGAGTTCAGTAGTCAATAACTAATCCATTTCTTTTGTATGGATTCCTTTGAATCAACAATAAACCAGGAATTATATTGATTCTTACCTCAATGAATAGACGCTGGCCGCTGTTTCATGGTAACCCAGCAGAAAATCTGCCTACAGAAATAAGCTTCAAAGGTCTCACAGACATTGTGTTTAGTAAGCTTACTGTTGCTGAGCAGGAAGCAGGTCAATTCACCAGTAGCCTACATTTAGGTTCATGGAACGATAATAATTATAGCCATGCTCATGTTTAGCATTCGATAACGACTACTACCTCACCGTTATCTTGAACCTACGCAAGAGGGCACTTGCGCTACTTTAATATTAGGCCTACCTTTCGATACTTTTCGGGCAATATCTGATGTAATCTGATAACAATTTAACTGAAAGTGACGTTGTTTTTTCAAAACTCATGCGGCAACATTATTAGAATTCGATATGAATTTTGCATGCGTCGTGTTTAAAGCGATTGGGATTCTTGGCAGCGTTTGGTGGCTTTCTCCAGGTAAGATGCTTTTGTGGTCTTCAATCATCATGCATGAATTTTCTCTTCATATCTCGTATCCAGTAGGCCTAGGCCTATGTACCGTTGTCTCTATAAAGTTCACTTTTGTGGTGTGAGAACTGTATAAAAATAACGGGGGGCCCGAGTATGGTCAGACTATGATCCACGTGGAACTGAGATGTGAAAAGAAGACTTTCTTTCTTTCCTTCATGCTAGAATAATATTAAGGTCGTGGATCCGCTCACGCCCGTCACGTGAACCGTCTGGAAGAGGCGAAGACCGCAGGGGGGGAGAAGGTAGTTGATGTTAGCAGTTGATGGTCAAGCTATTAGGCTAGGTTGGCCAACAACTGCTAAACAACCAACGCAAAAATCTTAAGAATCTAATGACGACACTAACCCTAACACTAACCCTAACCGACCCTCACGACGCAAAAATCTTAAGAATCTAATGACGACACTAACCCTAACACTAACCCTAACCGACCCTCACGACGCGAAACCTTATACCCTATACGCGAACGACACCTAGGTCTTCTATGTTATAACCATGCTTAAATTTAACGATAAAGAGCGCATAATTACCTGTGCAAAATGTTCCTCCATACGTAGGGTCATTTGTAAGACATTTTAAACGTTTTACATTGCAATTCGTCTAAAATCGTGAGACCCTGCGACACGCAGCACGTGCTGTTGACAGTAGGGTTTACAAAGGATGGGCATAAATTGTACTCGACAACCTCCTCCCCTACGGTATTTGACTCTTCCACATTGTTTTCCGCTAACCTGATTGGCCGACGGGTGTTAGCCCGAATGGTAGCCTGCAATGCACCGTCCGTAGCCAGTGCGACCAATAATGTTACGGGCGTGAATGTAGCACATGGTTTCCGCTAACGCACGGGGCGTGAGCGGATCCACTACGTAATATTAATCCCTCTGGCGAGGGGTCAGCCACTCGAATCCTTTTCCACCAATTGTCTCTGTTTCCAGTGTCTTCTTTCTTCAGTTTGAGCAGCTTCAGGTCTTGTTGTATAATGTCCCCTCATATTTTCTTCTGTCGTCCCGACTGCGTTGACCATAATATACATCCACTTGCATGATTCTTTTGACACAGCCATCCTGTTATTTTTTCATTACATATGAATGGTGAGTCTGGATGGTAAATGGGGTCCTAAGAGAGACTAGGGGTTGAACCACTCAACATACCCCCCGGTAATTATCATCATGGTCCCATTACAGTTTATGGCTCAAACCATGCCTTTGTTTCGCTATATCTGTTGTTGCAACTTTCTCTGATCTTGTACAGTTACCCCATACACATAATCGTATCAGATAGCTTTCTTTCCCCGGATATTGTTCAGTTGCCAGTGAATGGATTGCATAGGTGACTCGAATCGAATTAAAACAAGTTAAATTTTAAAGCACGGGCTCACTCTCAAAGGGACTATAGATGTGACACGCTGCATCCCCTGGATTATTTAAACCTTTTTAACTACATGTATTATTGTGCTCAAAAAATTTCTGTGTAACAAGGCACTAATAATACTGATGATAAATTATACACAATGTATTACACATAGAAACCCTTATGAAAGACATATCCGCCTCAGGTTCTGTTCATGAACTTTGTCTATTTTAAACATGTCTAAGAAAAAGTCCACCAATCTTTCCTGCCCATCGATTGCTTGTGTGTCTGTCAAACCTCAGGCTGTCAGTGATGCCTTTCAGCATGGCATACACTATACAGAGTATCCCTGTCCCCGGTAGCATATCAGTTAAAAGTCATTAGATGGCGGCATGGCATTATTAATTTTGTGACCAAGGATCAAACTGTTTCTTTCGACAGCTGCTGCTGATTCGGTGGAGGTCAGACTGAATCTGGTTGACCGACCAGCAACTCAGAGTTCCACTTATGTGGATGCAAAAATCGGCGGCTGTAATGCCAGTCTAGCCATCGACGGCATCTATGATCCGAATTTCAGCGCAGGATCTTGTAGTCATACGAATGACACCGCAGGTGGGACCAGCTGGTGGCGCGTCGATCTTGGCCAGCCGGTCAAAGTCAAAAGGATCGTTCTTCTTAACCGTACTCCTTACGGTAAGTGAAAAAGCACCTTTGACGCAAGTGTAGAGAAATGACGGAGAGAACCTAAATTAGCCTGGTATCCTGTGTACACCAGAGGCCATAAAAGGATGTCGGTCTTTTGATCCGCCAATATTCTGCTGTTATTTTGTTTGCTATGGTGATAACTTATGGATGGCTATAATTATGTCTGCATGGAATCTGTCACATCCCGGGAGCTTCTAGGATAGACTCACATATTAGCAATGTTGGACCGTGAATACACTGGATTATAATCTATACAATACATGTATACCAGCAGAAATGAAGCGCGATATATAGGAGCCTATCGCTATCATCCTTCACACAAGATAATCATCCTCGCAAGAGGTAGCTAAAGGCGCAGTTTTGCATACATACATAGTATTACATACATACATACATACATACATACATACATACATACATACATACATACATACATACATACATACATACATACATACATACATACATACATACATACATACATACATACATACATACATACATACATACATACATACATACATACATACATACATACATACATACATACATACATACATACATACATACATACATACATACATACATACATACATACATACATACATACATACATACATACATACATACATACATACACACACACACACACACACACATACATACATACATACATACATACATACATACATACATACATACATACATACATACATACATACATACATACATTCATACATACATGCACACATACTGTTTGACCCTCCAAAAAAGTCCATTGTCCAAAGGTCGTATAATCTTCAAGCGACGTATGATCCTCCACATTTTTGACTGAACTTGGCGAACGCGAGTTCAGTCAGATGGATTTGTAACTGTCTCCTACGGCCTCCAAGACTTAGTTCCAACCGAGTAATGTTGGGCCTAATAGCATCATTCTGCCAGATGACCAGCGATTCCTTGACCTTTAGCATTGATAATAGGTTAATTTTGGCTGCATTAGTTCAGCAAAAGAACGTGTTTTAGCTTTAGAGACTAACATTTCGACGTCTATAGTTTTGCAATTTGATTCAGGAAGTCGCTTAAACAACTTCACCGTCGGACTAAGCAACAGTTCTGGGAATCCGGTTAGAGGATATTACGCCCTCTGTGGTCAGTATCCGGGAGCGGCTGCCAACGGTGCCAACCTCAGTGTCCAGTGCAATCCAGGCGCCCCCTCTGGGCGATATGTCATCGTCCAACAGGCGAGCAATGGAAACGGTCTCTTGGCAATCTGCGAATTCGATATCTACGCCTGGCAAGTGAGAAAGTGTGAGTCTCGTGAACCAATGAAAGACAATAACGTAAGGTATGGTAAAGCAAAGATGACAAGGTAAAGTGAGGTGTTCGCTGAGGTATGCAGGTACAGCATTGCGAATAAAGGAAGGTTATGTGAAGTAAGTTCAAGAAACGGTCAAATTGGGTAAGTTACAGCATAAGCATATATGATTTGAAATCAAGCATGTAGGCTAGACTAAAGTTGTGGTAAATCCCGTAAGGTGCGCGGTTAGATGGGCAAGGTTAATAAATCACAAGACGGTTTAAGCTTCTAATGCAATCAAATTATTCTGTTTGCTTTCTAATCACTAGAGCTATAAAGTGTCTTGTTTGTAAGACTAACAAAAAGCGTCAGTGTCATAGGATTGCATGCGTGTCTGCCACTCTGCCTGCCACCAGGACAGCCTTCCTGTGTGCCTATTGGATGTTTTTTGTCTGTGTCTTCTGACCAAAGCGTTTCTGACGCATTGAACTTAAAACCATCGGCGTTTATCACTGTCCTTCTATTTTTCCTAAACGCAATTAGCACGATTTGTAATCATATCAAACACGTCTTTCTTTATCATGTTCCTCGCATCCATCCGTTTTATCGTATTCCCCACATCCGTTGGCTTATTATATGCACTGCATTATCGTCATACAAAAAATTATAAAGTAGGCTATCATTTAAGCTGCAGTGAACAGTAACGCATTAGCAATTGTATGCATTGAACGATAGGGTGTTCTAAATTTGCAAAATCTATCCTTGAACGTCCTCATTTTGCTTCGGTTAATTTTATTATTCTAACTTAATCCCGTAGAAGAGTATTGATTAATCCACTAGTGGCAGTGCCCCCGTCTTTTGTTGAACATAATAAAATTATGTCTGCCGTCTTTTTTGGGCGATGGTAATCAAGTCGTTAGGAAGATCAAACACATCGTCAAAACACCACCAGAAGCAATACTGTGTATTTAGGGGTTCCGGGTTGAAACCCCTACTTCGAAATTAATTACCAGTAATTTCTTGAACTTATGCTGTGTATTTGGTGGCCATTTGCGCCAGAAACTCCGGAATGGATCCCGGAAGTTTTCAAATTACTATCGCGGAACTGGGATTCGTCGTCTTTCTTCTTCAGCACAGGTGCCGAGTGCATGGATCAGAGCTCTACCAGAATGCCTGAAACTCCGGATCTCAACACAGGGTTGTCCTCGATCCGGCTTTCGCTGTGTATCAAGAGACTTCTACACCAACGCAGTTGATATCTTCTTCACCGACAATAGACGAGATCCTGCATTCTTCCCCCGTCGTATCTAGTCGTGCAGGCCCTCAAGTGGACAGCTCCACGGATGATGAGTCCGTTGACCGACGGCAGTCCCCCCATTTTCCCCAGCCGAGACTGCAAGGTCGATGCTTAGCTCAAGACCCAATCTCCAGACCAAATGTTTTCAGATTCTCACTTTTCAGGCTGTCTTCCTCAAGAGTCAATACTGTCCTCTTAAAGACTGTCTTCACCAGAGTGCCCGTATACGTTAGCTTGTTACTGCCTAACGACATTGCCATATCAGTGATGATTAGTGTCGCCTCGTCCTTTATCCAGAGTTCCAGACTAGGGACTGGCATTGGCACAGTGCAACCAGCACATGCGTGCATGGTCACTCCCTGCCTCATGTATTTTGCCAGGTACCAATTTGCCCACAGCCCCATGCATTTAGAGGTGACAAAAGCCCAAAACGACATCCAATCGTTTTAGGCCAAAGGCGCCCTCCCCCATATTATATCGATTTATCGACCAACTTATTGCAATCGCCAATGCGTGCTACTGGAAAGAGTCATTCAGATTTGAGACAGTTGTCTCACTGCCCATAGAAAAATACAGATTACATAAACAACGAAGGGCACTCCATACGGTGTCGATTCCATGCAGACTAGCGCTACAAACGCATGGCGCCAATGCGAAAACCTCACCAATACAATAATATTGCGATGATTTTATAGGTAACAATCAATAGTTCGGTACTCCATAAAGTGTTAAATAGAGCAATCAACCCACGCACTCTCATGCGGCATTGATTTAGAATCATTACTATGGCGCTCCATAAGATAGCCATGGCCAATTTCGCAAGATTAATCTACTCGCCGCAAAATAGGCATAGAGGCAAGACGTCATATGAGTTGCTAAATTACGATTGTAGCAAGCTCTGCTCTGCACTAAACGTAGAGAGCGATGCACACGCTGTACAGGTAACTTTACGGCTCTCCGTGGGGTACAACTTAGCGAGGGATTCAGTAGCCTATATGTACATTGGCCATTTGTGCGCTTGCAGAGGCAGAACCAGAACCGTTAAACTTTGCCGAAGGGAAGAAGCCCTTTGCGACATGTATATATGTGGGAGCGACATAAGATCACCCAGCGGGGTTTGGGGCATATTTTGACGCAATTGCGCGCATTTGTTGCCAAATGGAGCGCATTTTGGGTTCTTGCTTGTCACAAATTCTTGAACAATTATTTCTAAATAAAATGGAGGACAATCACAGCACAAACCTTCATGTGGCCCTGCGAAGAATTGACTTGCGGATAGAATTTGCCACAATAATTATTCATGAAACATCATAGAAAATGATGAACTATAGTGTGAATGATAGCCAAACAGTCATTACTGCATGATCACAAATAAGTGTTATAGTGACCATTAAGGGTTAGGCTACTATAATTAACGTCAATAGGCCAAACTATAGAAAGGATAAATTACCACTCTTTTATATATTTCACATATTATATCAGTATGTCAATCGCTATTTGTTATTCCGTAGCGAACAGATGGAATCGTCTTTCGAACCAGCGACTGATGCCAACGGATGCGACAATCCTAAGCAAACGTTCTGCTCTGATGTGCGTTGGAAAATGCCAAGAAACGGTCGACTGTGATTCAGTCAACTATCGCCAGATGGACAAGACGTGTGAGATGAATTCCCTGCCTTCTGGAGCCAACGGTAGCCACGTGGCCATCGCGGCGGGTTGGGACAATTGGGTGCAAATGTACGATTTTATTTGAATTCACATGTATACTGGGGACAGTTTTTGTAAGAGAAAACGAGTTGAACACCTAAGTCTGGCTATTTGTTTTTGGTGACATTAATGATTCAAGCAATCTATCAATCATTCAATCAACCAATCCGAATATAATATAGCAATAATAGCACCCCTTCAAGACATGTACTCAGAGTTGCTCCCGGCAGAGATCAAGCGAAGACATGCTGTCTTCAACATTTTGTGAAACTGGGAACAGTTTGGGAGGTGTTGCAAAGTCAAGAGAAGTCCATTCCAAGTTGTTGGACCAACCACAGAGAAGGAACGCCTCTGCATTGTCACAAGCGAGTGAACGGAACCAGTAAGACACCATTCACAGCACAGCACAATGCCCTGCGACCTGTGCAAGTGGAAAACGGGAGGAAAAGCTCACGCAGATAAGAGGGAGCCCAGCTCGATAAGCAGCGCCGCACCAAAGTGGCAATCCTGAATGAGATGCGCAGCGGGAAAGGAAGCCAGTGCAAGAAATCGCGCGCGCACACTGGGATACGCAGTCGGACTTCGTGAACTCACCAATAAGTCCCGCGGCAGCCCGGTGGATCCGCTACAACTTCTCGATCCGAAACCACGGGGTAGCAGCAAAGTAATAAACTAAATAAAGGCGCCTCAGCACAAACGCAAGGGTAACTGCAGCTTTAAAAGGTAGAGGGCGAGTAATTACCCTGAACTCATACCAGATCTATATGAAGTGCAAGACGAGTCCAGAGTCCAGGAGCACCCCGAGGTCACGCACCACCGAAGAAAAAGTTATAGTTAAAAAATTAATTATAATAACAATAACAATGATAATAACAGTAGTAGGGCCTACCTAAACAACAACATTCCATTGTCTCATTGGTACGCGTTATTGCAAAATGCACTTGTTAACGTTATTCTGTACCGCAGCGATTGTATGACCTTGACCATTTTCTTTAATCAATTAATTGATTGAGGTGAGATATGTCATCACTGCTGTCACCTTCAATTGGTACCCTACCATTTGAGGTTCCCGTGCATGCGTTACCCCGAGATTCTCTTAAATAAAGGACGACTGGTATGCAACCAGCGGCAGCCCCACGCACACAGAGGCTCTGACGAAAACCTTATGCTCTAAATCTAACCGATGTCACCAATCGGGCGTATACAATGTATAATAGGTTCACTATGCATAAATACATGTATATCTGTGGAATAGAGTCTTTGAATCTTTATCACTGTATAAGATAAGCAAATACGTAGATACATACATGTATATATATTTTTATATATATACATAAGATGTCTTCCCATGACCTTTTGGTTCTGTCGTTTATCATTTCCTGTTTCCGACACCTTAAAACAGCGCAAATGTTTCCGTCTCCACAGATTGCTTTCCCTCCTTCTTTTCCTATCCAATACAAATGGACATTTTCCAGTTATTTGCAGTGGACGTTCGTGATATAGATTAATTTTTAAAAGCTGCATTCAATTGCGATTATATAATTAAATAGGGTTTTGATAATTGAATCACTCGGTGAAAAGGGTTAATTGATGAGAGGCGAAGCGTGGAACAGTCGTGAGAAAGATCGAGAGGTTTCGCTCTTTGCATTTCAATATTCGCAGCACGTAGACCAATTTAATTACATCAATTCGCCACAAGGACATCGCCTTTCAACGACCAAGTATAAATTGATAAAAATTCAAGGACGTTCGTCAATCATTGTTACCAAGTAAAAACTGCTGTCTGATTTTTGTTTTTCAGTAACATTTTTTATTGGAATTGATATGATAATAAAAATTATATCGAAATTTGAAAGTTTCTTAGTATTAGCCTATTACCGGGGGTAAGACTAATCCCTCGGGTTATCAAAACTATTATCTGGAGATAGGAGGATGGTTTTCTGGACCGGTTAATCTCATGGCAAGATCCGGTTGCCACGATTTAATCGATTGCGTATAATTATGAGGGCTGTGAGTTATAGCTATTGACAAGCGCTGGAAAAAGGAACCAGCCTCTTTTAAATCTTCGGTGATGATGAGGATAATTACTGCTACTGCTACTGCTCCTGCTACTACTGCCCTTATTATCTATCATCATTACTGTTATTGCTATTATTACTATTATTATTATTATTATTATTATTATTACTTTTTTACCCAAGGTAAAATTTATATGATCCTCAGGTTTTTAAAAGCTATCCTAAGATCAAACATTTTGGAACATATTATTACTATTATTGTAATAATTGCAATAATTATTGTTATTCTTATCATTAGGCCTATTACTATTATTATTTACCTGCGGTGCGTATAATCCCTCACGATTTCAAAAATTAGGGATAGTATTGCTCTGGGATGGCTAATTCTTCGTTGTATCCGTTTAATCAAAATCAGGTTGACAAGCCGCAACACGGCTACAAGATGAGGTTTTACATGTGGTTAAAGTATACAGTGGATTATAGCTTTTTACTTGCTCACGGTTTATATATTATTTCAAAAGTAAGCTTCTGTAGAAGACCCTATGTATGAAGTGTCGAATGCACTGCGTTCAGCGATTGCATTGAAGTGCTCGCTAGCGAAAGCGCTGTTGGAGAAATGTATACCTTCACTGTTGACTATTGTCTCCAGTTAGTTGTGCAAGACCGGGGGGGGTCAAGATTGTTTAAGAAAGTCATGTATACCTATGTGACTAATTAATCAACGATTGCCAAACAAACACCACAATGATTTATTAAATATTTTATAGTAAACTGCAGAAGTGTCGTAGTAGGCCTACTTAACTATAATTTTAGATGCATGCACTGACAAGATAACCGTCGGCAAATAGAAATCTTCCTGGACGCAAGCAACTCGTGATTTCAGCTAATGAATTAATGATTAATTAGAGAAAAATGATAACGAGTTGGAAACGTTCATACCAAAAATCGTAAATATATGCCTAGGTTATAATAGCGTACATGATTATGCTCACTTAGGCCTATGTAGAACTGGTAATAATAATCCCTACTATAAGGCAGCTTAACAGTTTTGTGCCCATTTTTAACCAAGTCATGCATGCTGCATAATTATAGTTGTGCGGAATCGATTAGTGCTTTCTCCGAGTGAAAGATAAATAGTCTACTCCGAGGTCGAAATTCTTGGAGCTGCATGACACAAAAACTTCGAGGGCAAATCTGACAAATAGTCAGCAAAGTGCGTCCAGATGTTGCACTGCACTGGAGGTTTTCTTCTGCGACCAGTAAATAATTACTAACTGTAGTGATGAAGACGCTTTTGACAGACGAGCAATTTGCTTCAGCCGTTAGTTTTAACATTCCACGACGCCCGCATTGATTCGTTGGCCGCCGATAAATCTTCCTGCACGGAGTCGGACCTACACACCATGCAAGCAGACGATCGAGAAATTATTTACGGCAGACGTTGAATGATTTGCGTGTCAACTGACAGACGTCGTCGCCACGTTTAATGAAACTGGTTTGCAGAAAATTGGTGCCATTAATACTAATGGATGTATATATAATTATATAGACGGCACAAATATTTACTCAAGATACACGCAGGTTTCGTTTTTGCTTTTGCTTTATGTCTTCTATATATACTGTGGCTCATGGGAATCACGGGTGGATGATGTATATTCAAAACAAAGGCGGTCACATCCTTAAGGGATGCCTCTGACACGGCGCTGAGCCTATCTTATTTGTTTCAATGCCATCGCTCTCTGTATACACATGGAAGAAGTAGAGTTATCTACATCAGCAGCTTCATGGTCTGTCACAATTATGCTATAGTTTTAAAAGTGCATTGTGTATAAGACAAGGTCGCCTCATTCAATGCTGATGATAACGACGATGGTGATGGTGATGACGATGACGATGATGATGACGACGACGACGTTGATGATGACGACGACGACGTTGATGATGATGATGATGACGATGATGATGATGATGAGAATGGTGATGACGATGCGCTAGAACTTTGACGATTACGATGACGATGATGATTAGGATAATCACGGTGATCATTATGATGCTGAAGGTGATAAATCTTTGTCGCCAAGACAGCCAAAACACCAACACCACCAACAACAACACGTACCATCGCACGATAAGCAACACCCTATACTAGTATTATACCTCCAGCATCACTGATAGGCCTATTAATCCGTGTGTTGTCGGATATAACATGAAACGAAGATCTTCAGTACCGGTAACTCAATTCTATAATTATAATATCGACTTATTTTCCTCGAGACACCGTTCTGCGGCCAAGGTGCGTCTTATATCTACGAGCTATATAAATAATAAAAAGGAAATCGAATCCATGTAGCACAATGGCTATGCATGTACTTGTGTTGATATTATGATCGTTTATTTATATAGGCCTACGCATCTCTTATGTGTATCATTATATACTGCAGTGTGTACTGTGTAGCCTATAATAGACCTACATATCAATCACATGTGCAAACTTGCATAATTGCAAATATTTACGCGTATGTATAATTGTATATATGGACCATGCAATTTTATGTGATAGGCCTACTGCAGGGATCATAATTTTTTGAGTTAGATGTGAAATGTGAGATGTCTAAGCTTATACACACGTGTAGGCTATTCCCGACATATAATTGACTCCCGTTCCTAAAATCCTTTATAAATAGTCATTATTTTGTTAGCGCAAGTTCCCTCTGGTGCTCTAAAGCAAACAAGGGGAGATGATATGCCACAAAGCACTGCACAAATCATGTGTACGACAGAAGGGTCTGACTGACCGACCGAGTGCAGCGTATCGTTGTTTCTCATTTCCATCTACAGCGCACATGCAACATGTGGAATACTTTCAACACTTTCAACGCAGCCGCAGCTAGTGGAGCGTGAGCGTGGAAACGATAAATTATGGAGAAATTCAGTTAGGCCCTACGTTTACAATTATAATCGTGGGAGCGATAGCATCTTGAAAATTGAAATCATGTTATTATTTGGATGAAATTGATTTACTTACAGCATATAATAATAATTATTAAGCAACATTTTGCTTGTGAACTATAAACAAAGGGTAGGCCTATAGCCTGCAGCACAGTTCACCATAACGGAGGCGTTTTATGAAATACTTAAACACAATAGAAAATAACTTTTTGACAACTGACAAAACGTGAATAAGCCTATAGATTAACAATGACCGTTTTCAACCTGGCGACGGTCGAAAAGAATTCAGAGCATAAGGCACTTATATTTTAAGTTAGCCTATACATGTATAATTATATTCCCCAAATTTAGAAGAGTAGGCTATGCAATACTATGCATGTATGTCCCAGAATAGTAAATCCCGGATGTTTTTTCGCTATACATCAGTCCACGTTGAGACGACAGGTTGATGGCCATAGATACATGTATATCTATATATCTATGGTTCTGGCTAATCTCCACCAACTGATATATTATGTATAATCTTATAAGCTTACGTCCTAATTATCGCTAACGATGCGAATGCTTTATGTCGATAAGCTTTAACGGTTCGGTCGGTGGGAGTGTGGCGCGCAACACGGAACAGCCGGTGTACGTGCCTGCACTGCACAACCCCCTTGTCACGTACATGTACTCAGTGCACTCTCGCATTGTACGAGAAAGAGATAACAATGTGCTATCGCGTTCTTGATACATTTGGCCATGACTGCTTACGCTCTGGTGTTAAGACTAGTGGGTTAATGGTTTAAAATTTGATATCGCTAGTATACTGGACTTTCGAGTTGTTCCTGAAAGGTTTCAGTTGTCACTTAATCTCTGAGAATTCGTGCATCGACACTGTTTGCTTAATTCGGGTTAAAGGAAGTGATTAAATCTTTTTTGGAAAGTCACTTTAAATCTGGCTGCTTTAAGCATACGCTGTCAATTAATGCGTGTGGCCTAAATATATAATTTATTTTCTTCAATGCTTGTGGTCTATATCGTGTTAAGCTAACAAAGCAAAATTTATCTGAAAGTTATTTGCAACACCAATAATTATTGCATAAACGCAAAACTAACTGCAAGTAACAAAAGGCAGACGCAGGCTAATTGATTTTTATATATATCCTACTTGCTGTAAGTCTGTAAGAACGCCTAGCAATGCTGTTGAAGTGTACAATAATTGTACATGTTGCCTTGAGATTGCTGCGACTGTAACCCTGCATTTTTTCTGTTTTTTTAGTTGGTGCATAATGCATATGTCCGCATTAAAGCATCAATTGAATGATTGATTGAATGATTGATTGATTGATTGATTGGTTGGTTGATCATTGATTGAGTGACTCATTGAATAATTGATTGACTGATTTATTTATTTATTTTATTGATTGATTGATTGATTCATTCATTCATTCATTCATTCATTGACTGATTCATTGATTAATTAATTTATTTATTTATTTTATTGATTTATTGATTTATTGATTGAGTAGTTGATTGATTGAGCGATCGATCGATCGACCGCCCGACCGATTGACTGATTGATTGATCGATCGATTGATTGATTGAATGATTGATTGATTGATTGAGTATTAAAAGCTTTTTCAGTCATCGTAACCTTTCTGCCATAAAAGTTTCTTGACACCGTTTGCTCTTTACCATAGGCTTATACGTCATTAGCGACTTTTATTGAAAATTTAACACACTATAAATATTTTGTTTTAACCATAGGCGCAACCACCCTATGGGACCCACGGGACGCGTCCCCCCCCAACTTTTGAGTGGTCCCCTAACTCTATTAGTATGGTCCCCCCAACTTTTAGGACGTGATTCATTATGGTCCCCTCCAACTTTTAGGACGTGATTGCGCCTATGGTTTTAACGGTAAAATCTAGGAATCAAGGGCAAAGGAGACAGCGGAGTTCTGAATGGGGCATTGACTCCCTGCACATGAGTTCGATTTTCTTCAGAACAGTTATGGGGCCATTATTGGTGAAATGTTGTGTTTCACACACGCCTATAAATGTGTATCTTTTTAAATTCAAATTTCGATGCAGGATTATCGATTGCACATAGGCAGTGTAGGGTCCTTAGTCCTTACTGAAGGTCCTAAAGCAGTTAGCCTACAGTAACTGGCAGCATTTCAAAATCAAGTCGGCAATTTATCGAATTTGTTAGTGAAGTTATCCATAAACATCAATGCCAATTTTGTCACTTTCTTATCTCGAGTGTTTCTATATAAGCATGTGATTTTTTAATTCTTAGCCTACACGGGGTTTTCTTTGACTGAAAGACGTTTCAAGCATCAGAAATGTCTAAGAAATGTCGGCAGATACCTTCTAATCTAAGCGACGAAGCTGTTTATTTTGGCAAAGTAAGAATCCGTTTTTCTTTGCATGTCTGAGTCAGTGTGCGACTACATGACATTGTATTTATTGCCGTCTTGACTCCAATGCTAAACATATATATAATATATATATATAATATATATATAATATATATATATATAATATTTATATATAATATATATATATATAATATTTATCTATAATATATATATATATAATATTTATATATAATATCTCCAGCGCTGCCGCTGTCTTCGGGGAACGAAAGTAACGTTGTGATAAATCAATTAACAACTGGTCGTCGTCGTGGATATGGTGTTTACCGATCCATATTCTCCGTCCATCCATCGCCGTCCACCGGTCCACAGAGACGGTGTCCAATCCGGCAGAAGGACCCGCTTGTGCGGAAGGGAAAACGCTCGGCCAATGCTTCATCGTAATCGGAGCATCTTCCAGAGAAATCTTTCAAACGCGCCCGACAACTAAGGCCTGCAGCTGCTCTGCGCCATGTACAGAGAAGAGACCGATGCGTTCCGCTCGCAAATCACTCGCCTCACCAGCAGACGACAGGAGGCGCTGGTGATGCTGATGCTGCTGCTACTCCGCCAAGGAGTATTTATCTCTGTAGGAGGAAGATGGTTCGTCGCGTTGGTCTTGCATTTGTGTTCTCGACTTATCCATTGGCCCAATTGTCTGCTTATCTCTTCGTTTGTCTCTCGCTCTCTCTGTCTGTCTGTCTGTCTCTCTGTCTGTCTGTCTGTCTGTCTGTCTGTCTGTCTCTCGTCAGTGTTTTGGTATAATAATTATGTCTTTAATCTATAGTGGCGCATGACACACATGCAAATTGCATTTGTTAAGTTCCAAAATGCAGAGTGGACACTGCATCGGAGTTTCACGACGAAGTGCTGAGCAATAATTGTGAGTGAAGGACTTTCCAAGACCCTTACGCGGCGAGGTGGATTCGAACATCGAACCTTCCGGCTCCAAGGCAACGACGCCAAGGTCTCCACCACTACACCACCGCGCCCCACATACATTTATTTATAGCCATCGTGAGTAAGGTGAGACGTGAATAAGAGTGATCGGCAATGGTGAGGAAATAATCTTAGCTCAGTTACATTTACTTTGCAATAACGTAGCTTTGCTTATCCCATGCTCATTTGCTACATATCCTATGTTCAAGTTCTGCTTTTCACTGCAGTTTAAAGTAATTTATAATTTTGGGGATTATCATTAGTGTATTTAATGAATGACCTTCTTCTGAAAACATTTCTTAGCAGTTGTGTTATTCTATTATTGGACCGTATAAAAGGCCTACATGATTACTCCTGTTATATACAACCATAGATATTTCTTTTCCCTATTAGCCTATATACGCCTTGACCCAGTTCTCATGAAGTTTACTCGACGTTGAGGAGATCTTTCGTGAGTCAGTAGATGGAGTGGAACAGATGGTCAGCTGGTCAGATTCCTAATCATTCCTCGGGGGAGGGGGAAGAGCTGGCGGATGGATGGATGGACGGATGCATGCACGCCAAGACGAAAGGAGTCATGATTCCAGTTGGAATGCTTGCTTTGAAGTGTATACCCAAAACAGCACATGCAGGATGACTAAGATTTAATGAAGAAACGAATGAATGAATGGATGGATGTAGGGAGGAAGGGAGGGAGGGAGAGAGGGAAGGAGGGAGGGAGGGAGGGACTGCACAAATAAGCGAACAATATAGTTAATTTATTAATAAAGATATGTCGAATGAATGAATGAATGAGTGAGTGAGTGAGTGAGTGAGTCGATCTGTCAATAAATAAGCTCAGTAACCGTTAGTCTAGCACACAGATTGTACGCAATCCACCACATTGCACATACCGTATAACCTCAAAAATTAGACAGATGTGAGTTACGCAGTGCTAACGCTATGGCAAGTGTCAACACCTCTTTTATCCCTGTTGACCTTCCAGTCTCGTCAGAAGCTCTTCGAAAGTTCTCAGTAGCGTAGCCTAGGCCTATCCTTAATTAACTGTACTTCATTAGCTAAAGGCTAGGTAAAGTTTCTACAGTCCTTTTACTTGTTTGACTCAACAACGACGAAGAGTTTTATCATATATTGTTTAACTTCAAAATCCCGTGTGTAAGCTAATTTAATCAGTGCACGACGATTGTCGTACAGCGACGCAGGTAGGACAGCTGCAAATTGGCGCGCGGCGTCTGGACAGGTGATTGTCTGGACAGTGCGTGATGTCTAGACGAGCGTACGTTGAGTGTACAAGGAGGGAGTGGAAGTGAAGAAGGAGTGTTGTGTGTTGAGAGCCGTTGAGATAGGCTGTAATAGTTGTTGTTGAGTTGCGATAGAGTAGACTGATGAAGGTAGTAGTCGTGTAGTTGTTATGATAACGCAAGTGTAGTCATTGTTGTGTTGTTGCTGATCGTTTTACTTTACATCGGATTTTGGAGTATAATAAGAAGAGTTAAACACGTCGTCGTTGTTGGTTAATAAAACAGTGAAAGACTGTAGATTCTTTAACCTAGCCATTTAGCTAATGAAACAGTTATCTAGGGATAGGCCTACGCTACCACGAATTTAACGAAGAAGCTTCTGAAGAGACTGATAGGAGGAGGTGATCACAAGGAGGATATCACACCGTGTAAAACAAACGAACAGCAACAACACGACAACGACTATTCTTGCATTATCATAGCAACTAAACGTTAAGACTATCTACATCAGCCTTCTACTATCACTCAATCAGCAACTCTTATAGTCAACTCCCACACCTGTATCAGCCTATCTCACCACTGAGCGTACACTCTTCCTTCTCGCGCTCTCTCCGTCTCTCTATCTCTCCCTCTCGTTCACTCAGCCTACAATCGGCCATCTAGACAGACGTCTAGACCTTTCGCGCCAACCCGCACCTGGGCTGTTTGACCCGCTCGCTGCTGTACAACAATCAACTGACCGCTGTATACTATATTAAATTAGCTTACAGCAAGGTTTTTTAAAAATCAATCCACATCGAATTCAAATAGATGCAGACTCGTGTTACGGTGTGTGTGATGTTTTAAAACATCAAAAGTTCAACATAAAGTGTATAGGCCTAGGCTAAATAGCACGGGATGAATTAAATAAAATTAATTCAAAAAGATTGACAACGAAAATGAGCTGCGAACAAAGCATGAATGATTAATTAGCGCATTGTGTAATAATGTAATGACACCAAAGAAAATTGCCAACGAACTAATCAACACGTAGCGCTATATAAAAAATTGATGTTACTTTTTGATGGATGATCGAATCAGCGCGTGACTTGTGTGCAGCTGTGATTGGTCGAGATGAACGCGTCTCTTCTGATTGGATTAGAGTTGGAAATTAGGTCAAAAGATTGACGAATCAGCGAGGCCACAGAACAACAGGAATCGCGTCCTACGATGACCATTGGATGGGACGGTGGAGAGCTTTATGGGTTCGTAATTGGGTCTTAGAGTTGATTGGGTTTCAACGGACGGATTACTTGACAGAGGGGAGTTACGTCTGAAAGGGGATTATGCGACCAGATGGGAACGGGAAGGGAAGCAGCTGAGAAGGGAACCAGCTGAAGACATTCGTCATTGGAGAGGGATTCGACGGAGGATATCCACGAGGGACGAGGTAGGAATCGGAAGAGGATGAAGAGGGAGAAGAGGAAGATGTGGAAGAGGTGGAAGAGAGGATGGGAGGGAGAGAGAGGGAACGGATGATGTATGGGATTTAAACAACGGTCTAAGGATCGGGTATATACATATATGCAGTGGAGGCCAAGCAGAGGATAACGGATAAATGTTATTATGATGAGGATCTACTATAAGCAAGTGAGGATTGATTGAGAGATATGCCTATGTGAATTCTTAAATACATGTTTAATCTGCATGTATGCATGTATGCATGTATGTATGTATGTATGTATGTATGTATGTATGTATGTATGTATGTATGTATGTATGTATGTATGTATGTATGTATGTATGTATGTATGTATGTATGTATGTATGTATGTATGTATGTATGTATGTATGTATGTATGTATGTATGTATGTATGTATGTATGATTGTATGTATGTATGTATGTATGTATGTATGTATGTATGTATGTATGTATGTATGCATGTATGCATGTATGCATGTATGCATGTATGCATGTATGCATGTATGCATGTATGCATGTATGCATATATGCATGTATGCATGTATGCATGTATGCATGTATGCATGTATGCATGTATGCATGTATGCATGTATGCATGTATGCATGTATGCATGTATGCATGTATGCATGTATGCATGTATGCATGTATGCATGTATGCATGTATGCATGTATGCATGTATGCATGTATGCATGTATGCATGTATGCATGTATGCATGTATGCATGTATGCATGTATGCATGTATGCATGTATGTATGTATGTATGTATGTATGTATGTATGTATGTTTGTATGTATGTATGTATGTATGTATGTATGTATGTACGATACGTACGTACGTACGTACGTGCGTGCGTATGTATGTATGTATGTATGTATGTATGTTACGTATACGTGTTTGTAGACATCCTGGGCTCTAATGAATCAACCTAAAAATAACCTCTGCCATTTATTTTCTTTAGAACCCGTATGTTGAGCATTTGACAGGTAATCTCGCATTCCGGATCGGTTTTCAAACGGACTCGTGCGGCCCTCTCCATAAAACACAGGGTGCATTGACCCATCTCGAATTAGACGCCATCACAAGCGTATTATATTGCAAAAAATGGTTGTCATGGTGACGAATGACTTCGCCGGTTGCGCTTTGGCAGCTTGATATAATTACGCGTAATTGCCATGTTTTGATATGTAGTCTATGGTTGGATGATGCCACACAAGTGGTATTACGTCATTACGTACTCGACGTTGCAATGTGTCGCCACCTATCCGCTGCTGGTGATTATTACTGACTAAACATCCAGCGCTAGAGAAATGAATAAGCAGACTCATGAGAATCACACGTCAACAGAAGAGCAGTTGCGGAGAGAGAGAGAGACAGACAGAGACAGACAGACAGACAGTCAGACAGAGACAGACAGACAGTCAGACAGTCAGAAAGATAGACAGATAGACAGATAGACAGATAGACAGATAGACAGATAGACAGATAGACAGATAGACAGATAGACAGACACAGACAGAAACAGAGACAGAGGGAGAGACATACAGACAGACAGAGAAATATACGCAGACGTACATATACAATATACATGTAGACGGATAGACAGATACACAGGCAGTTACAAATCCATTCACCTTTAGGATCACGTGTATGACCTGTTGTATTCGGTGGAAATAATGAACTGACATCGTTTGTGTTGATGTTGGAGATTAGATGTTTCTTTGTTTGTATGCGTCTATCTGTCTTATTGTTTGCCTGTGTCTTTGTTGCCCTTGTTAGATTATCGAACTCCAGTTGTTCTTCCTTTTAATTAGACACTTAGGCTACGTCGGACCATTCACCTGCAGTGGCTGTTGCACAAGACATTCCCGCAGTTGGCACGCCAACACCAAGACTATAATATACATGTAGTAGGCCTATTGATCAGATAATACTACAAGTAGTGTAAGACTATAGTTTTGTATTATCTGTCCGTTTGCTTGTATGTCTGTCTGACTGTCATGAAGCTAAAGGCGTCTATCTAATTATGTAGCTCATTACGTCCCATTATCTTCTGCTTAGTATGCTGCTCGCACGATGCCCTTCCTGCCCGTCTTCATTCGTGCCTTCTTTGTCTATACAATCCATCTTTTCTCTGTCTATCTATCTGTCTGTCTGTCCGTCTGTCTGTCTGTCTGTCTCTCTCTCTACATCTGCCTGTGCATGGATGCGTTTGTGTGTGCGTGTGTGTCTGTGTGTGTGCATGTGTGTGTGTGTGTTTGTGTGTTCGTGAGTCCGTCTGTGTGTTATTGGTGGTGAAGGCATTAAATAACCTGGACCGTGTTACTGATTGAATAGGAATGGCCTGATTAGCGTCGGGTAAATAAAGCAACATATTCGAATGTGTCTGATCCTTGGCCTGGAGGAGGAGGATCTGAGCTGATTATTCACATCCTATAACACGATGACGGTCCACTTCCGCTTCCGGTCTTCATCCACCAGACATGATCACGTGACTCAATTCTGAGTTATTAACCGATTTCTTTCACGTCCGTCCCTCCAGACCTTCGGGGCTTAACACACCACCGAGTAGCAGAGGGGATTGATGGAGGAATAAATGGAGGGAGAGAGGGAGTGAGTGAGGAGGGAGGCAGGGAGGGAAGGAGAGAGCGAGGGAGGGAGAGAGGGACGGACGGACGGACGGAGGGACAAAGGGTGTTTGGGACGGAGGGAGTGAGGAAGAAGGGAGAGAGGGAGGGAGGGAGTTAGGGTCGGAGGGAGCGAGGGATGTAGTGAGAGAGAGATGGAGGAAGGAGTGATGGAGGGAGGGAGCGACGGAGGGAGGGAGCTGGAGAGGGAGGGACAGGGGTGGTGTCCTCGTTTCACGGTCCTCAGCGCATGCATATTGCATAAACGTCCTGTAAAGAGTCCGTTTGATCTTGTAATGCGTGTATATTGTATAATACAGTGGCGACATCATGCGACCGATTCAATGACCGGCGATCATTCGACGAAAGTTGATTTACTCATCATTGAAATAATTCTCTGTGGATATAAGCTTACATATAGTACAGCATTCGAACCACGAACGTCTATAAAGACCGTCGCGTGCATCACCACTTGGTAATACATAAGGGATTTAGGTTCTGTAGTGGTCAGCATACCCTATAATTTAGCCAACTCAGATAAATAAATAAGTATATAATATAAGCTTAGCCTATACACAGACGGCAAAAACTGTTGGTAGGGAGACAGATGGCGACAAGGTGAGAAATTCCAGGGTTGTGGTCTTTCTTAGCCTGGTCGAAATTTCGGGAAAAGCTTACCATCTCGTCCGCCAAACAAGTTGATGACCTTTTTTAGTCGTCCTGTCCAAATGTCCTCATTATACATTGTTCGAAAGCTTGTTGAAACCAAATGGGAAGGGGGCCACGATACATGGGCAGTTCTAAATTGGGGGCCATGGCCGGATTAGCCTCACTCCTGGATTCGCTCTTGCCAAAGTGCACGCTCACAGTTTCGCAGCCATTGACTTGGAACCTCGCAACGAAACAGATGACCAACAGGAAACAACCCAGTGGTGGGAATGACAAAGCCTCATCGCCATGGTAGGGGGGGGGGGTGGTCGAAACACCCACATATCAATATTTTCCATACCTTCACAACAGTTTCGCAGCCATTGACTTGGAACCTCGCAACCAGACAGATGGCCAACAGGAAACAACCCAGGGGTGGGATTGACGAAAACCCCATCGCCATGGGGGGGCGGGTCAAAAACCCGTATATCACTATTTCCGTACCTTCACAATAGTTACCTGAAGGCTGAAACCTTGCAGCTATAGACAGAGTGCCGCCAAAACCATCCAACCTCCAACCAACACCAACTCTCTACACCTTGCAACGCCGTGTACCCCCAGAGGGGTTGGAAACTGGGTGAGGACGAAAAACCGACATTTTCATGGCAACGCCGGAAACCCCAGCTAGTTTCACATAATTAAAAAATATCTACAAGAGTGTTTGATTTTGAGATGCCATAAAACGTTGTATGCTTCCATTGCATCTTTGAGGGTGACCCGTCATAATAGCCCCGTCAAAACAGCCCCGTCAAAACAGCCCCGTCATAATCGCCCAGCGACAAAATAGCCCCGTCATAATCGCCCAAGGACAAAACAGCCCAGAAAAATTCAGTTCCCGACAAAATAGCCCCGTCAAAATAGCCCCGTCAAAATAGCCCCGTTAAAACAGCCCGTGTAAACAGTTCTGCGAAAACAGTCCAGTCATAGACGACACGGACAACTATTTCAGATATATTCATCCAGCTTCCATTTCTTGAGCTTTTTATCATTCATCAACTTTCTATCTAAGATCTATAAAACCTTCATCCAGCTACCATTAAATTTTCAGAAGCGTTTTATCTGGATCAATTTTTTTTAAAGAATCTAATTATTAATCGGAGCTGGATGAAGGTTTTATAGATCTTAATTAGAAGCTGGATGAATGATAAAACGCTAAAGAAATGGAAGCGGGATGAAAGTGTTTATATTTTAAATAGAAGCTGGATGGATGATCAAACGCTTGAAAAATCGAAGCTGGACGAAGGTTTTATAGATCTTAAATAGAAGCTGGATGCATGATAAAACGCTTGAGAAATGGAAGTGGGATGAAGGTATTTATATTTTAATTAGAAACTGGATGGATGATAAAACGCTTGAGAAATCGAAGCTGGATGAAGATTTTACAGATCTTAAATAGAAGTTGAATGAATGGTAAAACGCTTAAGAAATGGAAGCGGGATGAAGGTATTTATATTTCAAATAGAAGCTGGATGGATGATCAAACGCCTGAGAAATCGAAGCTGGATGAAAGTTTTATAGATCTGAAATACAGGCTGGATTGACGATTTTAAATAGAAGCTGGATGTATGATAAAACGCGAAGTTCGTTTACTAACGCGATCAGTTCCGGAAGTCATCTTAAACTTTAGGCTACAAACATTATTTTCATCAATTCGGCGAAAGAACTGCTTCCTTAAAAAGACGTTAATTTTGTCGGTCTAATTTTTCACGAAAATCGTGTTATTCCGCGACTTTGTCGGTCCCCGACAAAATAGCCCCGGGCTGTTCTGACGGGGCTATTTTGACGGGGCTGTTTTGTCGCTGGGCGATTTTGACGGGGCTGTTTTGTCGTTGGGCGATTATGACGGGGCTGTTTTGACGGGGCTGTTTTGACCGGGCTATTATGACGGGGTGCCATCTTTGAGAGATGGTCGTCACTTCACGCTCTTCAAAGCATGTATGCATTGATAATATTATAAGTGCAATACACAACAACAACGACGACGATGATGATGATTTGTTGTTGTCTACCGGATGCAGCAGACGATCATCATCATCATCATAAGCCAATCGTTCATCGGGGACGAGAGTTCGATTTATATGAGGCTTAAACTAACCTGTGAAGTGCTAACAGAGGATTATGCTTGGGTCATCTGGCGTGATGGTGAGGATGAGAGAAATGTAGAGACGGAGAGATGGAGCGGAGGAGAAAGACAGAGACAGAGAAAGAGAGAGAGGGTGTCAAAGAAAGATGGAGAGAAAAAGAAATAAAGAAATAAAGAAACATTGAAAGGAGAAAGTTGGAAAGTAAAAGGAAAGAGAGAGAATTACAGAAAGGAACAGTGGATGATGTAAAGAAATAAAGCAAGAGATAGACAGACAGATACAAAGACAGAGGAAGAGAGCAAGACAGAGAGCGAGACAGAGACAGACAGACAGAGACAAGCAGATATATAGACAGATAGACAAACAGACAAATAGAGAGAACGAGAGAAGACAGGGACACAGACACAGAGACAGGGAGGTAGAAAGACGGAGAGGCAGAGATAGACAGACAGACAGAGACAGAGATAGACAGAGACAGAGACAGACAGACAGAGACAGAGACAGATAGAGCGAAGAGAGACAGAAACAGAGATAGATATATATACACTGTGTCCGGAAAAAAAGCGACCCATTTTGTAAATATGAAAATAAATAGTAAATATTCACCGATTTTCACAATTCAAACTCCATTTTAATCCTCACATATTTGTCTAACATTTGTGAAAATATAAAAGTTCCAGTCACAATAATGACGTCATGATGACGTCAGTTGCATCAAACTGCATATAGCCGGCCATTCATGCATGGTTCGGTTGGTATTATTGGCTTTTTGTAAAACGGAAATCCATTTAATAGAACCAGAAGTGAAAATAAATGCAGCTTATTAGAGGGATTGTCTGCTCTATAAAAAAAGTGGTGCCTGATATCCGGGAATATTTGGAACAAAAGCCTACACATTTCAACAAAATAGCGCTTCAGCTCACTGAGTTCGTTAATCTGTTTAACTGTTGACTAAGGAGACTCGGATTTCATTCCTCTTAATCTTAAACGGCCGCCCGCTTAAATCCCGCTGATAATAAGAGTTGGAGACTGATGGAGGATAAGGTGCAGGCTACAAGACAAGGATAAGAGACATTGAAGAACTCCGTAAGCGAATTGTTAACGCCTGGGAGGGTTTTGATAAGCTGGTTATCGACGCTGCTGTTGGCTATTAGCGCGACCCTTTTGACACTTACGTTGAGGCCAAAGGTGTACTCTTTGACCACAAATTGCAGTCTGACATAATTGAGATATAAAAATAAAATTAAACTTACATTTAGTTTTGATAAATTACATAATAAAATATTGAAATTTTGGAAGATTTTGAGCATTTATTTATTAAATTTGACTTTTTGTGCAAATGACGTCATTATGACGTCATTTTTTGGACTTGAACTTTTATATTTTCACAATTGTTAGATAAATATGTTAGGATAAGAACGGTCTTTGAATTGTGAAAATCGATGAATATTTACTATTTATTTTCATATTTACAAAATGGGTCGCTTTTTTTCCGGACACAGTGTATATATATAGATATATAGATAGAGACCGACAGATTTTCGCGTCGAAAGCCATTCAGTGCGTACGCGAAAACAAGGATGAAACTATCATCGGCTTCCAATGCAGCGAGTGAATGAAAGACTATAGCTATGCGGACAACAGCAAAGGCAGCAGCAGCAGCAACAACAACAAAAGCAAAAGCAGTAGCTGTGTTGGAAAACTGCCGATCTGAGCATTAATTGGTGGTGGGCGGTAACGTGTTTATAGGAAGGCCTGCTGCACGGTTATGTCAACAAACAAACGCCGGATGTTACGTGAATTCCGTCTGATGAGGGAATCGGTGCGTCTTCCCTATCTCTTTCTTTCTCTCTGTCTCTGTCTGTCTCTCTGACTGTCCATGTCTGCCTGTCTCCCTCTATGTACACGCACACACACACACACACATACACACACACACAATAATCTGAAACCTTCCTGTCTTCGCAGAACTAGACTAAACTTTCTGTCTCTGTCTGTCTGTGTCTCACTCACTCACACACGAGCCTACACACACACGCACGCACACACACACACACACGTCTCTCTCACACTCGCAATTGCTGAGCGCTTCGGCGTGAAACTCAGATGCAGTGTCCGCGCTGTAGTCGGGAGCGCCTCTGAGTAGTCAGCCTGAAGGGGCGCTATAACAAGTACGCATACAAGCAAACAAAAAAACACGCACGCGCGCACGCACGCGTCTCTCTGTGTGTGTGTTTTGTCAGTGGGTGTTGATGTGTGGGTGTGTGGTAATTAATTAATCTGCTCTTGTCTGATCTACCTCTCATCGTCTGCGGATCAATATTCAATATTCAATGTTCAATATATTATAGTCCTACATATCCTTCCGGTTTTTCTGAGTGTGCCCACTCTTTTTTCTTCTCCGGTTCTCGTATCTGTCCTTAGACTTCCGTTTCACCGTTTCTTTCTCCCTTGTACATTACCTCATCTTCATGCCCCGGGTCCACTGTACATGGATGTTCTGCTTCTTTTGCGTCTTTCCATCTTCGCCCGGAAAAAATCCGCCCGCAATCCGCCAGATACTTTTCTCCGCTCTTCTCCTTCAGTCCATTCTTGCTCGGTTTCTGCAATCTACATGACTCTTATCAACTCTTCTCTCCAATCTCTAGTTTGCTGCTGCTCCTCTTCCTCCTCCTCTACCACCTTCTCCTCTACCACCTTCTCGTCTACCACCTCCTCTTTCTCCTCTCTCTCTCCTCTTCCTCCTCCTCCTTGTAGAACAGGCAGAAGAGCAGTTTCATAAGATAGCCCTGTGACTGACGGTGGGTGTAAATTGTGTTAGCGTCCTCGATTTCTTAGCCTCGGGCTATAAAACTTCTGACTGACTCGTCTGACTGCACATGATAGTCTGTTTTTGGTCACCTGACCGACATAATATTATGGCGCTTTAAGCGTGAAACGCAAACTTGGTTTGGACCCATTTACCTAAAAAATTGCTTCCATTTCTCCGGACCGCCGTGAGCTGGATGGCTCAGCTATCCGTGGAGACTTCCTGGTCCATTTTTCACGTGTTGCGACCCTGAGGCGATCGATGAACATTCTCAGTGGTGGGCTCAGCTGTCTGGACCGGCATCCCTTTGGCACTCCGTTCACTTCTATACGTGACTCTGCTGACTATTTCTATCGTCTTCTATAAAGACTTTTCTTTTTGACCAGGTCTGGATTGGGAGCGTCTCTGAGTACAGATCTTGAAGGAGCGGTATATAAATTTATGTGATTGATTGATTAATTGATTAATCGGTTGATTGATTGATTGATTGATTGATTGATTGATTTATTGATTGATTGATTGATTGATTGACCGTGTATATACTGTACGCGCTGTGTCCTTATGTAATAGATATTTCCCTCTAATATTGCATGCAGCGCATGGCATAGAATTCAGTCAGTCGACATTCTCTGAGTTCTCTCCATGCATTCACGTATCGTAACTATAGATTTATATAGCGCATCTAGAAGAATGACGCAGATGAACTTTCAGCACGAAAACTCCGAGGGAAAAAGAAATACGTTTAAAGAATGAGAGACTGTAAAGATTTACTGAGAAACGAGTCATTGGTTTGGTTCTTAATGAGTTAATGAGTGATGGAGGAAGGTCATTTCAAATAAAGAGACTAACCACAGCAAACGCCAAAATGTTGGGCAAGAGCAGCTATAGTCTGTCTGTCTCTTGGGAGTCGAAAGATAAAAACGATCAGCTGAGCGCAAAGAACAAGATGAAGATGCGGATAAAGTGTCTAAGCTGTTTTATAGTGCAGGAAACGTCTCTGACTGCCATCCGTGTTCACTGTTCGCTGTTCAATGTGTTCATCGTATTTTCTTGTATTGGTTTACTTTGCCATTTATCTGCTTCTTTATATTTTGACGTTGTTTCAAAATGCTCAGTTATTTCTATAGATCTTTATCGCTATAGGCTTACTATCATCTGTGACACGCATATTTACTCTGTTTTAATTGATGTAGCATGTCATTCCTGACACTATAGACTATGCTAGGAATGACTTTGATAAAGTAAAAACGTTCATTTATGGCTTATGCAGTTCGGGCTGCATGGTAGGCTCTACTGATTAATCAATTAAACCAATCAATCAAACCTTAATTGAAAAGTTTGGCCAAATTTATCACAAGGAATGGACGCAACAAAAATAGATCATGCATTGAAATAGAAAGCAAATTAGCACATATATAGGCAACAAAGGGTCTCTGAGACCCTTTGCTGCCTATATATGTGCTAATTTGCTTTCTATTTCAATCTCTATTTGTCTTCCAGTCGACCCCACACCCAGTCCCCCTCCCCCACGCCCCAACCCCGTTTCGTTTTCTTTTCTCGAGGACAACGTTATTGATTCTTACAGTCACGCCCTGCAGTCTGGTCCAGGTCCCGGAAATCTGACCCTGCAGTGCCTGCAGTGTGTACGTGCACCTTCTGTATAGTTTTAACTACTCTGGTGTAAGACCCCTTCCGTGTCTTGTTTTCTATCTGCCTCTGTCACACTGTTTCTTTGTCTCCGTCTAATCGTTTGTCATTGTCTCTTCATTCCATTCTTTGTCCTCGTCTCTGTCTGCGTTTCTTCTGTGTGTGTCTCAATCAATATTTGCCACCGTCTTTTTTTTGCTCGGCCACTGTTACTATGTCTGTCTCTGTCTCTCGCTCCCTCTGTCTCTCGTTCCATCTGTCTCCCTCTCCCACTCCGCCCCTCTATATGTTTTTATCAGTCTTTGTATCTGTATCTGACTTCTGTCGGTATGTCTGTACGTCTCCATGTTTGTCTGTCTGTGTCTCTCTTTATATTTATATATATATATATATATATATATGCATACATGTATATATATGTATATATATATATGTGTGTGAGCATACTATACTTACTATATATGATATTTATATGCGTGCCTGTATACGTGCCTGTGTATATTTATTTGTATAATTTACAGAGCACCATTTTCTCTTACTACTTGTCGCAGTGACTCTTTTTCTGTCACCATCTCTGCTTCTGTTTGTATACCTCTGCATATATACGTTTCCTTCTCTTTCGCCGTTCCTCTTCAGCAGTCCCTGATGGCATTCGAAAGGTCATGACCCCTAGTGACCTTTCTCCACGTTGAATACTGCTCCAATATTTGACCTTCGACCACCCGTCTTCATTCGACGGGACGCTCCATATTTCAGGGCACCATCGCCAATAAAGCTGTCACGAAAACACTCCCAGTCTAAGCATGCAACCGTTTTTCTGACCACGGTGTATAATTCAACCTGACAACTATGGACGCGATAAACGGAGAAAGCTGTAAGATCTGATAAAAATTCAACACATCATGAGAATTGGAGTCAATGGAATGAACTGCCATAAACATGTTATGCAGTAAAACACTGCAGCGCTGCTTCTTTGGCGAATAGCACGTCGGTCTCTGCAGTGCGGTTATGACATTTTCTTCTGGCTCGTTCAGATGCACTCACTGCAAGCAGAGGATATATATATAATGTGTGTGGCTATATACATGTACATGTAGAATAGACATGCAAACCTTTTTATAGCTCGTTTATTCGTTTTATATCGCCTCTACAAGGTCATTGCTCGGCAGTGCTCATCATGCCTTATGCGCAGTTTTAAATGGTTTGTGGAAAGTGCACAAACAATTCCTATAGATCTATATGGCTATGACAGCGTGCAGATGCTAAGGGTTTTATTCTTCTATTATAATTATATCTAGGAAAATGAGACGGAAAAGGACTGACTACCCAACCCTCGTATTAGCCGAGATCAAGAAAAATGAAGTCGCTTCCTCTTCGTCTGCTATAGTCTAAGCTATGTGTTTCCACATAACAGGCTGTTAAGCTGGTATACATGCATGAAGGAGTCCATGCCTAATCCCTAATGCTGGCCCTTCGCACCGCGCTTTTAACATAATAATGGGGCATGCATGTATAGTATGGGCTTAGCCTTGCGTGCGTACATAATACGCTTAGTGCTTTTGGATAGGACAGTAGCCTATTATCACAGATGCGGGAAAATCAGAAGGACTTTGACGGCTGAGCCGAGAGCAGAGGGGGGGGGGGTCGACGAAGAAGTGAAGAGACAGAGCCGCAGTTTGTGAAGGTCTTTATGGTTGAAGGAAGGCGGCATAGGCCTATACCTCGACACCAAACAGTTAGATAGCAAATGTGAGCAGCGTGTGTGTGTGTGTGGGTGTGTGTGTAGGTGTGTGTAGGTGTGTGTGTGTGTAGGTGTGTGTGTGTGTGTGTGTGTGTGTAGGTGTGTGTGTGTGTGTGTGTGTGTGCGATATTTAATTAGCAATAATAAGCTCCCCTATAATTACCTCTTCAGTTCCGTAAGTTCTCTCTCTCTCTCTCTCTCTCTCTGTGTGTGTGTGTGTGTGTGTGTGTGTGTGTGTGTGTGTGTGTGTGTGTGTGTGTCTTGGTGGCGTAATTTTCTAAATTTTGATCGGAATTAGTCTTGGGTTCAGTGCGCCATAGATTTGTTGTTTTCTTTTTTATTAGACAACGATCTGATAGGAGTTGAAAATTAATATTGTGCTTTTCGTTTTTGCTGCTGATGTTGCTGCTGGTGATGATGATGAGAATGACGACAATGACTGCGACGACGACGTTGACGATGACGATGATGATGATGACGACGACGATGATGACGTTTATTACATTGGCGATGGTGATGAAAGTATATTCATGGATATGACTGGTTTACTTAGTAGGTTTGTTTTTTATTCGTCGCTTTTTACGTGTTTGCTTTCACAGCTAATTAATGCGCCTGGTATGGGAGTCATTAGAACATGGTGGCCTGACTATAAGTGGCCCGAATGACGTGATAATTGGCAAGCGGTTCATTGACTCACTTTAACCGACTTCACAGTTGGCTTTAACATTATTATCGTCTGACCTTTTTAAAACATTAGAAAGTTTTCCAAATGGTAAAAATAGCCTAAATAGGTAACATGATTCGACGTTCCTGATTGCAGAGATAATATATATAATTTATATATATATATATATTATATATTATATATATATTATATATATATTATATATATTATATATATTATATATATATATTATATATTTATAAAGCTCGGTTTGTGAAGTGGAAGAACGTTGACATTAATTATCCCACATTGCAGTGTGTAGTCGTTTAACTCAACGGTGTTGTTTTTGTTGCACATGACTTCAATGTAGATTGCACTTAATTAACTTTCTGTTGGGTCACAGACCTTTGATACGGTCTGCGAGATAACACCGTGCATTCTGTTTTTCACGTGTCCATGTATTTTTTACACGAATGAAATCCTGTAGGTCAATCTGGACGGTCCTCACTCTCTGACCATGGCTGCAGGTCTTGCAACACGAACTTAGTGATAGCTTATTTTGTTCTTAGTCCGTGTCATGTAGATCTGCACAGATGATTTACTGATTCGATTAGATAAAGAACTAGTTCTAATTAAAATTTTATTATTGATTAACTTGAAGAATTTGGTAGCTATAGGCCTAATTCTAATTCTAGTCTATCTGCAAATTTCGGTTGCTAATTCTAAATTGAATCAATTAGCAATTTAAATATCCGCTTAGTTAATCAATTGGATAAACAGCAAATTCCAATTCTAATTGATGAGCTATAGGCCTACGATAATTTTTTTATTCTACTTCTAGTCTATTAGCACATTTAGGTAGCTAATTCTTATTCTAATTGATTGACGTTCTAACTAACTGAACCAATCTCTGAAGGTCTGTACATCGGGCAACATCTAGGCTGTAACGTCTCCACTCGACCTTGTCCATCGTAAATGATAAATATTCCGGCATTCCAAAGCCCCATGAACGTCTCCGGTGAACGACGGTGATATCCCGCCAGTTTCCCGTCGTCTTCGCCTTTTCCTTCCTTCTTCTGCGCAGATTTCTGCCATTTCATTTGATAGTTTTGCGGCCTTCTGAAGAAGTCACTAAGAATTTTTGCAGACGAATTTGAACTATTATCTATAGTTAAAAGTGTTCCAGTGCATTTGTTTTCCACGGTTTAGGTAAATTACTTTCAAGGCTTCTTTTGAAAGCTTTGGCATCTGGTAAATGCATACTCGTATTTATCACTATTATCTTTTCCGACTTTCCTAGCCAGTCAATGTCTACAACGCTTTCAACAGAACCAAAAAAATTATACACCATGCCGATTACATTTTTAGAGGCAGAAATGATGATGAGAAACAGGTATACATACACAAAAATACACGCATGCGCACATACAACTATACACATATACACACATTCACAAGACACACTCACATACATACGTACATACGTTCATACGAACATACATGTACGTACATACGTACATACATACAATACATACATACATACATACATACATACATACATACATACATACATACATACATACATACATACATACATACATACATACATACATACATACAGACATACATACATACATACATACATACATACATACATACATACATACATACAGACATACAGACATACAGACATACATACATACATACATACATACATACATACATACATACATACATACATACATACATACATACATACATACATACATACATACATACATACATACATACATACATACATACATACATACATACATACATACATACATACATACATACATACATACATACATACATACATACATACATACATACATACATACATACATACATACATACATACAAACGCACGCGTAAACAATTCGTTAGTCCAACCATGTGCTGTCTGTCAGAATAACGACCCGTGAGATGATAATAGTTTTTGGAGTAACTCTAAAACTGTCGAAGACTTGCGACTATAACCTATAAAACTCAGCAGGCCTTTCATGGTTCATCGAGTGCTAAGCAGGATATATAATATATATACATATCTATTCTATTCTATTCTATTTTTGGATTTATAAAGCGCCTCTCACAGCACAAACTAATCAGAGGCGCTCCCAGTGCGAAGAACTCCTGGAAAAAGAAAAGTCTTGAGACATCTGGCAGAAAAAGTAAAGCCTCCAGATAAAATTTGAGCACGAATAATAGTAGGAAGGCCATTCCACAGTAAAGGGCAGACAGAGGCAAAGGCGCGGTGTTGGGCTGTGGCAGTCCGAGATCGTGGAACAAGAAGATCATGACGATCTAAAGAGCGGAGAGGACGACCAACGGTAGCTGAGAAAGGCTTCCTAATGAGATCACAAAGGTAGCGAGGCGCTAGACCCAAAAACATCTTATAGGTGAGAAAAAGAATTTTATATTGAATCCGGGCAGTCAGAGGAAGCCAGTGAAGGTGTTCAGTCATGAAAGCCGAAATGTGAGAGAAACGAGGGAGGCGAGCAATCAAGCGAGCAGATGCATTAAGTACCGATTGGAGAGGAGCAAGGCGGAGTTTAGGTAGCCCAATGAGTAATGAGTTACAGTAGTCAATGCGGGAACAGATGAAGGCGTGGACCATAGATGAAAAAATCGACGAAGAGAGAGATCGCCGAATGGCACGTAAACGACGTAGATGATAGAAGCTGGACCGAGAAATATTAGCAATATGTGTAGAGAAGGAAAGAGTATTGTCAATAGTAACACCAAGGTCACGGACATTTGCCACGAAAGTAAATTGAGGAAAGTGCTTGGCAAGTAAAACGTAATCAAGCTTATTAAGCTGTTGACGAGTGCCCAACCAGATCAACTGAGTCTTGGAAGAGTTAAGCGACAGACGATTTGAGGACATCCAAGAATTGAGATCAGCAGAAAGAGATTCAATAGACTGACAGAGAGCAAGTTGTTGGTAAGAGGAGCCATGAACAAAAGTTTGAACATCATCAGCATAAAGGTGACCAGAGGCTGAGTGCTTAGCAAAGAGAAGAGGAATATCAGCTGTAAACAAGATATAAAGAAGTGGACCCAGTACGGATCACATGATTATGTGTATATATAATTATATGTATAGCATCTTAAATACGTTTCGTTATTTTTAACATATGACATTGGCCTACGTAGGTGTTGTTCATTATTTGGTGCCCATGTGTGGTTGAAGTGCACGAATCATAATGTGGTTGGAGGTACGAGGTCTCTGGGACCTTCAGCAGTTCCGAAATTTCTTTAGCATCTCATCCTACAAATATAATTGACTGTCTGGTTTTATTTTGTCTAAATTGTAACGAGTTGCTGTATGTCATTCCGTTTGTTTTAAACGAAGATATAAATTTCATAGGCCTACTATAATATAGATTTGGAGTAGCTGATTTGCGCTTTTGCGCCAACCGGGTTCTACATGTAGATGAGTGAGGTGACACCCGTTGTCTTCCCCCCAATCTGAATAAATTAACCTCCACGCGACCCTATTCTAAAACAAAGTCCCCGGTGTAAAAATATTTAATACCTCGTTACAATGAATCTCTCCTCTGGTTACTTATTCTCTGAGAAATAGTTCGTGTTTGTTTCAAAATCAGTAACTTTTGAAGCAGTTGCATTTTTTAGATGTAGGCTTACTGTAGAACCATGTGTTACAGTGTTACATGAACTTTGTGAGTGGAATTGAAAAGAAGAAACATTTCAGTCTGGGCGTACACTCTACTTTGGGAAAACAATATTATCTTGACACAGTTGACAAAATAATTATACTGCTCTGGTGGCAGGCATACAGACAGAGAGACAGACAGGCAGACGTACAGACAGATATTATCGCCATCAATTTGCATGTTGGAGTTAAGTAGAGTCGAACACGACACCGGATAATGATAAACGACTTACCGTGTTACCAATGGAGACCCGGTTCGTGCACTGCGCACAAAATACAAATTGGTCTATGAATATTTGTTATCAATGACAAACGACGTCCTAAGTTGTCGTATGCTGTCACTAAATCTTATCCTCAAGCTTTACATATCTATGTTTATTGCAGCATTTTGGAAAAGAAACAGACACTACGTGTTTCTCAGATATAGCGAAAAAATGTAAACTGGAAACGTTTTTTAAATCTGGGGATGTTGAAGCCATGCAGTGGTAACACTATCTTCGCAGGGCGTGATTGATTGATGGCTAGGTATCTTTTCGACTGTTTTCGTTGCCTTATCTCCTGCAAACAACACCGTTTTTATTATGCAGAGTTCTAAACACTCAGAGTCGGCTCAATAATGGCCAATCCTTCATGAGGCTTTGGTGTAAAGTGTAAACTTAATGCGCCTATTGGAGGTCGTTTTGAAATCCAATTTCCTAGTACACCTTCATTCCGCTGTGGAGTGGGATGGAAGTGACTGGGTCGAAGATTAATGGAGGTATGCTAGGAAGGATCGACTTACAATATTAAGTTAATTGGTTTGATTTGGTGCAGGAGGCAAAGTTGACTCCCACCTCAATCGTAAAGTTAATTGTTGATGGATTCATCATGGATTGATTCCTAGGAAGCAAAGGCCTTGGGCAAGTGCTATGAGTAAGTGAGCGATTGAGTGATTGAATGAATGACTGATTGAATGAGTGAGTGAGGCAATGACTGAATGATTGAGTGAGTGAGTGAGTGTGAGTGTGAGTGAGTGAGTGAGTGAGTGAGTGAGTGAGTGAGTGAGTGAGTGAGTGAGTGAGTGAGTGAGTGAGTAAGCGAGTGAGTGGGCATGAGTGAGCGAGTGAGTGAGCGAGTGAGTGGATGGGTGGGCGGGAGGTTGGGCGGGCGAGCGAACGAGTGAGTGAGTCAATGACTGAGTGAGCGAGTTAATGAGTGCGTGAGTGACTGTGCGGAACGAATAAATGAATGAGTGAGTGAATGTGCGAGGGAATGAATGAACGAACAAACGAATGAATAAATTTATACAGGTGGCGAAAATGTGGCTGCAGCCTATGACGGCCTCTTTATTGAAGGACCCGAAACCCGAGGTGAACGCCCTCTACATAATATACATGTAGAGCTGAGTAGAGCAGTTCGGACGACTGAGGCTGTAGACCCAGAGGCCGGACATTTGCATATCGGCTATTCTTAGCTTCATCCGGATATGAGCCATCCCCAAGGTCAGCCACCTCTTCTGCCAGCGGTGGGTCCAGATGCTGAGAAGAGAAACCATTTTCAATCATCAATACTTTGTCAGCAGCAACAGAGTTGAAATGAAGCACAAGAGCAATAGACCTATAAGCCAGACAGACAAACAGAGAGACATATTGATAGACAGGCAGACAGACATATACACAGATAGACAGATAGACAGATAAACAGATAGATAGATAAACAGATAGACAGATACACAGATACACAGATAGACAGACAAACAGAGAGACAGATTGATAGACAGGCAGACAGACATATACACAGATAGACAGATAGACAGATAAACAGATAGATAGATAAACAGATAAACAGATAGACAGATACACAGATACACAGATACACAGATACACAGATAGACAGACAAACAGAGAGACAGATTGATAGACAGGCAGACAGACAGATACACAGATAGACAGATAAACAGATAGACAGGTAGACAGATAGACAGGTAGACAGATAGACAGATAGACAATTTAAAGACAAATAGACAGATAGACAGGCAGGCATTATAAACAGACAGACATACGGATGAGCATATACAGGCATACATAGGCTAGTAAGGCTACAGTCTAACGGACGGTCAGACAAAGACAGATATGCAGACATTATATCCATAATCTATCATAGACAGACAGACGTACATGAAGGTACACAGAAAAACAAAAAGACAGACAAACAGATGCGTTTGGAGAGGCATAGAGACAGCTTGACATTATGGGTGGCGAATATCCGTATAATTGGATGTTAAAAGCGAAAACACGTTGCTATTATAAGCACGCATATTTACGTATACACAGCCGCATAGAACAACAGCCGACAGTGTTGCTTCTGAATAATATAAGATTCGCCGCCCGCACAGCAAATCCAGCACAGTTTACACGCTGTAGTCGTATGCCTCTCCCTTATACGTACACAGTGGTCCAATAAAGCTGGCCGTGCAATTAGAATCGGCGTTTATCAGCATACCTAAAAATAGCTCTAATTGCCGCTTTCACCGGCATGTGTCGAGTCACAGACACGAGGTCGAGAAAGAAAACAAAAAAGTTTGTTTGCCAGTAAACGAAATGCGAAAGAACTCCGAATTGGCTGCAATGTGTATAATTATCTGAAAGTAACTGGCAGTCCGGATTTTATTTCCGTGTGTGGCACGTTTGCGTTGACTCGCTGCGTGAAGAAGTTTTTTTTCTTCGATAATTGGCTTTTTATGATTCTTTGAATTTCACTCCGCCCTCATGATTTCTCACCCTGTGCTGGATAACTCCCATGCCAGTGGCATTGACCCCCACCCTCACCCGGGTAGCCCACTAGCTCTGTTTCCTGTACACCGTCTTAAGATGAAGTGGGCCTTGAAAACACACATAAAAACATAATGGACGCTTGGGTACGCCACGGTCAATGTTATAGTTTCTGAAATGGTTCATTTAATTAGGTTAGAAATTGCCGTAAAGGAAGGGGATAAGAGTCCTTGAGGAAGGGATAATTATATCGCTCATTTATTAGATGCCTTTTAGGCGGTGACCGTAACAGTTACAGTCCTTTGGCTGAAGGCCAGTGAAGGGCCTTCCATCAATAGGTTGATGCAAAGATGCAGATCATTTATATAGCGCCTCAACATCATGGGCTATAAGTGAATGTATGTATGTGCACTTGATATAGCGTCCCTTCAAGCTATGCCTACTCAGAGGCGCTCTCGATGGAGAGCGGACATCAGAGTTTCACGCCGAAGCGCTGAGCAATTGTGAGTGAAGGACTTGCATAAGGTCCCTACGCGGCGAATTGAGGTGGATTCTAACCTCGAACCTTCCGACTCCAATGCAACGACGCCACCACTACACCACCGCGCCCCAAACAGCACCACAAAACACTATACCGGGTGACATTCTACCTTGTTCATTCATTCAAAGCATTTATATATCGCCTCGTCAGGACAGCTATATTCAGAGACTGACATAGGCGCAACTTTCAGTGTTTGAGTGGGTCTCTTATCGTTTTGTCTTTACATCTTGGCTCCCCCGTCTAACTTAAAATTTTGGTTTGTCATTAAATAGTAAAGTTCTCATTTAGATAGCCTAGGTATTATACACGGTTTATGTATTCAGACTCGTAAAAGCTTTCCGATTTTACTCTGAACGAAAACTCACGAAGCAACCAGAAAGTGTGGCTAAACGTGAGAGGAAACTGTCATAAGAGAATAAAATAGACGACAAATTTGATCTCATGGAATACATCAGATTCTGTCCTCAAATAAACCCACAGCAGAGTCAAACGATGCATAGAAAATCGATTCAAATAATTGTTCTACACATACGACCTGGTCCGTCTCAAAGGTCGCAGTCCATAGGATAATAATTAGTAGACCCTATCGAGGACTGTCAGTGTATAATACATGCGTATACGAAGAATGTCATTAGGACTATACAAATTATACAACACGCCACAACTTAGCGTCTATCATTTGCGTTAGTTCGTCTCATTCGTCTGCAGTATAGATTCGTGGCATCAGAATATATTGGTTCCTCTTCAAAGCAAAATGTCAACACAGTGTTAAGCAAATCCTCTGGGTAGGACAACCATAGACCCGTATGTGTAGGGTACCTGCGAGCGATTCCTCTGTGCACCCTCAGAGATGCGATAATGCGCAGAGTGTCGCCCCCGCTGCTTGTCATGTCCCATAATGACCCATATCGTCGTCCGTTGATTACCGGGTTGCATCCTGGGAATAGGTGGCGTGCAACCCGACACTGCGACGCAATTTCTCTGAAATATAATATACTTTGAGCACTAGTATAAAATATTGGAATACATGCATACGTATGCATAGTTACATACATACATACATACATACATACATACATAGTGCATACATAGTGCATACATAGTGCATACATAGTGCATACATACATACATACATACATACATACATACATACATACATACATACATACATACATACATACATACATACATACATACATACATACATACATACATACATACATACATACATACATACATACATACATACATACATACATACATACATACATACATACATACATACATACATACATACATACATACATACATACATACATACATACATACATACATACATACATACATACATACATACATACATACATACATACATACATACATACATACATACATACATACATACATACATACATACATACATACATACATACATACATACATACATACATACATACATACATACATACATACATACATACATACATACATACATACATACATACATACATACATACATACATACATACATACATACATACATACATACATACATACATACATACATACATACATACATACATACATACATACATACATACATACATACATACATACATACATACATACATACATACATACATACATACATACATACATACATACATACATACATACATACATACATACATACATACATACATACATACATACATACATACATACATACATACATACATACATACATACATACATACATACATACATACATACATACATACATACATACATACATACATACATACATGAATACATATACACACCTAAATACAATCGTCCGTACCCAAACACATACATTATATAAATACACACATTTACGCATGCATGCGTGCATATAAATATACCTACATGAATACAAACAACACGCATACATCAATGCACACATTCCTGCATACATACATACAATACATTTGTCCATATAATATATGGGTTATAAATTGTGGACATATATATTTATATATATATAAATATATACTGTATATATAATGATTGGTTATTGTAGTTGAGGTCATTATGTCAACGTTGAATAACTGCAATATTGCGTTTCACTGTCTAACATCTACATTGTAAATGTCTGGTGTGTTGTGATACATGTGCACGTGTTCGAACATAATTTATGGCATATTTTTCTTTTTCTCTCCTCTGTCAAAAATATCCGATGTTTGATGATCCGAACGGAACTCATAATTTACGCCTCTACATAAATTATCTCAACAGGATTATCGGATCATGTTTAAATAGACCTACAGGTTTCTGGCTCACTCCGGGATACCGGATATAATATTATCAGAACTTCTACATGGTGTCTCGATGAAAAGTATAGCCCGACAAAAAAGTGTCGTAATTCGGTCGAAACTCGAAACTGTTACCATTTGCCTTAAATTTAAAAACAACAACAGCAGCCATGTTGCCACCACCACCACCACCAACACCACCACCACCAACAACAACAACAACAACAACAATGTGCAGATCACTGTTAAGTTGTTCATGTTTTCGTGGCTCCAGAGTCTACCTTATAATATTATTATTGCATACAAATTCCACCTAAATATATCCGAGCGAATAGGATCGCCGAATTTAGCGGACAGACAAATAATTGTTGTTTGAGAGCAAAACATATATATTATTAGGCATACAGCCAACAGGATACATTGCAAAACGGGACCATATCATTAACCCTCAAATGACCAACTGGGGTCCCCGGGGACCCCAGCACTGTTTCGGCTCGTGCTACTTTTTTGCTAATCAATATTTTTTAACGACGTTTTATGAATTTGTCACTTGGACATCGCTCATTATTTACATCTAATGAAATCCGGTTTAACTTTTACGGTTATTTTTTAAATATGAAATATCTGGTGGGGTCCCGCGGGACCCCAACCTTAGGACGATTTTTCCTATGAAACCTAGCGCTATTTTATGAAAAGATCATATGACAGCGAGAATTTATCCAGTACGACTTAGTGCAAAAGAAGCAATACAGACAATTCTGGAATATAGGGTGGCGTTGGAAAACGCTAGAGCACAAATAATGACCATGTCCAGGACACAATTTCGTGCATTTTGAAGTATCGGTACATGGGATTTTGCAACAAGGCAATTGAGCATGAAACACTTCATATGTTGCTGAAAGGCTGAACAACAACAAAGTTGCTGCTTTCCGTTACATAAGAAAAATGTTTTCTGCTCAGTTTCATTGCCAAGGAATTTCTTCCTGGTAAGCCTACAAGTCTGTGGGTGGATGAGCTTACTGTGGCAGGTGCAACTTCAGGCAGCACATAAAGTTCAAACCTGCAAACTATGGTATCAAGATATGGTGTGCTGCGATGCTGTCACTTCATAGCCATTGACATATACCCGGGCAGTGACAGAGGGAACAGCGTGAGACAAGTCAAGAGTTGTGAAACAACTGGTATCACCATGCAGTCACCATGGCGACACAGTGACAGAAACGTTGTACCAGATAAAAAGTTTCATATAGGGAATGAAGGCCAGGCATGGGGCACCAGGAAATGAGCTCTTTTTTTGCATTTCATGACCAACCTACTCTTGTAGGTTATCATTAATTTTATTCCTAAACCAGGCACAGCCGTGCTGTTTATTCACTCTGCAGCACGATGCCACCACTTATGCCTAGATGAACATCAAGCCAGAAGTATAGGCTAACCCTCCATTATAATGGAACCAAAAGTGGTGTTGACAATTATTATTTATCACCTGGATAATTATGATGCGCACCACAAGAAGAAAAGTCAACCGTTGGTCCATGACGATGTTCTTCAACATCCTCGACATCACTGGAATTGTTTTTAACGTTCTGTAGTTGAGCAATAAACCAGATTGGAAGATCTCGCAGAGATCATGGCGTCGACGTACCTTCTTGACAGTAATTGGATATTATGCCATGGTAACACCTCACATGGCATAACAAGCAGTGATTCATACAAACTAAGCACCAATCAGAGCTGCGATAAAGAACTGTGGTGTAGAAATTCAATCCCGGCAGCCAGGGTCAACTTCGACGTGAAACTTCGATTCAGTGTTCGCGCAGTAGTCGGGAGCACTTCTGAGTATTTTCAATTGACGCTGAGTAGAGCATTAATCTGGCGGATTATATTATTAGAAGGTAATAAATACCCCCCCCCCCAAATCGCTCAGTTTTAGAGATCTTTTGCTCAGCGCTTCGACGTGAAACTCCGATTAAGTGTCCGCGCAGTAGTCGGGAGCGCTTCTGAGTAGTTTCAATCGACGCTGAGTAGAGCATTAATAATCTGGACGATTAGGCTATATTATTAGATGGTAATAAATACCCAAAGAAACATCGCTCAATGTAGGGAGCTTTTGCTCAGCGCTTCGACGTGAAACTCCGATTCAGTGCCCGCGCAGTAGTCGGGAGCGCTTCCGAGTAGTTAATATGATGGGCGCTATAACAAGTACACATCAAACAAACAATAAACTGCCATAACTTGAACTATAGCAACATAAAATGAAGTTTCAACAAGCGAATAAAGCACTGAACGTGTTATCGACTATTGGGGTCCCACGGGACCCCAGTTGGTCATATTAAGGAGTAAAATATGTTGGTCGCATGAGGGTTAAACTTGTCCTCTTTGAATAAAAAAAATAAACGAACACGCAGCCGGCAAGGTATCGCATTCGTAACTTTAAATATAAAAAACAATGTTTATTCTAAAGGTGAGCGGAGGGAACCGGTTTATTGACGAGCGACGAGTTCAGTGGTTGGACTCGTCCGGATCCAGGCGGATCTGAAATCCGGATTTTTGAAGTTGTGTTCCGAGACCTGAACTATATGGGACCCACAACCTGAAAGCGTCTATAGTAGGCCTATTATAATAGACTCGTATGCACCGGAGTGTGTTTCTTCTACAACAATCGACCATAGTTATTATGAACCCTGGTTCTAGGTAGGCTTATAGTTCTGCTTTAGTTCTATATGAAACTACACATATGGGGCGCGGTGGTGTAGTGGTGGCGTCGTTGCCTTGGAACAGGAAGGTTCGAGGTTCGAATCCACCTCGCCGCGTAAGGACCTTAGGCAAGTCCTTCACTCACAATTGCTCAGCGCTTCGGCGTGAAACTCCAATGCAGTGTCCGCTCTGCATTTGGGAGCGCCTCTGAGTAGATAGAGCTTGAAGGGGCGCTATAACAAGTGCACATACAAACAAACAAACAAATACACGTTGTTGTTCACAGATGTTCAGTTTAATAATACTGAATTTTCCAAACACGAAATTGTCAATCACCGATATAACAACAGACCCATTTAGGTCAGATTTAGATTCAGTTGAGGAGTTATAAGTGCGAGACAACATCAGATTCTGTAGGCTATATGCTACAAGTGTTCAGGTCTATGCATACAACCAATACACTGTCGTACAGTGACAGAAGACCAGACGATTTTTGTTCGCTTTGCCCCAATTTGACTCATAAAGACTGAATACAACCGTGCATGGGTGTTTGTCTAAATGTGTGTGTGTGTGTGTGTGTGTGTGTGTGTGTGTGTGTGTGTGCGTGCGTGCATCAATCGGTGGCATAACATGGTGTATACTGTAGGCCTTATTATATACTATTATACTACCCGTCAAAACATTAGCAACCTTCATCTCTTGGTCCAGTCTAAATCAATACTTATGTAGCGCCATTATATTTTTGCGTTAGGTATCAATCGGTCGCTTCAAGTGAAACAGCTAGAGAATGAGGTAAGTGTATTGATGGAGGCAAGTGTGTCAAAAGAAGTAAGTGTGTCAAAAGAAAAAAAAGGTAAGTGTTTCAAAAGAGGTAAGTGTGTCAAAAAAGGTAAGTCAAAAGAAGTAAGTGTGTCAAAAGAGGTGTGTCGAGAGAGGTGAATGAGTCGACAGAGGTGCGTCAAAAGAGGTAAGTGTGTCGAAAGAGGTAAGTGTGTCAAAAGAGGTGAATAGATCGAGAGAGGTGAATGAGTCAACAGAGGTGTGTCAAAAAAGTAAGTGGGTCTAAAGAGGTAAGTGGGTTGAAAGAGGTATGTGTGTCGAAAGAGACAAGTGGGTCGAGATAGGTAAGTCTTATATGTTTGGCGATAAAAAAGGCAAAAAATGACAGCTTAGGCCTGCAGCGGGTCAGTAAATTCCAAATGAATAGCCTACCAATAAAGTCCAAAGGAGACACAATACAATATTCTGAAGCGAGGCCTTGGCATTATTGGCAAAGAACCCGTATAACGAGTGCAACATCACATGTATAATACATGTGTTTGCATAAGGAGTGAGAAAGGAATAGAAGTTGGTGACTGATTCAAATGTTTGGTGGCTGAGAGAGACAGAGTTTAAACAGGATTATTTGCACAAGCAAACAATGAATGAAAGACGGGTGCGATAGTTAGCGGGTCTTTGTTATGAATCTTGACAGATATTTTTAGACCATTATGTTTGTAGCGTGTGCAAATCACCTTATTATAATAGAGTGTCGTCATTAAAAACCAGTCGAAACTAATTCACGAAGCAGGAAGTAAGTATGGTAAATATATTCCACGGGTATATACACCTCGTTTCTGAGAGTGGATTTGTCAATATTCTGGAAAATGGTCGAATGGGAGAATGATATGGTAGAGTTGAAGAGTAGGCCTATCTCTTCCCAACCTCCCAGCATGCACATCGAAAGCATTAGTTCGACAAGCAACCAATCCAACCATGCAAATTGATGTCAAAGAATCAGACTTACAGTCGTTGGTTCGCACCTAAGAATAGGATCTCAGTTCTACAGAAGGATTAGCCAGAAGCTCATTCCTAGACATCCAAGACCGGATATGTTGTCGAAACTGTAGCAAGTGTGTGGTCAGAGAATAAGACTAGATGTGCAATTGTGCATTACATTGAACTATCAAATGAACGGAATAACTGCATCATCGGTATTTAATTGTCTCGTGCCTTATATTAGGCGCGAATACGTGCACGACCTGTCAACATTATACTTAAACGCCCGACTAGTTTCTATACCACGTGCCTCGGGGTATTTCCCCCGACGACGCGGTTTACCCGGATGTGCTGACGTAATCCCCGATGACGCAATCAGAGTTGCAAGTTCCTGTTCGAGTTAAAGGCAGTACTTCCGGTTCCGTTCTGATTCGCCAGAGCGGTGGCGTCGTCATCATTAGCAGCGGCGGAGAAATACAGAGTCCCGGACGCGTCACAGCGCTGGCGGCGATGCGGCTGAAAGTAGTCCGCTTTGGCAGATACGGCGTTCTTCGGACTTTTGTTGACGAGGTGGTAGCAGCAGAAGCAGCAGCGTGGCGCCATGACGAGGACACGCTTGAACGCCTCGCGGAACTGTCTGTTGAAGATACTGTAGATGACTGGGTTCATCGTGCTGTTGACGTAGCCAAGCCACGTGAAGACGGTGAAGACGAGCGGAGGGATGTTGCAGTGGCGACAGAACGCGCCGAAGACGTTGATCGTGAAGAACGGGACCCAGCAGACGAGAAAGACGCCCATGATGATGCCCAGAGTTATGGCCGCCTTGTGGTCCGACTTACGATGGGCGCGCGACGAGAGGCTGGCCCGGCGCAGCGACCGCGTGGAACCGGCGGTCTCTCGCGACGACCCGGGGAAGTGGCGACCGGTCGTAGATGGGGTGCTGAGGGAAGAGGAGGGGGTTTTGGACACCGGGACCCCCGCTGCCGCAGCCGAGGGACAGTTGCTGTATGCGCGTTTGATGCTCTCTGCGTGTCGTCTGGCGTAGCTGTGCATGCGAAAGTAGATGACGGTCATTGCAATGCACGGAACGTAGAAGCTGATCGACGATGAAAGAACCGCGTAGAGAGGATTCAGTTGAAGGATGCAATGCGAATGAGACGGTTCCACGGACACCACCACGGTCGTCATCATCGGAGAAGGACTCAGAGAGACCGAGGGGTTGGCGGTCGCCGTGGTAGCGTCTTCCCTCTGGGCTACCTCCATCGTCGTCGGTGAGTTTTCGTGCAGTAGATGCCATCCCATGTGGATGGGAAGGAAAGAGATGAAGGCGGACAGCGCCCAGATGACTGCGATCGCGATGAGGGCTCGCCTCGCCGTCACCCATCGCTCGTAGTGCAGAGGGTTTCGGATGTGCACGTATCGGTCGAGGCTGACGGAGCAGAGGCTGAGGATGGACGCCGTCGAGCACATGACGTCGGCCGACAGCCACAGATCGCAGACGATGGGACCGAACACCCACCGACCGAGAATGTCGTTGACCATCGCGAACGTCATCACAGCGACGGCGACCAACATGTCGGCGATCGCCAAGGATACGAGAAAGTAGTTGCCCGTCTGGCGAAGATGGCGGTCCGTTGTTATGGCAACAATGACGAGGAGGTTCCCTGCGAGGGCGAAGACGACGAATAGCGAGAGAAGGATGCCAAGGACGATACTTCCGGTCAGATGAAGTGGATTCGTTCGCCAGGGGTCCGGCGTTGATCCCGTGGATGATGATGACTCGTTCCCCCAATCCCCATGCGATGACGATGATGACGACGACGACGATGACGATGATGACAGGAGAACGCTGTAGTTGACGACGTCAGCAGCAGACTCGTTGCTATGGGAATAGCGGATGCCAGCAAAGGCCAGCGTGTAGCTTTCCACCGGTTTTCCCTGCATTGTGAAACGTTGTTTTCATTGTTCCACCGACTTAGCGATCATCACGCGCCGCTTCTGTCTTCGCTCGCAGGGAAGCTGTCTCATTGTCAACGCCCTTCTTGGAATTGTATCAGTCATTGCGAGCACCCCCGTCGTGCGGACGATGCACCCGTAGATCTCCCGTTTAGCAGAAGTCTAATGTAAAACGCACCTATAGCAGAAGTCTAATGTAGAACGCACCTATAGCAGAAGTCTAATGTAAAACGCACCTATAGCAGAAGTCTAATGTAAAACGCACCTATAATGAATGCGCCGCGTGACATCAACACAACCGAGATGTGTGGACGAAAAAACTTGCACTTACGCGGCAGTCGACTAACGCAGTTGTTGTTAGACAGGCGAGCAATTATCCACTGCAATGCTTTTGCTGGCACGTTGTAATATACATGTAGGATTGAGGAGTCATATCACTCCATCTCCATTTGTGTGGTCCATGTAGCATCACCTGTAACATAATATATGAAGTCCATGTTTACGTGTTCTGTGGCGCCTCTTTCGACCGGCGCGCTAAGCTAATTAACGTATATACAGTAAGAGGCTTTGCCAATACGAAGAGCGAATGTACGTTGCCTAACTAATGCAGTATGCCTATGTATGCTGCAGTACTAGTCTTGTAGGCATATGTAAGGTCGTCAAGATTGCTTGCATTGAGCAATGCACAATTTAAACTGTAAAACTAATTGTAAACGGTATTTGCAGCGTTACGTTTACGGTAAGAACTTTGGTTACAAAATGATAGAAATGAATAAGCTTACGTATTTCCAATGTTAGGCTGCGTGAAGTAGGCTAAGAACTCTTAACGCACGTAACACACCAACCTGAACTGAGTAGCCTATTAACTGAGGGATTAGCTTTTCCCAATGTCATACCCTGTTTAGCGGGTTGAGACATGTGATGTTTTGACAATTCCTTCCTCACCACCTGTAGCCTAATTTAGTTGCTTAATATTCTCATTCGCTTTTTCCTCATCATCCTCTTCATCATCTTCTTCATCATCACCGCAATAAGTCGGCTGCTTCTGCTTACATCAACATCATCTTTAGATGGTTCTTGGCCGTGGCAATCCTGCAGGTGCAGTCCGTGTTTGACGGTGTTTTAGTTTGACCGACGCATCCGCACCACGTTGCTTCAAATTATTACCAGATAAACTATTGCACAGTGCATGAGTCTATCTTAATTCTACCAGCATCAGCAGCATCAGCATCAGAAGCAGCATCAGCAGCTCCTCATCATCTACAGCTGACTGTGTACGTGCGGAAGTCTGCGCTGCTCTACTGAAGCATCAACATCATCTTCAGCATCAGCATCAGCAGCAGTATAGCTGCCGGAAACTGGGAAATTACTCGCGTGCTTCTCGCCCAATAGCTTTATCCTTTCTATCGGTATATGAACAAGATGGAATGTATTTTTTTACTCTCCCTAGGGTTATAAAAAATTATTATCTTAATATCTGGCATGTTTATATTCCGACGTAAGCTAACCTTCTATAAACAAATGTTATAAGCTTATACCTACATGTACAATTGTACATACCTGTGAACTGGTGAGGTGTTGAAACGAACCTTTCTATTAGACACGATCGTAGGCTATTTATTTGAAGAAGTCGCTTGGTTTCTTTACAGCCAATCACGGTTTTTCTTTCCTGACGGTGTTACCGTTATTTGAAGAAGACGGTAAAAATTAACTACCTGCTCGGAACGATAGTTGCAGACTTGTGTTATCATTTGAAGACCTCAATCAATATTATGTCCTCGTAATTTTATATCGGATAAAATTATGTCTTCATATTTTGCGTCTGTAATCTTTGTAGATCGTTTGCTATCAGTCGGTGTAATACTATTTCCTCTGCGATTGTAGCTTACGTAACGCCGCGGCCAGCACCATAAATGTATAGCCTACCTTGGGTGTTTTCTCCTTAAATAGACAATGGCTTGAGAGAGTGCATGCGCGCTAGCATGCACGCTCGCACTCGATAGCCCGCTTCTATAGCAGGCCCGTGTTACTCCGCTAGTTCTGCCTAAGTTGATGAAACCCAGGCAGGCAGCATTGGACTGCCATAGCTCCCATTAGTCAATGTATTATTCAATGTACAGTCGAGATCTGCTATTCTGCCAGTGTCTCGGTCACACAGTTAAATATAGGCCGACCTATTTGCATCAACCAGACCTGCATTAACCCACTTTCTGATTTCTACTCAGCAAAACCAGGAATTGTAAACACAGTAAACTTCGTTCGTGTAAGGAAAAAGTAATCAAATCGGGCACTTAAACGCTTTTACGAAACTTTTATTAACGCCGTTTAACACGAGCTCTTTCCACGACACAAATATGTGCATTGACCCACAACAATAATTTACTGACCTACACTTTGCCGCTAGAACCACAATGCAGTCGCTAAGTATTTATCGACTCACTTAACGTTTACGACTTGAGTGCTGAGAGAGATTGCGGCGTAGGCGGATGGCAGTGGTTTCGGTGGTGAGCCATGCAATAGCCATGCAATGCAATGCAATACACCTGTAGATCTAATTTGACGATGAACTCATGACAAAGTTCAGAAGTGCACATTGAAACGGGGAAACCAAATAGGGAGACTGGAAGAGGGAAGTTTTCAGTTTAGAACGAAGGACAGTCTCGCTAAGAGAGTGGCGAACATGCAAGAGGAGGTACTGTAGGTAGTTTCAGATGGATGGACACTTTGGACAGGCAACTGTGAATGAACGGTGGAAAAGGACAAGATGTGTAGACTGTAGACCTATATACCAGGAACGACTTATCGTCCATGTAGCAGATGTTTATCGAAGAGAGGATCGAGCTACCTTTAGCAGAGTTACAACTCACAACGTGTGGCCTTGGAAGATTAAACAGATGCAGGCAGCTGATCGACGCTTGCTCTAGCTGTAGCCTACTAACACGAGGAGTGCAATAATTATCAATGCAGATTGACGCGGAACGCTCACCGACTGGAAGCCAGCGTAGAGAACGAAGAACAGAGTGTTCACTGTTTAGTCAAGAATAAATGCTAGATCCAGAACAGTAGATGATGGAGAAAGTAGAGATGAGGAGGGAGGAAATTGAGTTTGCGAATTCAGCGCACTAAGTTAGGAACTTAGAGGAGAGGTCATCGCTTTTGACAATTACGAGGCAGCTTTCTGATATTCTATTTTATTAATCAGTTCTTACCTACAGCTTTGTAGAATTTCTTCCGTTAGTAGTTTGCGTTCACAACCCATAAGTCTCTGGGTATGGGATTAATTCCATCGGCGGCGCTCGTGAATAAACTGGTGTCCTACGCTTGACTTTCGTTCGGCGCCTGAGAAGCTTACCATTACGATTACTGTCAGCTAATTTAATCAGTGCACGCCGATTGTCGTACAGCGACGTAAGTAGGCCAGGTGCAAATTGCCGCGCGGCGTCTGCACAGGTGATTGTCTGGACAGCACGTGACGTCTAGACGAGCGTACGTTAATTGTACAAGAAGGGAGTGGAAGTGAAGAAGGAGAGTTGCGTGTTGAGAGCCGTTGAGATAGGCTGTAAGAGTTGTTGTTGAGTTGCGATAGAGTAGACTGATGAAGATAGTAGTCGTGTAGTTGTTATGATAACGCAAGTGTAGTCATTGTTGTGTTGTTGCTGATCGTTTTACTTTATATCGGATTTTGGAGTATAATAAGAAGAGTTAAACACGTCGTCGTTGTTGGTTAACAAAACAGTGAAAGACTGTAGATTCTTTAACCTAGCCATTTAGCTAATGAAACAGTTATCTAGGGATAGGCCTACGCTACCACGAACTTATACGAAGAAGCTTCCGAAGAGACTGAAGGTCACACGTAGAGAAGAAGAGGGAAAAGAAATGTGACATTTGGTGGCAGCGGTGGGATAACGATCCAAGTTGCAGGATAACGATCCAAGTTGCAGGAGAACGATCGTAGTTACGAACGGTGGGTCTACGTGCCAAGTTACGAACGGAGGGATTCTATTCAATCAACAGACGTTGTGGAGAAACGGACGCTGTGAATTTATCGAGGAGCCGAGCACACGGGAGAAGCAACGATACATCGAGCATCCGTACGACAGTGAGAAACGACAACACAACGACTACAAGGTAGAAAAACTTGCTTGTCTATTGAAGTGTGCATAAAGAATTGAAGTCAGTCAATTGCAAACATTTGAAGAGTAGTCTACTAATTTATCGAGCATCTGTAAAGTAAAGAAGTAAGATGGAGAAACTTACGGAGAAAAAGCAAGCAAATATTAAGAAAATGTCTACTGATAGACTGATAAAACTGCTAATTGAAGCAGATCTAGACGCAGAAGAAGTCGAACAGATGTCTAGGGAAGAATTGATGAGAAATTTAGCCGAGGTTTGGGCTAAGAAAGAAGAAGAAGAAGAAGGTGCTGTCGGAGGCGTTGCGGAGAAGCCAGTGGAGAAGCCTGAGGCACCGATGTCTATAGAGGCGTTGCTACAATTCATGATGATGAGTAGACAAGAAGAGAAGCAGAAAGAAGAGCAGCGCAGACAAGAGGAGAAAGAGCGTAAACAAGAAGAAAAAGAGAAAGAAGAGCAGCGCAGACAGAAAGAGAAAGAACGTCGCCAAGAAGAGAAGGAGAAAGAAGAGCGACGGTGCCAAGAAGAGAAAGAACGTAAGCAAGAAGAGAAAGAACTGCGACAACAAGAGATAGAAAAAGCAGAAAGGATGAGACAGCAAGAGATAGATATGCAGAAGCAGCAGTTCCAGCTTCAGTTAGAACAAATGAAATTAGATCGTGACGAAGCAGAACGACGAAGGATGGAGTTAATGATAGAATACGAAAAAGCAAGAAAAAGCGATGAAGAAATACGAAAACAGCAGATCGAAGACAAAAAGGCTCGTGAGGAAGAAAAGGAAAAGATGCGTTTACAAGAACTGGAGAGAGCAGAAGAAATTCGTCAGGAAGAATTTCAAGCTGGAAAAGACAATTTGGAAAAAGCAGAAAGAGAAAGAGAAGAGCAGATGCAGTTAGAACAAAAGAAACTTGCTATCAAGGAGGCTCAACTTAAAGAAATGGCCATTGAAAAAGAAGAACGCAGAAAGCAGTTAGAACTGTTGCAGCAGAAGATAGAACAAGAAGAACTGCGGAGAATCGAAGATCAAGATCGACTGAAGAAGAGAGACGAAGATGATCGTAAGAGCCGAGAAGTGTCAGAACAGATTAGGCTCAGAGAAAGTGAGACAATGGTGTCCAAGATCAAGAAGATTGGTGATGCCATGAAGCATGTATTGCCTAAGATGCCGTATGATATGATGGAAGTGCCATTATATTTTGAGACCGTGGAGAATGCATTCAATAGCTTCGCTGTGGAAAAGCAGTACTGGGTGAAATTGTTGTTGCCATTGATGACCCCGAGAGCACGAACGGTATTGAATCGATTATCATTTGAGAATTTAGATAAATACGATGCAGTGAAAGAGCACTTGTTGAAGGAATTCAAGTTAACAGCTCGTGAGTACAGGTCAAGGTTTGCAGATGCCAAGAAGACAGCCGAAGAAACGTATACGATGTTCACGGCTAGGCTGAAGAACCTGTTGAATTATTATGTCCGAAGTAGACGAGTGGACAAAGACTACGAGAAGCTGTTTGATTTGTTAGTGGCGGATAAGCTGAAAGAATGTTTACCACCAGGTCCACTGCAGTTTGTCTTAGCAAAAGAGGGCACAGAATGCTTGGAAGCTAGTAATGTTGCAGATCTCGCAGATATACATGTAAACAATCGGATTGGTGTGATGTTCCAAGACAAACCGAAATTTGAAGCATGGGACAATAGTCCAAAGCAACCCAAGTGGAACAAGGATAGCAAAGACACCGGAAGCCAAGCCAAGAGTAATGATGCAAAGAAAGATGATTATTCTGGAAAGCAGTGGTCGCAAGATAAACAACAGTCAACGTGGGACAGACAAGCCTACAATCGAACTCCGCCGCTGGGACGCCCAACAGAAAGTAATGCATCTTACACGCCGTACAACAAGTGGGAGAACAAGGAGCAAAGAAGTTTTATCAAGAAGCGTTGCCACAATTGCAATTCTGATAAACACCTAATAAAACATTGCCAAGCACCAGGAGCGGCAAATCTGAGGAAGAACTTTAGCAGAAGTGCAGAAAATCTTCGAGTAAACCAGATACAAGTGATAAATGCACCTCCTGGTTGGGAAGAACAATGCAACCAAGAAACAGAAGTAAAGTCAGTGATGAAGTGTACGCCGCAGTTCACCATACTGAAAGAAGCGATAAAGACTACTTCCATTGCAGAAAATTGTCGAGAAACAAAAAGTAAAGAGGAGTGTCAACGCATAAAGAAAATATCGTTGCAGCATGTAAATGTGGAGATACGTGGGACTGATGGGCAGCCTGTGCAAGTCGAGGCGTTGATTGACTCGGGGACCGAGATACCAGTAATCAACGAGGAACTACTGAAAGGAACGACAGTAGAAGAAATCGGCAGAGTTCATTTGCAATGTGTAGCTGGAGAGCCGATTCCAGCTAAGTTGGTGAAAATCGAAGTGCGGATGAGCGGTCGTAACGAAGGAACAGCTACAGAGAACAGGACAATAAATATCGCGCCATATTTAACTTTAGTGTGTGCCAGCATTTCAGCAGAACTGTGTAAAGAAAATCCAGAAAAGTTCCTGCTACATCCAGAGATAATTGCAGAACTGAAAGAGGTTCCACCAATCAGTATATTGCAAGGAGAGCTACAAGCGAATGTGACTACAAGAGCACAAAGTCGGAGAGCAGAAGTCGAAGACGGAGAAGATGAAACGATAAACGAAAGTTCGCAAGAAGATGACACGGAAAGCGAAGATGAACTCAGCATCCAAGATGACGAAAGAACAACATCTGAGAACAATGAAACTGAAGAAGAGATGGCTGCATGTGAACGAAATGATAGTGAAGATTCCGGAAGCGACGCTGAACTGGAGACAAGTATGAGGGACTTGTTCACAAAGAATTCGAACGATGAAAGACAGCTGGAAGATGCGAAGAAATTCGAGGAGCAGCAGAGAAATGACGAGTCACTGAAATCGTGGTGGAGGATCGCTGAAGACCAAGGATCAGAGTTTAGCGTGGTGAATGGATTGCTGTATAAGAAGCATCAAATGCTGGATCAGCTTGTGTATCAGTTGGTGTTACCGAAAGAGAGAAGAATTCAAGTAATGGAATTAGCTCACGAGTCAGTATTTGGCGGACACTTGGGAGAAGAGAAGACACGAGAGAGAATCAAGTTGTCCTTTGTCTGGCCAAAGATGCGTCGAGACGTGGTGAAATTTTGTAAGTCCTGTGAGAAGTGTCAGCTGAAGGCACGAAGTTTGGTGATGGATCGAGTGCCGATTACACCAATTCCAAGGGAAGATGTTCCATTCCGACGGATGACTATGGACGTGGTAGGCCCAATAGAACCGAAGTCAGCAGCTGGGCATAAGTATTGCTTGTGCATAGTGGATTCATGTACAAGATGGCCGACAATCTTTTTGCTGAAGTCATTGACTGCTAAGGCTGTGTGCGAAGCTTTGATGAAGCTATTCATTGACGTGGGGGTGCCGTCTGTGATCACCAGCGACAGAGGCACAAATTTTACAGCCAGTCTCACAAGAGAATTTTTGAAATTGATGGGATGCTGTCCACGATTCGATTCACCAGGGCATCCTGAGGCAGCTGGATTAGTTGAGAGATGGAATCAGACGTTCAAGAAGATGGTGCATCATGTCATTGTGGAAAATCCAAGACAGTGGCATAAAATCATTCCGTTTACCGTATGGGCATTGAGAGAAGTTCCCAACGCAACGACAGGAGTGGCACCATATCTGCTGGTGTATGGAAAAATGCCAAGAGGACCATTAACTATCTTAAAGGAAAGCTGGACCAAAGAAATAAATCTACCGCCAAACATTGGAGTACAACCAGCAAAGTACCTGAAGAACTTAAGAGCAGACATGGAGAAAGCTTTGATATTTGCTGAGAATTGTGCAGAGGAAAAGCAAAAACAATACGCCAGTCAATACAACAAGAGGGCCAAGGATAAAGAATTCGAACCAGGAGAAAACGTCATCGTCCTGTATCCAACGTCAACCAATAAATTGATCTCACGATGGCATGGTCCATGTACAGTGCTACAAAGAAGATCCAAGTATTCGTATCTGGTGGACATGAATGAAAACGGCCGACGAATCGTCCATGCCAACAAAATGAGGAAGTTCATCGCAAGAACATTATCGTGTGGTCTCATCGTGGAAGAGGACGACGAATTCGGATCAGTGGTAGAGCTACCATTGAAAGAAGACCACGCAGAGACGACACAGAAATCGCTGCAATTGGACTATGAACAGATCGGACATCTTACGAGCGAGCAACAGAAACAGCTACTGGATGTACTGAACTGTTATGCAGACAGAGTTTCGGACAAACCTGGATTATGTACACTGGTAGAACAGGAAGTGGTGCTGAACCCGAAGAATCCTAACATTTGCTAACTAATTGATTGATATTCTTTGGTTTCTACAGACAATTTATTTGTAATTTTGCTGAGATTGCTAAACCATTGACAGATTTAACTAGCAAGCAGACACCTGAGAACATTATTTGGACTGAGGACCACCAGAAATCTTTTGATTCTCTTAAAGAAATTGTTTTATCGAATGTTATTCTGTACATGTTCGAGGTTGGCAAACCATTTAATTTGTACTGTGATAGCAGTGATTTTGCTGTGGGGGCTGTGCTGTCACAAGTGGACGATGAGGGGATAGAACGTCCCGTTTCATTTATCAGCCAGAAGCTGACAGATACCCAGAGGAGATGGGCGACGATTGAGAAGGAAGCCTATGCAATCATATGGGCTTTAAACAAATTGAAAGAAATCATTATTGGTTCCAAGATTAATGTGTTCACTGATCATAATCCTTTAGTTTATTTGACTGAGTCAATGTCGAAGTCTGCTAAGTTAGTCAGATGGTCTTTATCATTGCAAAATTTTGACATTCTGTTGAACTATAAGAAAGGAAAGTTGAATGTAGTAGCAGACTGCTTATCGAGATTGTAGTATAAGGTATTTTGTGATTGCATTTAGTATAAGAATTGTTTGTATTTAGTTTAAGCATTATACGTTCGCTAATTTTTAAGATTAATTAGCTCTCTTCAAAAGAAAGGAAGGAGGTAATGTCAGCTAATTTAATCAGTGCACGCCGATTGTCGTACAGCGACGTAAGTAGGCCAGGTGCAAATTGCCGCGCGGCGTCTGCACAGGTGATTGTCTGGACAGCACGTGACGTCTAGACGAGCGTACGTTAATTGTACAAGAAGGGAGTGGAAGTGAAGAAGGAGAGTTGCGTGTTGAGAGCCGTTGAGATAGGCTGTAAGAGTTGTTGTTGAGTTGCGATAGAGTAGACTGATGAAGATAGTAGTCGTGTAGTTGTTATGATAACGCAAGTGTAGTCATTGTTGTGTTGTTGCTGATCGTTTTACTTTATATCGGATTTTGGAGTATAATAAGAAGAGTTAAACACGTCGTCGTTGTTGGTTAACAAAACAGTGAAAGACTGTAGATTCTTTAACCTAGCCATTTAGCTAATGAAACAGTTATCTAGGGATAGGCCTACGCTACCACGAACTTATACGAAGAAGCTTCCGAAGAGACTGAAGGTCACACGTAGAGAAGAAGAGGGAAAAGAAATGTGACAATTACGATTACTGTGTTCGAATTCATTTCTAAGTCCGTTCCGTACCGTATGCAATGCTATGCATGTCACCAGCTCAGCTGCAGTCTTAAAGAGACGATCTTTTGCCAGAAAAGATAATATCCCACGCCGGCCATTCATCATCAATCTAGATTTGTCGTTTGGAAACATTGCAGAACACGACGACGTTTTCTACGTATCGGACACGTTGCATTTGCAAATTGTGTGTTTATGTGCAATTGGCCTATATATTATATACATATACATATATATTATATACATATATACATATATATTATATGCATATATACATATATATTATATACATATATATTATATACATATATACATACATATATAGATATATATACACATATAATTATATGCATATATATCTGGCCGACAATTCGTCATATTTATCTGAATTTATCGACTTAACTTTCCAGCAATTTTGTTCCCCGGACTGATAATTATTTGCGAGGAAACGTAGACTTTGCACTGAATGATCCGAACTCGATTATTATTGGCCACGTAATCCGTTCTACTTTGCGATGCTCACTCATTCTATGATAAATTATGGGCACACGTAATATTAATGTCTAGTATTACCAGACATCAGTATATAGGACGCTCGCTTACACTAAAAGTCGCTGAAATCTTACATTGTTTTAGCTGTGGCTGGGTTGGGAGCAGTTCTAAGTAGTAGGTCTCTTGAGGAGGTCCCATATAAATTCTGGGAATGAATGAATGAATGAATGAATCTGCTTCTACACGTCCGTGTTATATGTTATCTTGAAATAAATTCGAGGAAGAAGTTTATGTTTGAGTTGTTATTGTCGCAGGGCTGATGCAGAAGGTGTCGATAGGTTGAGAGTGAAGAAAAGTCATCAAGGTATGATCATGATCACCATGATCATCATTATCATCATCATCATTGTCTTCATTATCTCCATTATCATTATAATCGTCATCACCATCATGAAGTGTGCATGTCCTAACACCTAACGATTGGTTGTGGGAGGGGGAAGGACAAATGCATGGACGGTTCCCAGCCACATATATATATATATAATTATATATATATAATTATATATATATATATACATTGAGGGGTACGTCCCTCCTGTTCCCCCCTAAGTCTCCGTTCGTGGCTCGTTGTAATCAGATTTATAGGCTCTTCGAGCGATTATTATAACTATATATTCATATAATTTTCATAATCTTCGTTTAATTTAGAACCGACTCCGCAGTATAAGCTTATGATTGTAATTCACAAAATATAATATACATGTATGAGCGGATGATCATCAGCCATTACAGAAGTTGGTTACTGTTTGGCAGCCATGCAAGGCTACCATCACGTTCCAATGTTCATTTTAGCAATCCCATCTCCCAAATGGATGGCTGAGTCGATTTTATTCCGAAGGCACAAAAAGGTCTGGCTGTAGTCCACACTGTACAACTGTACAATGTGTACAACACTGTACATGCACGTGTTCTATTACCGTGTGTGTTGAAACGCATTGCAGACGCGATGTTCATTACAACGGCCACGCAGCAGATGATCAAGCTTATAGCCGGTATTATATCATCCTCCCTTGGGATACAGACAATGTATAATTACGAGGATTGGCCTTGAGAGGGCATAATATTTATCAGGATCCGCCTTCTGAATGTCACCATCGCCGCGAATTTATTGTTGCACGAGAACAAAGCGAGACAATAATTACAGCCTTTCTCATTAATTATTCGTGCTGCCTCGTTGTCATAAACTCGAGAACAATTATTATTGCGTGATCGAATAATAATAATATATTAGATCTATATTAATAATAATATTAGTCTCGAAATAATATTATGGTTCTGCATTTGGCTCACATTGTAATCTCTGCTCAATTGCAGAAACAAAGCATAGATCGTACATGTACATGTATAATTTTATTTTTATCCACAGCTGTTCGTCAGTCCATCCGTCTGCATACATATGTACATATATATACACTGTGTCCGGAAAAAAAACAACCAGTTTTGTAAATATGAAAATAAATAGTAAATATTCATCGATTTTCACAATTCAAACACCATTTTAATCCTGACATATTTCTCTAACAATTGTGAAAATATAAAAGTTCCAGTCCAAATAATGACGTCATAATGACGTCAGTTGCATCAAAATGCATATAGCCGGCCATTCATGCATGGTTCGGTTGGTATTATTGGCTTTTGGTAAAACGGAAATCCATTTAATAGAACCAGAAGTGAAAATAAATGCAGCTTATTAGAGGGATTGTCTGCTCTATAAAAAAGTGGTGCCTGATATCCGAGAATATTCGGAACAATAGCCTACACATTTCAACAAAATAGCGCTTCAGCTCACTGAGTTCGTGAATCTGTTGACTAAAAAGACTCGGAATTCATTCATCTTAATCTTTGGCCGCAAAACGGCCGCCCGCTTAAATCCCACTGAAAATAAGAGTTGGAGATTGATGGAGGAGAAGGTGCAGGCTACAAGACAAGGATAAGAGACATTGAAGAACTCCGTAAGCGAATTGTTAACGCCTCGGAGGTTTTGATAAGCTGGTTATCGATGCTGCTGTTGGGTATTAGCGCGACCCTTTTGACGCTTATGTTGAAGCCAAAGGTGTACTCTTTGACCACAAATTGCAGTCTGACATAATTCAGATATAAAAATAAAATTAAACTTACATTTATTATTGATAAATTACATGATAAAATATTGAAATTGTGGATGATTTTGCGCATTTATCTCTTAAATTTGACTTTTTGTGCAAATGACGTCATTATGACGTCATTATTTGGACTGGAACTTTTATATTTTCACAATTGTCAGAGAAATATGTCAGGATTAAAATGGTGTTTGAATTGTGAAAATCGATGAATATTTACTATTTATTTTCATATTTACAAAACTGGTTGTTTTTTTTCCGGACACAGTGTACATATAAAAAATTATATATACATATGTACATAATATATACATATGTACTCATGTATACATATAATACGTCATATAAATGCCTGTCCATTCAGCCCTGCATGTCCATTCAGCCCTGCCTGTCCATTCAGCTCTGCCTTTTTCAGCGGGTTGCCCCATCAGTTCGCTCTGTCATCCTCTCTGGTATATTAGTCTTTCGTCATTCTTCTCTCGTCTCAAAACAACTGCTTTTTATTTCGGGGTTGCGTGCACTGGGAGCGCTTCTAAAAGGCTCTTGTTGCGAGATGGACTTATAAATGGTCAGATACAATACTGTACAAGACAACACTGTCAATACAATGCAATACCATACAATACAATACCATACAATACAATATCCCATCATCGGTCCGTTCGAGCGTTCGTGAACCAACCTATCCAATAGTATCCATAATCTATCCATCCATCTATCCATCGATCGATCTATCCAATAGTATCCATCTATCCATCTATCCATCTATCCATCGATCTATCCATCCATGCATCTATCCATCGATCGGTCTGTCCATCTATCTATCCATCTATCGTCCTATCCATCCATCTATCCATTGATCTATCCATCCATCTATTCATCGATCGATCTATCCATCCATTCAATGGCATACCCCAAGTATACACCCATGATCTGTCCATGCACCCATTGAATATCCAT